>JAJJMC010001794.1:756776-810394 GCA_023531435.1 Papaver californicum | reverse complement strand
CAGCGTTAGTGAACGACAGTTCGCTGGAGCTGTTTGTTCTTCACCTCCTTCTTCCCTGTACGCAGCAGCAGAAAAGAAAGTTTTCTGTTCACTATTCCAGCGATTCTCCCCCCTGATTTTCTTGGCTTATCTTGCTATTTATAGATGAAACAAACCCTAGGGAGAGTTCTAATTCGATTAGAACTCTCAAAACTTATCCAAACAACTTGTAAATCCGAGATGAACTCAAACAGCATCGGATTGGCTTTTCCGATTTGTTTCCACGATTTCCGGCCAATATTTAGCTCTTAGATGTGCTGTTTTGCCGTGTATGAGATGTTTGAATCATTCTAGTATCTCTTAGAGGCTTCTTTGTTCGATCAAACTCTTTAAAATCTTCACAGCAGAATTTGGTTACGTAACCATCATTCTTCCCGCCAAATTCGAATTTTAAACCAAAAAGGGGTTGCCCCAATCCAATATGCGGGTGCCTTAATCCATTTTCCCGGGTGCCTTTATCACTTTTTGAGCCAATTTTTTCACAAATCTTTATTCTTCTAATGTACCTACAAAAGCATAAAAACACGTAATATTTGCAAAATCGAATACTAACTTAATAGAAACTAAGGTGCAATTTAGACACTAAAATGTGTCTATCACCTGCGAAAGAGCAAAATTTATTATTGAAAGGGCAGGATGGGACCGGTTTTTGTCAATGGATGTTGGTGACTCGTCACATGCGTTGATTGATTATATCGTCGAGCGTTTCTGGGACACGACGAACACCTTTCACTTCTCATTTGGTGAATTGGGTTTTACACCTGTAGACTGGGTGATGTTGACCGGAATCAGTATTGGTATTGGCGAGGCGCCTCCATATGACCCGGATAAGTATACCTTTCAACATGTCCGTCAGCATATTTTCCCAGATTTAAAAGACTCTGAAGTTTGTCGGAGAGAAGGTATCCCGACGCAGTGGATTTCAGATGCCATTACTGTGGCCTTTTTGGGCACATACTTTACAGAGGCAAAGTTGGTTGAGGCGCAACAGGATAACGTACTTGCTGAGAGAGTGGCCCGAGCATTTTGGATGTATGTTCTGGGACAGTTCTTCTTTTCCAATGCTAAGAACTACATCGATGCTGGATGGTTAGCTGCTTTTGAGGATACAAATAAAGTTGGTACTTTTGACTGGGGTAGTGCTGGTATGTCAAGACTTTATTCCGCACTTGGTGCAGCAGGGAGGGGTCAAAAGTCACTAACCGGGTCTTGTCAAATATTGGAGGTAATTTTATTTCGTTGAATTTTCATATAACTAATAATTTCGGGGTACATTATTAACTTTGTTTTAATCAAATTCAAGTTTTGGGGGTACGAATATCTGGGCATACTTCGACCTCACAACATCCCCGATGAGAACGAATGTCCTTGGCCAACCTGTTCGCGGTGGAAGAGTACGAGAAGGAAGAGTAATGATATTAAGGGTGCAAGGAAACTTTTGAATGAATTGACAATGGATGTTGTGACATGGAGACCATGGGTTGAAATTGCGGCACGCCATATTAATGAGACTATCCGCGTAGCTATGGTGGTATCAAATACCCGCACCGTATTTACTTGGGTTGGCACTGTGAGTTGAGACTATCTAGTTCAACTACTCATATTTATAAATATTCTTTTTCAATTTATGGGTACATGGCTGATAATAATTTAATTTTACAGCATAACGTGTACCTTGGAGACCGTTTATGGCACCAAATCTATGGTGGATGGAGAATTCCTCGCAACCCTCCAAGTTGCGTGAACAACATCACTGATGCCGAGGCTACCAAGATGAGGGAATCGAGTGGCATACCAATAACTGACTACCTCCAGGATCGGGTTACTTATGATTCCTATTTGGAGTACTGGCGACTTGTTACAAACTCCAAAAAATTTTGCACCCAAGTCAACTGGGAGGTGGAAACATACGACTATTTGGGGGGGCTTGTTACGGAAACCCTCGACCAACCCGCTGAACATTTTGCCATTCCGCCTCAAGATAATTGGACATATGTAAGTATATTTAAATTTTAAACGAAAAAATATTTTGAAAGAAAATGTTTGAGAAACTGACCTTTTTTTTCATATAAAGGTCGAAGCTTATAATTTTGCGCAAGAATCAGCCGATTTTACCGAAGAATTCCGTAAGTTTCATTTGGCCCAGTCGAGGGAAAGGATGGAGGAATTGCGCAACTATAAGAATGAGAACACTAATTTGCACCTACAACTTGCCCGTGCTCATTCTCAATCTCCACACTTAGGGGTTGGTAATTTTCCGGCAACTCTCCCAACGCAAATGTGGAACACGGGGGGTCAGGGAACCTCGTCAAGTATGCCTTCTTTTATGCCACCTCGCTCTTCTCGTGGAGACTAAACTACTGAATAGTGTTTTTCCATTATTATGTAGTCATTCCAATTTACACTATATTTTGGACTTACATTCATGAAGTGCAGAACAAAAACAAAAGAATAATAAATAGAGAAAAACAAAATTTGGGTTTACCTATGTCATGCATATGTCACCATTTTGTTTTTACTAAATTTGTCGTTTTCTTGTCTTTAGTATGTTTGGCTTTGTTTGAATTTGGATTTTAATGCATGTCTGTGTTGTATTGTCTAATCAACTAAAACTTCTTATCTATTGATTTTCTGAATCAAAATTATTTGTTTGGTTTTTCTTTGTTGGTGTTTTTGTGTATGCATAAATTTTACTCTACCCTCTGTGTTGTGTTGTCTAATCAACTGAAACTTCTTATCTCTTGATTTTCTCGTTCACAATTAATTGTCTGTTACTTCTTTGTTGGTGTTTTTTATGTATGCATAAACTTAACTCTACCCTCTGTGTTGTATTGTCTAATCAACTGAAACTTCATATCTCTTGATTTTCTCATTCAAAATTATTTGGCAGTTTGTTCTTTATAGCTCTTGAGTAAGTTTGTTGGGTTTCTATTTGCTTTATTTTTACGTTGTTTTCTTAAACATAACTATAAAAAGAACACAGAACATTTAAACACCACAAAACTAGCAACCTCCCAAAAACATACTTCCTTCCCCACACGAATGGCAGGTTATCAAAACTGCAACATGATTTATTCGGCTTCTAATTCCTCTTCTTATATTCCTCCTAATCAGTTAACCCTATCTTCGACATCTAATGATGATAGTAATAACACCACTTCCTCATCAGATGAAGAAGCATTTTCGATTAACCAAAATAACGCAGCACTAAATTTAGGCTTCGTTGCTTCATACATTGACTGGCCACGTACTAGAATCGAAATACAAAGAAATCGTGAGGATGGAGCTAGACTACTATGGACAGATTACTTTTCAAGAAACCCAACTTTTCCTCCCCATGTTTTTCGTAGAAG
Source organism: Papaver californicum (assembly GCA_023531435.1). Lineage (NCBI taxonomy): Eukaryota > Viridiplantae > Streptophyta > Magnoliopsida > Ranunculales > Papaveraceae > Papaver > Papaver californicum. The sequence goes on along the minus strand of JAJJMC010001794.1, from coordinate 807,002 downwards.
ATTTCGTATGAGAAGACAATTGTTCAACCGTATCTTGCGGGATATAGTAGCAGTTAATCCTTATTTCGTTCAAAAACGGGATGCGGCCGGGCGCCTAGGATTAACCCCACACGTGAAAATAACGGCTGCAATTCGAATGCTGGCATATGGATCTGCGGCGGATGCAATAGATGAGTACTTACGCATCGGAGAAACCACGGTTCTTGAGGCAACACGACGATTTTGTTTGACGATACTGCATTTATATGAGGAACGGTATTTGCGCAACCCAACAACTTCGGATGTAGAATTGTTGCTTAACCAGAACAAAGCCAGGGGATTTCCTGGGATGCTAGGAAGTGTGGATTGTATGCATTGGAAATGGGATAGATGTCCATCAGCCGAATCTGGTGCATACACTGCCTACAAAGGAGATGAAAGTATTGTATTGGAGGTAGTGGTTTCACAAGATCTTTGGTTTTGGCATGCTTTTTTTGGTATGCCTGGTTCCAACAACGATATAAATGTAATGGACCGTTCTTATATTTTTAAGAACCTTATCAGAGGTAAAACACCACCGGTGAACTTCGAGGTTAATGGGAACCAATATGATATGGGGTACTATCTCGGTGATGGGATATACCCAGAGATAACAACCATTATTATGTCGATCAAGCATCCAGATTCGGCAAAGAAACGAAAATTCTCAACTATCCAAGAGGGCTGCCGAAAAGATGTTGAGCGAGGATTTGGGGGTTCTGCAAAACCAATTTGCAATCGTTAAACAACCAGCTAGAATGTGGAATATGGACGCACTAGCATATATAATGAAAACAGTAATTATTCTCCATAATATGATTGTGGAGGATGAACGTCAACCCGGTGATTGGCCACACGAATATGATCAAGGGCGCTACCACGCACCTGTAAATGTATCCCATCAACAAACTGCTGAACTGTCGAGGATGTCGACTCACCAACGCCGAGTTGCAGTACATAGCAAAGAAAGGCATATTCAATTACGAAATGACTTGATTGAACATTTATGGTCGGATTTTGGTGAACTATGAAAAATTAGTAAACCCTGCGGCTAGGTTTTGTGGGTATATCTGTTGTAAACCCTCCCGAGATATGTGAATTCCTTGCATTGACTTGTCAACTTACAACATCCATCTTGCACGTGCGAATTGCAACCGCTACTCATGTGAAAATGACATATGTTAATGTAAAGTTGTGTTCTGGTCTGGTTGCTAATTGACAATCAATTTAAGGACTCAAAAATTAGAATTTTCATTAATAGTCGGAAAAAATACACTCGAAGTTTTATATGGTTTAACCAAGCCGAGATTGTCTTCTTTTCTGTAAAATTTCTTGCTTCCTTATTTCAATCCACTCTTTGCTTGCGGCATCCAAATGGGAGACGTCCGTCATCATAATACGATACTCCTCTTTTGCTGCAAACTCGGCTTCTCTCTGATCATTCTTCCTTTTAGCATTTTCTATGTAACTGTTGTTGAAGTTTTTTTGGTTGATAATAATTGTGTCCAAGGCATCGGCTTGGGCACTGGATTTTGCTTTCCCTGTTACCTTCAAACGTTTAGCCTCTTTTTTCCCCATTGGACGGGGATACGTGTTAGGTATATCTCCAATTTCTTCGTATCCACTGCCTTGGCCTTGGGTTAACCCAGTATTGGTATTTCGAGTATCGTCATCGGTATCTGAATCTTCTTCGGCTTGTGATGAATCGAAAACTTGTGTTGATCGTCTTGAATATTTGATGTTTTCTAACATAATTGCGTAGCACTCTTCGTGCTTAAATGGTTTCCCACCATTAGCTTCCTTGAACAACCTCCTTACTTCTACGCTCTGTTTATTGTTGTTATGAAAAATAGTTAGTGCATCATATACAATTCAAAACTTTAAAAAAGGCAGTGCATCAAATTTAAGTCTTCACAGACCTTTGTTTCTGGGCCCCATCCAGTATGGTGTTCACGTTCCACTTCTGCCTCCTTTGCAGAGTAAAGAGCCACATCTTTACTTATTCCCTGAAAGCGTTTCTGAATAGAGGTCCAACTCCGATCATCCATTGAAGGTATAGCTTCTTTCATTCCAGCTTTGATGCGAGACCATAATTTGTCTTCTGATTGATCGGTACCAACACTACAATCTTGGGATATTGATAAATGAATCTTACACATGGTTATATCTTCATTAACAGTAAAATTTGGACCTCTTGGTTTTGGACCCATTACTGAAAAGTAATTACAAACAAATTGGAATGAAAAACAAATTGAAAGGAAATTGTTTTTCAAAACCTTAAAAATTTCTTTACTTGTTGAAACTGAGTTATGAAATGTTATTGTGGATTGAAACATCCAACGCAACTAGTTTACATACATAAGGATTTAATAGCCGTTTAACGGTTACATTTTACAACGGTAACAAAAACGCTCGTGTTACATTTTACAACGGTAACAAAAACGCTCGTGTAAGGGGACGTTGCGTTGCAACGCCTAAATAGAACGCCTAAATAGAGGAGCGTCTAATTGGGACGTCTGCCCAGAGAAACGTTCCAAATCTGGGCGTTATGTTGGGAGAGCGCCACGTTATGTTGGGAGAGCGCCTGGCCTAGGCGTTCCCATAGGTGGACGTCCAATATGAAACGTCTCTCTGGTTGGACGTTTGGTCGGGCTCCCTTTGCTTGCGTTTCTGTTAGCTAGCGTTCTCTTAAGCAAGCGTTAGATAATACGCTTTTCTATCCAAGCGTCTCATCAAACGTTCCTCTAACCAAACGTCCGTGTTTTAAAACGCTTTTTCAACGGAGCGTTTTCTGTTAACGCATATTTAAAAGAGCGTGCGAGTATATATTTTGTGAGAGGAAAAGTCCTCTGGTACTGTACGTATACTCGTCGAAATCCTAAATTTAATCGCCCTTTACGCTTTAATTTACGCGATCAAAGAGTAAAGATAATCTTTACTCTTTGGTATACTCGTCTGTTGGAGATGCCCTGAGCCCTTGGGAAAAATAAGAAGGTGTAGTTAGTTATACGTTTGCGGTTGAATTTTATATCATAGGTTAGTAGTTCGAGTCCCGCACAGACCTTTTCAGGAAGGAAAAAAAATCCACAATACCAAAACGCGCCAAACACTAATTCAAAAGTAAATATATTTCTGAAATGAGTTTACCGGTATGAGTTTATAGCTCGGAAAGTGAGAATTGAAGCTCCTCCTGTTGTTTAATCTTTCTTTTCTTCGTGCATCACTTTCTTTGGTCTATAATGGTGGTCGACCTTTACACTGAAACGAAACAATTATAAGCATTACAGGAATGTTAGGAAACTTAAACTACGTCTCTAACAATAGAGTAAAATAAAAAGGTAACAATATCATTTTTTTCAGGGACAGATGGAGTAAAAGTGATCGAAATGAAAAGTATTACCTGCAGTTTTGTGGTACATTCCATGTTCCATTCCATGAACTCTGAACACTCGGTGATAAAGACTTGTAGTTTCTCCAATCATCAAGCATGATACCTAAGTCATGGATTTTGGCATCCACACCCACACAACAATTTGCATGCATTGTACAAACTTGGTTCAAATCTTTACTTGGTTCACATAACCCACCAAATGAAACGGTATTAAGAAACCTAATCGTCAATGCAATTTCTCTTATAAATGGACCAGATATTATTGTAATGAGTACAGCTTGGTCATGTTGATTAGGATATGTAATTCTTGAGTCATACCAAAATTTGTAGAACTGTATTGTTCTATGGTTTGATCTTGCATATATAAAACCCGAATTCGGACTGTTATTCAAGTCGTAAGAGTTGTTTAGGGGATAAGTATCACAAGATATTTGGATATCGGTGTCCTCATAAAAGCGAGGAAATGGATCTCTAAACAACATTATATCAGCATCCTGTTAAAGGTTCAAAAACAAATTGCGAAGTCATTAGGAGCAAGCTTTTTATAAAATTAATACACTTCCACGGAAAGTTAGTGCATTTTGTGATATATAATCTTTTCATGCATTTATCGGTTTGAAATTCAACTTTGAGTTATTTTGCATTTGGATCATAAGTATTGGTACGTTCTAGTGTTTGGATCATAATTTAGTTTGATTGACGTGTTTAAGACTCAAATACTAAATTGGATAAACTTGGATCCAAACACTAAAAATATCAAAACCTGAATCCAAACGCAAAATAAGTCTTCGACCTTTAATAGTCTTCTAATTATGAAATAAGTGTTTATATTAAAAGTTTATAACATCTACGTACCATGAAAAGGAAGTTGTATCCCATTTCAAGAACACTTTTCTGAATATCAATCTTACTCCACACCATCTTTAAGTAATTTCCTTTCATAAAATATGCTTCGACGGTGAAATCAACTCCTTCAACTTTCAAAGCATAGCAATAAGGATGCACTTCTAAACAACGTTGATATGCTCTCTGGTCCATTGCAATGATCACCAAATGATTCAAAAGGTTTTTGGTGTTTTCTCCTATTCTAAAGCTCTCAAGAAACAAATCCAATATTGAGTTTGGAGCCGCCCATGCTTCATTCAGTGTTGTTAAGATAACAGTTTTGTCTTTCATAGAAGCTGCCTTCAGTTGTCTCTCCAGTTTCACTTGTTCGTCGTTCTGCAAGCGTTAATAATCTCCATCCTAGTTATTTTCATGTTCACCAAATTTCGTTCATGTTTCATCTTCATTGTATAACCAAGTAAATCTTTTTCACTGATACTCTTCGTGTCTATGTATTTAAAATCCCTATTGTTTTTTTTTTTTGTACGTGTGTGTGTGAATCTGTAAATTAAAAATATCAAAATTATAGAATATACTTACCAAGGGTAATGGAGAGGAATCACTATGATCGCTTTGAGACAAGATATGAAGACACTGTAATGGATATGCATCTTTGTAGAAGATAAAGCAAGGTACTGCGACGAGCGCGAACAACATCCCCAGCATCAGAACTCGGCCCAATATGTTAATAGGATTAGGCACTATGAAGGGTTCTGAAGTCTTGCCCATGGAAGCTGCTGTTCTTTACTTGGCAATGTATCAGGCCTAAAAGTTGCAAAACTTGTACTTATGGGAATTGCAGATTGAGTTGGGGATGATCTAGGCTAGTGTTTTTAATTTATACAAGTTCCATATTAAAAGAGATCAATTACTTAACTCATTTCTTGAAGTCAAGATAGAAATTAATGAGCTCTACGGTTTACTCTTCGATTGTGATGTCATGTCAACGGTGTTTAAAAAGATTTTATCTTGAACTTGATGCACCTGAGGTCTTGTGGACCTTGCAATGAATTTTTGACCGTAGAAACCTCCCCTCTATACGGCTACGAGTTGACCTAATAAAAATTTATTAAAAAATGAAAATTAGTGCATACATTACGATTATGTAAAGGTAAAACTAACGAGAAGTTTTAGTCCAATTAGTGGAATTTTAAATACATTATGTAAACCAATAACCAAATAAACTTCTTTCGAGAAAGATTTTTCGGATCAAGAAATCGATATTGTGTTACATTGGTAGACATTGAATCACTGGATAATGTTTTGAGCGACTCCGTGAATTTTAAGTCGCAATGCCATAAGTAAGGGTTAGGGTGCGGATATTTCACTACACTGAGTCAGTATAGAATCGATTATCAATAGAAAAATATATTCCAATCCATTATTACAAATTTTAGATAATAATATATATTTAGGATTACGGTATTCTGATTTAACTAGAATTTAGTTTTGGTATTAGAAAAATAGACTCTAATCTATTATTATAAATTTTAGATAACAATATAAATTTAGGATTACGATATTTTAGTTTGTCCAGAACTTTATTTTGGTATCCAACTTTTTAAAAATTTTAAGTGGTTATATATAGATCGTGGTTTTAGACCACTTAAAAACTATTCCATTATATCTGTCCCTTAAAAACTAACAAAAATTCCATTATAGAATGGGTTGGCACTACAAAACAGAAGGCCTTTTGGGACGGCCAGAAAAGCATCCCAAGAGGCTAAAAGTCATCCCAAAAAGGTATAATTTAGTTACCCTTTCCTATTCCACCGTCACTGATACTACTTGGGATGGCTTGGTGCTATAGGGACGGTATCCGTCCCAGATATAATTCTCGACGGTTAAAAATCTGTCACTAGTGTCAAACACCAACGGTCACATAATGACCCAACAACAACGTTTGTAAACGTCGCTAAAGTTTAATTTTTTGTTTAATTTTTGTTTATTTGGCAGGATGCCTTTCCCATTTACCTTGTTAAAAATTCATTCACACATATCCCAAAATGTATTCTCATTCATGATAAATTTTGTACCAAAAAAAAATCCGCAAAAACAACCAAAAGATGATGTTCTCATACTACCAAAGTTGTACACAACTTGGGACATAGATGGTGCACCATCTGCAGTGGATTGATTGCTTCTTCTCTAGAACGACCCTTTACTGCTCTGTAGCATTTAATTCTTTTATCTATCATCGTCGAAATTCTACAATAAACCAAAGTTAGTATAAAATGATATACTTAATTAAATCTTTCCCCTGACATGCCCAATTAGAATCATAAAATAAACCTTATTTCCATAGACTAGATTCGTTTTGGTTATGGTTGTAGACATAAAAATAAACGATAGATTATTATCCTATTCTCTGAATCAAGCGCTTTAGAGGCCAACTCTTCAAGTGATTGGACAATTCGAAGGCACGATTATGTTTCATGGTCAGCCTTGAAAAACTTGATAGGCACGATTATGTTTCATGGTCGGCCTTGACAAACTGGCATGCCTCCAGGTGTGAAGTTGTTAGAGACTGGCCATAAAAAAAATATTCACAAAAGCTATAGATCCCCGACAAATTATTAAATGGATATAGATTGTTACCTTTTCCATATAGATACCAAAAGTAGACCATGAAGCAGCTTCATCAAGCAACAAACAAGCCTTTTGCCACATCAATTTATCTTCTACAACTCTATGCCTTCTGCTCGAGTCATACCTACAAGTAGTGCATAAAATGCAACCAAATGATGGTCATCATATGGCTACTAAAAAATTCTCATGCCGACTAGTAGTACTTTCCACTTACATATAATAAGGGAAGCCAGCTAACTGATAGAGTTTCCAGCTCAAAATTGATAATCCAACTCCAAAAAACCATTGTGTGAGATTCTAAGAGTAAAGTATGGCACCTATTGGTTCCACAGACATAGGTGTTTAGGATCTCAACCCCTACTTTTTCTGGCTTTCCATACTATCCTAAGTACAACTAACAGGTATGCCTTCAGTTATTTATGTTTAGTTTGCAGCTCTCGTTTGTAATACAATTTTTTCTCTTATCTTTAAAGTTGGTGTTTTTTCCTTCCATAGTAGTCTTTTGTCTCAATTAATCTTACATTTATAATTGTTAGTGTTCAATTTTTATACTAATATTGTTCTTTTGTAGGTATTTTTGGAGAATAAGCGTGGAAAAGTTGGCTAAATGTGTTAATACCCTATCAAAAGTGTTAAAGACACCCCTCAGAATTATTAAAGGCACCCATCAATGGATGAAGGCACCCACCTACTTAAGTTTGAAATCATTATTGACGAGAAAAATTTATGAGCATCTGAATTACTTTCTTACGTGAATTAAAGGAGAATATCAAGGGGTTAAGACACGAAGATTGTATTACCTTATTGAGAGGAATTTTATAAATATGGGAAACTCAAAAATAAATGAGAAAAGAAAGGTAATCGTGAGTCGCCGGATTTTATTTGATCTATGGGTTATCGAGAATATATACTTCTCGAGTTGTAAGGAAACAAACACTACAAGAAAAGAAAGAAGATCAACACTCTCCTAAGAAGAAAATTCAGACCGAGATTTGCTACCGTTCTGCAAAGATTGAATCATTGATTGAAAAAATATTTTCAAAGATTCGAGAGATTCTGTCGAGATGATTCTCATTCAATAGGAGAATTTGGTGAGTTACGGAGGGTTCTAGTATAAATAGAAGTGAGACAGAGGGAGGTTAGGGAGCAAAAGAATCAAAGAGAAATCAATTACATACTTCTCTGTAAAAACCAGTCAGAGGAAGAAGAATAAGAAATTGTTACGGAAAGTATATCTGTCGTTGTTAGTGATGCTATAGCTTTCGTATTTAAGGTTTTTGCTACAATTTTTAAAAACTTTATCGACAGGTTTACTACAGTGAAAGAGACAGTTTAAAGCTCAAATACAATAATTGTCGATCCTTCTTTACTGTACAATCTTGGGTAGAGCCTCGAAACGTCTTATATAAAGTGACCTAGTCCACGACTTTTCCATAATATTTATTTTGTATTTTTATTTTGTTTGTTATGCAAGTATAATTCAGTAACTATTCCAATAATATATCTGATTCGAAATCTACTAAGGGACCCATAAATTATCCAATGATCTAAATACTGCCACATGAATGCAAAATCGATTTCTTAGTTTAAAAATATTCTCAAAATAAATTTACTTGGTTATAGGTGTACATAATGTATTTAAAATTATACCGACCTTACAACAATTGCACTAAAACTTTAAGTTAGTTTTACCTTTAAATGATCATGTGAAGTTCTTTTTATCGCCTAAAGTAACCGAACCTAGAAAATATTATACACATAACACTCAGACTTCACAAGATTTCACTTGGGAAGTGGAGATCCTAGCACCTCTGTTACTCGATATGCCACCATCCGTTAACCCAACAAACACCACAATATCAATAACAACCATCTCAGTGGGATGGGTCAACCCTAACCTAGATTGGATTAAGATCAATACCGGTGGGGTGGCTAGAGGACACCCTGGAATTGTAGGTGCAAATTTCATATGCAGGGATTAGGCGGCATGAGATGTGATGGTGATGGTGCAATCTTAAGGAATCACCACCGCGCTAATATCGAAGATATGGGCCATGTTAATGGCGTCAAGAACAACGACAGAGAGAGTATAATTCGAAATAGACTCGGAACATTTGCTACGATTCATATACTCTGATTCTGAACCACCCTGATATATAACTGGTATGATTATCGAAATCAAATAGAGATTGCTTCAAATTCCACAATATAACATCCAACACAACCACAGGGAAGGAAACCAAGCAGCGGATAGTCTGGCGAATCATGCATCGGATGATAGTCATTTAAGAAACCTGTCAACAACAATTTGGGACCATACTATCTAATTTAAAACCGAAAATGAAACTTTGGTTCCCATTCTTTTTAAATCAAATTGTATTGAATGACTTTGTGGGTATAACATACCCTCGTGTAAATTATTATATAACCATACTTAATTGTACCATGATAGCTTCTCCTGTAGTATTTTATACCAAATAACCATATAATTGATATAAATACTCCTAAACATCATATTAATAAGTGATGTGTAAAGCTCCATTTAAGGAGAGTGCAATGATAATACTATATCTTGTAGACCATATCAACGTTGTTGACCCGATACATATCCTAAGCATATTTAGATTAATTTTCCCATTATACCTGTCAAGCTTATCAAGAATAGGGAAACCACTCTGAATTCCATCTGAAAATGTACACAATTTCTATTCATTTTCTTCTTTACACATTTGCATATATAGATCTCTTTTCTTACTTGAGTATTGGAGTTTCTTTGCAGGCGCCCTCCACCTTTTCATCAGCAATCACAGATCTCATCAACACTCACAAATTTCTTATATAAGCATCACTTTTATTTGTAGTTAATTTTTGGAGGAATTGGATTTACGACTGGGATTCTATTTTTATCATCAATCTGGAGGACTGTTGGGGTAAATATTTTTACACCAACAAAAGTCCTTGACTATAAACCAAAATTTTGGTCAGAAAAAATGAAAGATTTTTTCTCAATATTTTTTTTTCTTGAGTTTTATAGTGAAAAAGATTTATAGAAAAAGAACAAGTATATGTGATCATCCTTGTTTTCTACAAATTTAATTCTGAGCATGAACGAATCGTATAAGTATGGCATTCTCTCTACCATGATATGGATAACTGTCTATATAATTTTGGGTAGAGCCTCAAAATGTCTTATATAAAACGACCTAATCCACGACTTAGCCATAATATTTATTTCGTATTTTAATTTTGTTTGGTGTGTAAGTATAATTCGACAATTATTCCAACAATATATCTGATTCAAAATCTACTAAGGACCCATAAATTATCCAGCGATCTAAATACTGCCACATGAACGCAAAATCGATCTCTTGTTCAAAGATCTTCTCAAAATATTTTTACTTGGTTATTCGTTTACATAATGTGTTTAAGATTACACTGACCCTACAACAATTGGACTAAAACTTCAAGTTAGTTTTACCTTTAAATGATCATGTGAAGTTCTTTTGATTGGATTAGTTGTCCTTAACATACGAACTGGATCGACTAAATTAGTTATTACATTTGATAAGCATAAACCAACTGATACTTCACTGATTGATCTCAAACTTTAATGTACTTACAAGTAACTAGTTACCTACGTTTATCTTTTAATTAGGTCAACTCTTACCTATATACAATGAGGGGGTTATTTCTACAATCCTTCTGCACACCACGAGTTGGATCCCGGATCCCGCAGTATATCCCGGATGATACAGAGGGGGTGAGATCCCTGCCTAATCCATGGTCTAGTAAGGGGTGGATATAGGATGGGTCCTATTTCTACTATCTACGCTCTTAGAATTCATTGCAAAGTCATACCACATGACCTCAGGTGCATCAAGTTCAAGATAAAATCATTTAAACACTAATGGCATCACATATGAAGAGTAAACTCTAGAGCTCATTAACTTCTATCTTGACTTTAAGAAGAAACGAGTTAAGCAATTGATCTCTTTTTAATATGGAACTTGAATAAAAAGACTAGCCTCATGTCCAACGATTTGTACTGTACGTCGCATCAGTACAAATTTTTGCAACTTTTAGGCTGTATGCATTACCAAGAAAGAACAGTAGCATCCATGGGGAGGAGTTCAAAAGCCTTCATGTCGCCTAATCCTGTTAGCATATTCGGCCGAGTTGTGCTGCTGGGAATGTTATTCGCTCTCCTCGCGGTACCTTGCTTTATCTTCTACAAAAATGCATATCCATTAAAGTGTCTTCATCTCTCGTCTCAAAACGATCTTAGTGATTCCCCTCCATTAATACTAGTAAGTGTTCAAATTGATTTTTGCTATTCAATATACAGTTTCACAAAACTAAAAAAAAAAATCTGATTTATATACATGTGCACGAAGATCACTACTCAAAGCCATGAGTGGAATTTGATTTCATTTACCTGCTTTAGTCGGATCTCTATGTTCTACTATAATTTATCTCTATGTCAGTGTTCTGTAACATTTCACACGCATTACTACTACAACTGGCATTTGTTCTAACACATGGATAAGGATTATTAACTATTGCAGAACGATGAGCAAGTGAAACTGGAGAGACTACTCAAGGCAGCAGCGATGAAAGACAAAACTGTTATCTTAACAACATTGAATGAAGCATGGGCAGCTCCAGCTCCAAACTCAATATTGGATTTGTTTCTTGAGAGCTTTAGAATAGGAGAAAACACCAAAAACCTTTTGAATCATTTGGTGATCATTGCAATGGACCAGAGAGCATATCAACGTTGTTTAGAAGTGCATCCTTATTGCTATGCTTTGAAAGTTGAAGGAGTTGATTTCACCGTCGAAGCATATTTTATGAAAGGAAATTACTTAAAGATGGTGTGGAGTAAGATTGATATTCAGAAAAGTGCCCTTGAAATGGGATACAATTTTGTATTCACGGTATGCAGACGTTATAAGCTGCATTCAACAACATACAGAGACAAATATTTTACTAATTTGCTTACAATTATTTTTTCAATCTTCACAGGATGCAGACATAATGTGGTTTCGAAATCCATTTACCCAGTTTTACGAGGACACCGATTTCCAAATATCTACCGATAATTATCTCCGGAATAACTCTTATGCCTTGGATAACAAACCGAATTCAGGTTTTATATATGCGAGATCAAACCGTAGAACAATACAGTTCTACAAGGTCTGGTATGGCTCAAGAATTACATATCCTCATAGACATGACCAGGCTGTACTTATGGGACTCATAGCTGATCCGATTATAAGAGAGATTGCATTGACGATTAGGTTTCTTAATACACTTTACTTTGGCGGGCTGTGTGAACCAAGTAAAGATTTCAACCAAGTCTGTACAATGCATGGAAATTGTTGCTTCGGTGTGGATAACAAAATTCATGACTTAAATATCCTGCTTGATGATTGGAGAAACTACAAGTCTTTATCTCCGGGCGTTAAGAGTTCATGGAAGGGAACATGGAATGCACCCCAGAATTGCAGGTAATAATTTTCATTTCGGTCACTTTTATTAGGAGGAATTCCTCCTTACAAGTAAAAATGATATTTTAACTTTTTCAATCTAACTTATTTTTAGAAAAAATAAAAATATTATTTTTTTAGGATGGTAATAGTATTACTTTTTCAATATTCTTCCGAAAAATTCATTCTTTTATCTTCAGTATAAAGAATATCGACGTCCACTATAGACCAATGAAAGTGATGCACGAAGAAAAGAAAGATTAACAACCGGAGCTTCAATTCTCACTTTCGGAAATATAAAACTCATGCCGGTATATTCATTTCTCCGTTTATTTAGTGTTCGGCTGTTGCCACTTTACATAATGTACTGTTTGTGCTATGAAAGATTTTGAGAGATACGACTGTTTCGTTCGCGTCATATACGTGTTGTGTTGTGTTGTGCTTTGCTGATATCTCACTGAACTTTTTTTTTTGTATTTCGTTTACTAGTGCAGGTCAAAGAGAGCAAGTAATCTTGATGATAAGAATACGAGGAGGGTTTTTTCCGAAAAGTAGAATCCCCAGTAACCCATTAGTTATCTTCCCATTTATGTCATAAGTTAATGCGATTTCTTGGGGTTGACCTTAGTAATGGTGTACAATTTGTAACGAATTTCTTACCTTTTTTTTCTTTTTCTCATCAAATAAAAGAGCCAGATCCCCTCTAATATATAATAATTCTAACCACGGTATGATGTGGATTAGACCAAGTAATGTTTTTAGTGAAATAATTCGAATTATAAAAGGTTAAATGGTTTTCTAGATCATTTCCCTTCCAATTGTTTTGGATATGACAGTGATTACAAATTGTTTTGGATATGACAGTGATTACAATAAATAGTTGTATTTACTGCTCACGTTATATATAGTCTTTTTTTTATAACGGTATAATTTATGTATTTTAAGTATTATTTTTTTATATTTTTTTATTAAATTTTATGTAAATTACTGTTTATTATTATTATTTTCGTAGTTTATGTGTTTTAGTAGGTTACATCTCTGAAAGAAGTGAAATTAAGCTCTACAAGGAATAATTGTTAAAGGTCCAGTGAAATTCAGTCTTTTCGTCTTGTAGAAAATTGAATTACGAAGCCAACTGTGAAAGAACGAGGTCATTCTGATTTCATATGAGAAAGTCAGAAGTAAAGCAAGAACTAGGGACAAAAAGGTCATTTCCAGGGTAAACTATTGGCAACCCACCGTACGTTAAAGGGAAGACATATTCGAAGGGAGTTATTAAAGGGCACCAACGACTTTCATTCAGGGCTGCCAGTTTTTAAATACTTATATCAACACCTGCCTAGCTACTAAGGGACGCCACCATATCCTTCTTCCTTACGACAACACCCTCTCTGTCACGAACAACTCTACCATGGTTTCCCTGCCAAGGTACAAGAACTCCAGGTTTCATGAACATGCTAGAAAAGAGTTTATAGGGCATGGGTTACTCGAGAAATCATTAGAAATGTGATTAATGTTTGCTGCCATTGTGGATCGAGTGTTGATCATGATGATCACGGTGATGGTGATTGTTGGATGCTGCTGCAATCGATTGGAGTGGGTTTCTGTTATGAGTTGAGAGCTCAATGGTGATTGAAAGCGATGAGCGAATGATGATGCTGGAGATGTTTGTGATCGTGGTTGCTGCTATGATGATAAGTATTCAAGTTTGAGTGGGTTCTGAGCGAACAGAGAAGAATGGTCTTGGTGGCTGTTGATTGCAGTTAATGCTTAATGGAGATGCTGTGAGTTTTTGAGTCTTGATCGAGAATAAGAAGAAACTGGAGGCACTCGAGTCTGTTTAAATGAAGTTGTTGGGCTCGTGGGTTGTTATTGAAGGATTGGGACATGATAGTGGAGCTCGAGGGAATTAATGTTGGTTGTGATGGAGTTACAGCAAAGAGCTTGAGTGTAGGATTCGGTTGAGCAAAAAGAGAAAATTTAATGGGTTGTGTTGCTTGGCCGAGGAAACAGAAAAGGTTGGGATAAACGGAGGAGATTAAAGAGCTATATGAAGAGTTTATGTTGGATTAGAAACTAAATTTAAGTTCGAGAAGGAACCAAGAACAGATTTTTATCACCGAGAAATAGTTTGAAGTGATTTTGTTGCCATTGATTATTTGAATGAATGGGTCTGATTGAGAGCAATTTTAGAGTTTGTATCTAATAAGGAAAGTGGGTCTTTATCCGATTCGAGTTTAAAGGATAGAAGTCTATAAAAGCAAAGACAAATTGCAACCCGAGATATACCTACCTCTGACGCCGTTTCCACCTCTGCTCCTCTCTGACCTATATCATCTCTGAACCCACCGCCCCACACGCCTGATTTCAACAAGAGAGGAACTCCTCTCCAAACTTCATACAGACGGACAGAAAAAAAGGAGATGCTAAGTACTTTAGACGCCATCTACGTGAGCAGTATACAGGAGAACAAGTGTGTGGTCACTTTCATCGTTTTTCGTTTTCGATCTTAATTATTATTTTCTTAATTAATTTTTAATGGCTTTTAAGAAAACCATGTCTAGCCGATAGACATATTTTTATGTCTAATTTCTTTGTAATTATCTATTTTATTAGTGCTCGATTTTTATACTTATTGTGTCATTTTATGTGTTTGTAGGTATTTTTGTGAAATAAACATTTGTGGAAAAATCGACCAAAGAAGTGATAAAAGCACCCCGAGAAAAATTGATAAAGGCACCCCAGAGAATTACTAAAGGCATCCATCCATGGGATAAGGGCAACCCTTTCATTTTCAAATTCCAGAACTGGCGGGAGAAGATATATTTGAAGCATGAATACTGAGTTTTTCAAACTCGATTTTTTTGGGATTTAAGGAGGTTCAAAGCTTGTCAAATTGAAACAGAAACAACTAGGGACCAAGACACGTTGATGTGGTTTTAATATAGTGGTACAAAGAGTTTGATTCTCGGACTTGTGAAGATTCGATTTTTAAACTTAATTTTTAATAAATAAAAATAAAACAGATTAAAGTAAAGATGATTTAAAATTGATGGGAAGAACCAGGACTAATTTAACCAATAACTCAAGTAATAAAATCGTGCAATTTTTATATTCAGTTTAATCAAATCATTGCCAAAGTTAGGTTTTTGAAAGAATAATTGTAAATCCTAAGCATGAGAACTCAAAAGCACTTAACCAAGCATGACTCATCAAAAGAGAACACAACTATTTAAGAAAAACCAATTTTTTCTATTTTAATTCAAGGCAAATAATAATAAAAGAATTATAAAATAAATAGATAAAATAGAAGTTACCACTTAATTATTGGAGAAAAAGCTTCCTCCATCGCCTCAGTGATGGTGATTAGCTCATTGTATTGGAAACACACTCAAAATATAGTTTCAATTGCTCAAAAAGTGCTTACAATGATTAAAAAGAAGTAACACAGAAGTTTGGATACGCTTATAAGCGTTACAGACGATGTGGTTCAGCGTTACAGAAGAATGGCTGAAGCAGCTGAGGCTACGATAGTATCAGCGACAGAATCAACGACAGTTTCTGGGCATTTTTTGTTCTTCGTGTTCTTCTTCTTCGCAGCAGCAGCAGAATTTTTTCGGTGATCCAAACTTAATTTTTCTTGGCTTCTCTTTGCTATATATAGTATTGGTAAACCCTAGCAACCTTAGAGAAGCGATAAGGAACCAAAAATCAACTCCAAATCAACTTGGAATCCGTGTGAAATCAAAACAGGAACGAACTCCTTTTCCCGTCCAAATTCGAATTTTCCAAGCAGATTTTTCCGGCTAAATCTCTCTGTTGACGTGTGTTGTGTTATCCCTTGAGTCTTTGATCAATTTGGGGTAGAAAGAACACGTCAAAACTCCATAAAATTCGGTTACAAAATCATGCAGAAGCTTTCTCACGTAGTTTTCCTCTTCCCGCCATTTTCGGAATTTCAAATTCAAAGGAAGGTGCCCCCAATCCAAATTGTGGGTGCCTTAATCACTTTTCTGGGTGCCTTTAACAACTTATCGAGCCGATTTTTCCACAAATATTTATTTCTCGAAAATACCTACAAAGACATAAAAAGCCATAATAAGTACAAATCAGAATAGATAATCGAGTGTAATTTAAACACAAAAATGTGTCTATCAAATACCCCCAAACTTACTATTTGCTAGTCCTCGAGCAAATCTAATCTAAATAAATAAATAAAATCCTAACTCACTTTCGCAGGAATCACGACTACATTTAGCATATGTAATAACGTTAAACCCCTAGGTGTCCCTAGTGGACGAGTTTTGTCTCGTGAGGGTTTACAAGAGGTATACCCACAAAACCTGTACTCCAAATTTTAGCTACCCGTGAACGATTAAGGATAGACACTAAACAAGTTATTTAGTTGGCTTACTAAATTCTTCTGCTATGGGAATCATTACCCTATATGAGTCCAATTGCTGTACACGAGTGTTTACTCAAGCATACTAAAATTCATATATAAGACAACAGAGATCTACTCAGATAATCGTTCAACCACAAGACTCAGAATCTATCAAAGTTCAATCACATGAAAAGATTTATAAGATGGACATGGAAAATGTGAAGGTTGCACGTGTTGACTAAGGTGAATGATGTTTCCCATATCTGTCTGAAGGTCAGTACCAGGATGAATCCTAATGGTTTGAGATACATGGTCTTAAACCTAATACTAATATCGACTCAACTGGTATATACAAGGGTCCCAGCGATCGATTTATAAAACGATAAATATATTGACAACATGATTGGATCAAATTGAATCCAAGCGCATGATTCTTATCAGCATCTTACGTGATAGTTCCCATGGATCCTGCATTCCACGCTTGCTTAGGCGACGGAGACAGGGAGAACACACACATATTACTATCAAAGTGTCAATATTGTTTTTTTTTTTTTTTCGAATAAAGCAAGAATCGGGCTTGATCTCAAAACACTCTACTCTATTTCATCCTGACGGCGATAACAATTTGATATTGGGCCCACCAAATCACTTAGAGAAACACAAAATTGCAAAAGTAAAAACAGAAAGTGATATGGTCGAGATAGACTCCAAGATGTGGTGACGAATATCATGCTTTTTCTAACACCTGAACCCTGTCCTTTTATGAATAGACCATTTAACTGGGCACACCAATTCCTATAGAAAAAGAGCTAAGTTTCCATCTACCTAGAATGGTTAGTGTCACCCTGAAGTGTTCACAAGCTTCTAAATTCTAGAGCTTTATTATTTCACTAAAAAGTTTATCCCTTACCCCCAAACTTAAATCAAACAGTGTTCTCAATGTTTCGAAATAAAGAGCAGTACCAATAGATAAGTAAAAAGAGGAATAACGAGGTAAGTCAGAAAGATAGTACCTGAGTAAAACGTAGAAATCTATCCATGGAGAATAAAATAAAAACCTAAAATCCTACAAAAATCTACTACTATACAAGAACAACCCTGACGGTCAATCAGAGTAAGCAGGGTCCTCCAGAGGGACCTCCTCAACATCACCTGTAGGAAAAGGCTCTAAAAATGGTTTCAATCTCTGACCATTAACCTTGAAAGGATTTCTACCATCTTGAGTCTCAATATCAATAGCACCATGAGGAAAGATAGTGTGAACAACGAATGGACCGGTCCACCGAGAGCGTAACTTCCCGGGGAATAGATGCAACCGAGTATCATACAGAAGAACTTTTTGACCTGGAGAAAATGACTTTCTTAAAATATTTCTATCATGCACAAGTTTCATTTTTTTCTTATACTCCCTAGCACTATCATATGCATCTTTCCGAATCTCTTCCAACTCATTGAGTTGGAGCTTCCTGTGAGCTCCTGCTTTGTCAAGTGAAAAATTAAACTGCTTTACAGCCCAATACGCTCTATGTTCTAACTCGACAGACAGGTGACATGCCTTTCCAAAAACTAGACGATAGGGTGACATTCCAATAGGGGTCTTAAACGCGGTACGGTAAGCCCATAAGGCATCAGTTAGCCTCAACGACCAGTCTTTCCTATTAGGATTAACTGTTTTCTCTAGAATACGTTTTATCTCCCTATTGGAAACCTCTACTTGACCACTAGTCTGTGGGTGATATGGGGTAGCTACTTTGTGGGTAATACCATATTTATTCATTAAAAGCTTAAACGGTCGATTACAAAAGTGTGACCCTCCATCACTAATTATAGCTCGCGGTGTACCAAAACGTGCAAATATGTTATCGTTCAAAAACTGGACCACAACCTTGTAGTCGTTTGTTTTACACGAAACCGTCTCTACCCACTTAGATACATATTCTACGGCGACAAGGATGTAAAAATTACCAAAAGAATTAGGAAAAGGACCCATAAAATCAATGCCCCACACATCAAAGACCTTAATAACTAAAATAGGGTTCAAAGGCATCATATTTCTACGAGAAATAGTTCCTAACCTCTGGCATCGCTCACAAGCAACACAGTAACTTTGGGAATGTTTAAACAACGACGGCCAGTAGAATCCACACTGCAATATCTTAGCAGCAGTCTTCTTAGCACTAAAGTGACCCCCACAAGCGTGATCATGACAAAAGGAAATAATACTTGACTGGTCACTCTCAGGTATACATCTCCTAATAATCTGGTCTGGACAATTTTTAAACAAGTAAGGATCGTCCCAAAAGAAATGTTTCACCTCATCTAAAAACCTAGAACGATCTTGTTTACCCCAGTGTTGAGGCATTCGACCAGTAACAAGATAGTTCACTATATTCGCAAACCAAGGTGATTGGGAAACAACAAATAGTTGTTCATCAGGAAAGTTATCCCTCACAGGAGGAGAATCATCTGGAGAATCCAAAACAAGTCTAGACAAGTGGTCTGCTACTACATTTTCGGCACCTTTTTTGTCTCTAATTTCTAGTGAGAATTCTTGTAACAAAAGGATCCATCTAATCAATCTAGGTTTAGTATCCTTCTTAGACAGAAGGTACTTCAAAGCAACATGATCGGTAAAGACTATAACCTTAGAACTAAGAGATAGGATCTAAACTTGTCTAAGGCAAAAACAATGCCTAAAAGTTCCTTCTCTGTGGTGGTGTAGTTCAGTTGGGGATCATTCAGGGTTTTTCTAGCATAGTAAATCACATGAAGTACTTTGTTCTCTCGCTGACCTAACACAATACCAATAGCATAGTCTGAAGCATCACACATTATCTCAAAGGGTAGGTTCCAGATAGGTGCCTGGACTATGGGAGCGGTAGTGAGTAAAGTCTTAAGCTTCTCAAAAGCCTCTAAACAAGCATCATCAAAGACAAACTTAACATCTTTTGCAAGTAAATTGCAAAGAGGTCTAGAAATCAAGCTAAAATCCTTAATGGATCGACGATAAAAGGGTCCCAGCGATCGATTTATAAAACGATAAATATATTGACAACATGATTGGATCAAATTGAATCCAAACGTATGATTCTTATCAGCTTCTTACGTGATAGTTCCCATGGATCCTGCGTTCCACGCTTGCTTAGGCGACGGAGACAAGGAGAACAAACACATATTGATATCAAAGTGTCAATATTGTTTTTTTTTTTTTTTGAATAAAGCAAGAATCGGGCTTGATCTCAAAACACTCTACTCTATTTCATCCTGACGGCAATAACAATTTGATACTGGGCCCCACCAAATCACTTAGAGAAACACAAAATTGTAAAAGTAAAAACAGAAAGTGATATGGTCGAGATAGACTCCAAGATATGGTGACGAATATCATGCTTTTTCTAACACCTGAACCCTGTCCTTTTATGAATAGACCATTTAACTATGCACACCAATTCCTATAGAAAAAGAGCTAAGTTTCCATCTACCTTGTCACTGTTCCTTCATCGAAGGTTGGATCTCTTAGGTAGATGGAAACTTAGCTTTTTTTCAATAGGAATTGGTGTGCCTTGCTAAATGTTCTATTCATAAAAAGATGCCTAGCTGAGGTTTTAGAAATAACATGATAGTTGTCACGGTATCTCGGAGTCTATCTCGACCATATCATCTTCTGTTTTTATTTTTGTAATTTTTGTTTCTCTAAGTGATTTGGTGAGACACCCGTATCGAATTGTTATCGCTGGCAGGATGAAGTAGAGTGTTTGAGATTATCTAGACTATGATTCAAAAAAAAATTCGAGTATTGACACTTTGATAGCAATATGTGTGTGTTGTCTCTGTCTCCGTCTCCTAGCAAGCTTGGAACGCAGGATCCATGAGAACTATCATGTAAGATGTTGATAAGGAGCATGCGCTTGGATTCATTTGATCCAATCATGTTTTCAGTACATTTAAAAATAATAAATAATTGTTTTATTTTCAATAAATCGTCCGTTGGGACCCTTGTATATACCAGCTGAGTCGATATTAGTATAAGGAGTAAGACCAGTGGAAGCGTATCTCAATCCATTAGGATTCATCCTGACACTGACTTTCAGGCAGATATGGGAAACACCGTTCACCTTAGTCAACATGCGCAAACTTCATCATCTACATTTCCATCTTCTAAATCTTTTCATGTGATTGAACTTTGATAGATTCTGAGTATCGTGGTTGAACGACTATATAAGTAGAGTTTTGAATTCTTGTATGAATTTTAGTACGTTGAGTGCAAACTCGTGTACATCAATTGGACTTATATAGGGTAATGATTCTCATAGCCGAAGAATTTAGTATGCCAACTAAATAGCTTGTTTAGTGTTTACCCTCAATCGTTCACATGTAGCTAGAGTTTGGAGTAAAGGTTTTGAGGGTATACCTCTTGTAAACCCTCACGAGACTGTAACTCATCTAATATGGACACCTTTAGGTTTAAAGGCTTATTACATATGCTAAATATAGTCGATTCCTGCGAAAGTGAGTTAGGATTGTTATTTTATTTTTAGATTAGATTTGCTCGAGAACTAGGAAATAATAAGTTTGGGTATATTTGATAGTCACATTTTTGTGTCTAATTTGTCGTTAACTAACTATTTTGTTAGTGCTCGATTTTATACTTATTATGTCATTTTATGTGTTGATATGTATTTTAAGGAAATAAACATTTGTGGAAAAATCGATTCTAGAAGTGATAAAAGAACCCTGAGGAAAATTGATTAAGGCACCCCAGAGAATTACTAAAGGCACCCAGCCATTGGATAGAGGCACCCCTTTCATTTTCAAATTCCAGAACTGTCGGGAGAAGATATATTTGACGCGTGAATACTGAGTTTTTCAAACTCGATCTTTTGGGATTTAAGGAGGTTCAAAGCTTGTCAAACTGAAACAGAAACAACTAGGGACCAAGACACGTCAATCGGAAGCTATCTTGCCGAGAAAAATGGTTGGAAAACTCGAGTTGTACAAGAAAAAGTGGTTTTCCCTGATTTTGGATTAACACGAGTTTGAGGCTGTTTTGGAGAGTTTTTTGGATCCTTATCAGTTGAGGAAAGCCTATTAGGGTTTACTAGACCTATATAAAGGGAAGAGATCGAAGAAGACAAAAAGAAAGGGGAGCCTCGGCCGGAAATTCGAGGGAGGAATTCTCTTAGAGATTCTTTGCTTCGATGATGTAGAAAAAGGTTGTATCAAATCACAAAAGAGGTTAGAAAGGTTGGGTCGAGCTCAGGAAGCTAAACAGAGCAAAAAAAATCAATTCAAGAAAATTCTCTGCTGCTGTTGCTGAAGAACATGAAGAACAGAAGATTATGCGATTGTTTCTTCAACCACGTTGTCACGGTTCCTTTATCCATTTTGCAACGTTTATCTTCAGCCTGCAACGTTTATCTTGAACTTGAACGGTAACAATTAATCTGTAACGCCCAAAAAACGTTACAGATTTCCTGTTTTATTAGCTTCTTTTTTTCTTCTCAAGCACTTTTGAGCCATGCACCAATATTTTGAGAGTGTTTTGAGCATGATGAGTTAAACCCAACCACTGGGACAATAGAGGAAGCCATATTTCATGAATGAATGGTAACTATTTTTGATTCTTAATGACTTTTGCATTGATTTTTAATTGATTTATGATTTTTCTTAATCAGTTGTTATTTTGTTTGATGGTGTATGCTGGGACTTAAGATCTTTTGATGCGCCATGCTTGTGATTTACAGTTAATGTTTTATAAATCTACTTTTGGCAAAGAAACAAAGTCAATAAAAGAGCTATAATTGTTAGAGAATTATTGTAGAAATTAATCAGAAGTGATTTTGGTAGAATCCTGAGTTCCAGTTTCTCCCAATTTTGTTACAAATTTTTACTGTTTTCTATTCTTAAGTAGTTTTTAAAATTCTAAAACGAATCTTCACAAGTCTCAGTGAACGAACACATTTTTACCACTTTTCTAAAACGATCAAGTTATTGGCGCCACTGTCTGGGACTTTTTTTTATATTTGTTTTTAGTTTTATTTTTAGGTTAGTTAGTTTAATTAGATTTTTATTTGTTCTATTTTACGTTTTTGGGTATTCTTCTTTGTATTACAGGTTTTATATCAAAAGGAAATTGGAGCCAAAGATTATATTGATTGATTAAAGACTTGGAGTCAAAGATAAATCGAAAAGAACGGAAAAAGAAGACAAATTTATTTTATTTTTTTAGTTAACTTTTAAGTTTATTTAATTTTTAGGGTTTTATTTATTTTTTTATTTTAGAAAATTGTATTAGGATTTTTTTTTTATTTTTAATTTTTCTTTTATTTTTTGGACTTTATTTTTTTGGGACTTTTCGACATTATTATTTTTTTAGCCTTACGGAAGGGTAATTAAATATAAACTGCACAGGGAAGGACCACAATTGCGATATTGTCTCTGCCCCTCGGGTTCGTACACTGACATAGGAGTCGGTGGCCTGAGTCGACTTCAACGGTTCATCGCCAGTATGGAACGGGAGGTAAGACTCTAACCACCCACGAATCCCATGTCAGTGGGTTTTCTGGACGCCTTTGTAATGCATATATGTTGAGGACCTGAATACGAATTTACTTTTCTAGTAAAGGTCAAGGAATGGCCATACAAGATAAGGACTCAGATTTCATCACCGTTTTCTTCTTGCCCGCTTTAGGAACACGTTACCAAACGCGAACCTAAGCCTTAAAGTTTGACTAGAAATAGACCGACAGGGTAACGAGCTTATTGGAAAGTCATTCAAAAGGACTGTATTGGTTACTCTGTTAGCCTAACTCAAAGTTCAGGAAGATTATTTTAAGTAGATTCGAGCCGCCTTGTAACCCAAGGAAACGTTGCCAAAGAGACAGGGTTATCAAAGCTCCTTAGAGCTTATCCAGTTTCTATTCGACTTAATCTAATGTGGATTGTTTTAAGAGGTTTGCTAAAACTGTAACTAGTTTCCTTTTGAAAGAATACAAGCTGGTCTAGAAACAATCTAAGTGGAGCCATCATGTTTTTTGTTTGCTAGGTTCAGTAGGTTTGATTTGGTTTAGTCGGCCTTGTTTTTGTATGTTTAGAAACCATTTCCTATTAGGATTTATTTTCTTAGATTTTTTGGGAATATATTAGGAAGTTCTTGTCAGAAAATGTCGAACTGGTATTATGAGGACCAATACAATGAATATCCGACTGAATTTCAAAATAGACATTATTCATACTATCAACATGGTGTAGATAGTAGTCGGGACCACCATCAACCTTTTGGAGGTTATTTCTCATATCAGGGTGATCCCAATTACTATTCATATACACACCCGTCATATGAACATGCAAATGAGCAAAATTGGAGTTTTTTTGTCTTGGAGGGATGCCCTAAAGCAGATGCAATATATTACTCCCTATGATGACCCAAATCCTTCTCTAGAACAATCACATGAGCAGTTGCAATCTAGTACTCCTTATGATCATTTTGTTTCTCTAGAGAATTCCTCAAGGAGTTGACTGAGGATACAAAAAGGTTTGGATTAAGTGTGAGAGGAACAAATAGTAGTCCAACCCTTTCTCTAGAAGAATCACACGAGAAGTTGCGATCTAGTACTCCTTATGATCCATTTGTTTTTCTATAAGAATCCCTCAAGGAGTTGACTGAGAATACAAAAAGGCTTGGATTAAGTGTGAGTGAAAGTCTTGCAAAGAATAATATTGCTCAAAATGATCTTAATTGCCAACATAGTGCTACCCTTGATAATTATTCACCTATTCAAGAGGACGAGGATAGAATTGGTAACACTATTTATTTAGACGAGGTTCAAACATCTTCATATTATTATGATGATGAGGATAGTATTGATGAATAACTTGAAATATACAGGCAGCTTGATTAGGAAATTGTCACTCTAATTGTGCTTCATGATGATAGTGTTATTTCTGGTTCAAATCCAAATAATTTTTAATGATTATTCACTTATTCAAAAGGAAGAGGATTTGACTAGAGATACCACAGTTTTAGACGATGTAGAATTTTCTTGTTTTGAAGTCGATAATGGTTTATAGGAACGAGTTTATCTTGATAATATTGTTTTAGAGTCCAACGATTTAGAAACAACAGTCTTAGATAACAAAGATAGAACCGTAGGGATTTTAAATATGAGTGAAGATGCACCACCTGATTATAACCTAGAAGAAGCAATTGACCATTTTTAAGAATCTGACGATCTACAAATTAGGAAAATTGTGACTAGTCTACCTAAAGACACTGAAAACTCTAAGTTTGGGGGTGACTATCATTCTCCCTGTGCTTTACCTTTAACTCTTAGAAAGGTCCCTAACTTGGGACTTGACATATGCACCTCTACTATTTTTCAAGATCATCTTCAAACTAGATTTCCTGAGCCTGTTGGTATCCAGAAAGAAGTTCAGTTGTTAGAATCCTATCCTATGGTCGATGTGGTTTACCTCTGAAACAATACCAAGATTGACTTTTTTTCCCACCAAAATTTTTTCTTCCAATTGTGGGAACCTTTAAATTTCAAATATGTCAGTTATTAAGTTTTGAGACTAAGCCTAATTACTTTAGGGAATTAGAATTGACACATTTGTTTAAGAATGACCACCTTCATTGTAGTCAAATGTGTGGGTGAAATATGATTGACTTTGAGGATCCAAAATTATTCAGTTTATTATTATGTGCTTCTAAGTTCTTGGTTGAGTTTTTCCAGACTCTACAACCTGATTCTTTTGATCCTGCCTACGAGGAAATCCATCCCATGAAAACATTTTATCTAGACCCTTTTATAGAGCCTGAACCTGAACCACAACTAGATGTAGTTGTCTTAAACATAAAACTAGATAAAGGTTTGCTCGGTTTGTTCATTTTCTTGGCATGTTGCAGTTTTCTTTTATTTGTGATAACACTATTTGATTCAGATTACCCACAGTTGTTCTGGATATTGCTATATGATTTTATGAGGTGACTAGTCCTTTCTTAGTCTGACTGAAGACTTTAAACTTAGCACTTCTTGGGAGGTAAACCATCCTCATGCGACACGGTAATATCTTTCCTTAAATCCTTTCCTTCGATTGGTAATGATTTCTCCTTGTTCATGTATTTAATCATTCATCTTCAGAACATTGAAGGCAATGTTAGATTTAAGTTTGGGGGTAAGGGAGAAACTTTTATTTCAATAATATGAAACTCCAAAGTTTAGAAACTTGTGAATATTTCAGGATGACACTAACCATTTTAGGCAGATGGAAACTTAGCTTTTTTTCAATAGGAATTGGTGTGCCTTGCTAAATATTCTATTCATAAAAAAGGCCTAGCTGAGGTGTTAGAAATAACATGATAGTTGTCACGGTATCTCAGAGTCTATCTCGACCATGTCATCTTCTGTTTTTATTTTTGTAATTTTTGTTTCTCTAAGTGATTTGGTGGGACACCCGTATCGAATTGTTATCGCCGCCAGGATGAAGTAGAGTGTTTGAGATTATTTAGACTATGATTCAAAAACAATTTCGAGCATTGACACTTTGATAGCAATATGTGTGTCTTGTCCCTGTCTTCGTCGCATAGCAAGCTTGGAACGCAGGATCCATGAGAACTATCATGTAAGATGTTGATAAGGAGCATGCGCTTGGATTCATTTGATCCAATCATGTTTTCAGTATATTTAAAAATAATAAATAATTGTTTTATTTTCAATAAATCGTCCGCTGGGACCCTTGTATATACCAGCTGAGTCGATATTATTATAAGGAGTAAGACCAGTGGAAGCGTATCTCAATCCATTAGGATTCATCCTGACACTGACCTTCAGGCAGATATGGGAAACACCGTTCACCTTAGTCAACATGCGCAAACTTCATCATCTACATTTCCATCTTTTAAATCTTTTCATGTGATTGAACTTTGATAGATTCTGAGTATCATGGTTGAACGACTATCTAAGTAGATTTTTGTATGAATTTTAGTACACTGAGTGCAAACTCAAGTACATCAATTGGGCTCATATAGGGTAATGATTCTCATAGCCGATGTGTTTAGTATGTCAACTAAATAGCTTGTTTAGTATTTACCCTCAATCATTCACAGGTAGGCAGGGTCTGGAGTAAAGGTTTTGTGGGTATACCTCTTGTAAACCCTCACGAGACTATAACTCGTCCGATAGGGACACCTATGGGTTTAAAGGCTTATTACATATGCTAAACATCGTCGTCGCGATTCCAGCTTAAGTGAGTTAAGATTGTTATTTTATTTTTAGATTATATTTGCTCGAGGACTAGTAAATAATAAGTTTGGGGGTATGTGATAGACACATTTTTGTGTCTAATTTGTCCGCAATTATCTATTTTGTTAGTGCTCGATTTTTATACTTATTTTGTTATTTTATGTGTTTGTAAGTAGTTTTGGGAAATAGAAATTTGTGGAAAAATCGGTTCAAAAAGTGATAAAAGCACCCCAAAGAATTACTAAAGGCACCCAGTCATGGGATAGGGGCACCCCTTTCATTTTCAAATTCTGGAACTGGTGGGATAAGATATATCTGACGCGTGAATACTGAGTTTTTCAAACTCGATTGTTTTGGGATTTAAGGAGGTTCAAAGCTTGTCAAAGTGAAACATAAATAACTAGGGATCAAGACACGTCAATCAGAGCCTATCTTGGCGAGAAAAATTGTTGGAAAACTCGAGTTGATCTGGAAAAATGAGTATTCCCTGATTTTGGATTAACACGAGTTTGAGGCTGTTTTGGAGAGATTTTTGGATCCTTATCAGCTGAGGAAAGCCTATTTGGATTTACTAGATCTATATATATAAAGGGAAGATATCGAAAAAGACAAAAAGAAAGGGGAGTCTCGGACGGAAATTGGAGGGAGGAATTCTCTTAGAGATTCATTGCTTCCGTGGTGTAGAAAAAGGTTGTATCAAGTCATAAAAGAGGTTAGAAAGGTTGGGTCGAGCTCAAGCTAAACAGAGCAAAGAAAATCAATTTAGGAAAATTCTATGCTGCTGCTGCTGAGAACACGAAGAACAGAAGATTAGGCGACGGTTTCTTCAACCACCTTGTCACGGTTCCTTCATCCACTTTGCAACGTTTATCTTCAGTCTATAATGTTATCTTGAACTTGAACTGTAACAGTTAATCTGTAACGCCCAGAAAACGTTGCAGATTCGTGTTTTATTATTTTTAGTTTTTTTTTTCTCAAGCACTTTTGATCCAAGTACCAATCTTTTGAGAGTGTTTTGAGCATGGTAAGCTAAACTCAACCACTGGGACAATGGAAGAAGCCATATTTCATGAATGAATGAATGGTAACTATTTTTGATTCTTAATGATTTTTGCATTGATTTTCTTTTGATGCGCCATGCTTGCGATTAACAATTAATGTTTTAGGAATCCACTTTTGGCAAAAAAACAAAGTCAATAAAAGAGCTATAATTGTTAAAGAATTATTGTAGAAATCATAAGTGATTTTGGTAGAATCCTGAGTTTCACTTTCTCCCAATTTTGTTACAAACTTTTACTGTTTTCTATTTTTAGTAGTTTTTAAAATTCTAAAACGAATCTTCACAAGTCTCAGCGAACGAACACATTTTTACCACTTTTCTGAAAAGATCACTAGTTAAATTTCTTGTTAGGGTGAAAGGATGAACTTGTATAACTTTTTTTACTTGTGTTTCAAATTACGGGTTTCAACTATAAAAGCTTAATGTTAATGTTTTGTCTCTCTTTCAATGTTTAACTTTCTCGATGATTTTTCATGTTCTATGCTACGTATAGTTCATTGTTTGATTAGTAGAAGAACTTGTTGACCATTTCGCGATAATTTTTTTATGAATATTCTTTGACTATTTATGCCACGTATACTTAGTGCTTCGAAATTCTACTTTAGGTTGAGAACAAACAATTCTTTTTGAAAATTCTTTTCTTCGATTCTTAAACGAAATATCTTTCGTGTATTAGTAGCTAGATTTGCTATTTTGCACAATTAAAATCGATACCCTTTTGATGAACGCAAGTAAACCCTAATCTACAACGGATTCCCGAAACTTTAACGCTTTTCTATTATTGATTTCAATCTTCGTTAAAAAGTTTTAGTTCATTCGTTAGCTTAATTCTTTATTTTAAAAATCTATAAAAATATCTTTATTAAATTTTCTTGACTCAAAAGTTTCTTGAATTAATTAGTATAAATAATACATATTCCTCATGGGAACGAACCGTATTTGCTCTTGTCTACATCTTTCGACACTGTGGGCTTGCGGTAAAACAAAGTCGGTTTTCCGATGCATCATTTTTCAAAATAAGGACAAAAATATTAAAGTTGATCACATTGTGATTTTTGTTTTTATGGTCTTCACTTATTGCTTAAGCGTACATTCCTTTGAGAAGCATCAATGTTGGTTCTGAGTCACTTTGGAAGATGATTTCATAACCGTTTCATTCTATTGCCCACCGGAAAGTTTTTTCCACTCTTTTCTATTATATATCTTCACTATTCATGTTGTTTCCTATAATTCCCCTAGCCTCAATAGTATATCCCGCATTGTCTATACAAGCTAGACCAATGGAAGAGGTAATTGCAGAGTTTAACATAGTGAACACTATATAAATAGTATAACTCAACGTAATTTTGTGCAGGGGCGGAAGCACAGGGGGCTTCCCCTAGCTGGATCCTCCTCCAGCAATCTAATAAAGCTTTTTTTTATTGCCCATTTCTACTTGGTCTAAATTTTATGTAATAAATTTAGGGTTAAGCCAGGTATAAAACTGGTCAAGCGCACCTCATCTAACATTTCTAGTTCCGCCGGTTTTGTTTACATAATTATTGGTTGTGATTATTTCCAGACACTTATGATGCATTGGATTATAGTATAAGGTTTGCATTAAAGAGTAATCAGTCTTTTCTATATTTTTTACACAGTTAATATATTTAAATATCGTGTTTGCAGTTTTAGCACTATTTTGTTTTTGCTTCCGGAATACCCAGTTGCATCTGGATTTCCAGATATGCCAAGTGATAATACTTCAGAATTCAGACCATTCCAAAAACATATCCTACCCTCTCTTGATTTTTGAACCATCTAGCCAATCATGAAAGTTTATGTTAGCTTTTATAACATAATCCATTGTGAATTTCAAATGCATCCATACCTGTTTCGCAAAATTATAATACATAAGTAAATGAGTAAGAGTTTCATCACCCATATTGCAGATGGTAAAAATAGTGTATATTTCAGGTAAAACTACAGCTACTCTAACACTATTAGCTAGGTAAGAAGCATGTGCATCTTTACAAATGAAGGTTTTCACTAAAGGAGGGAAGTTCACTTTCTAGATTTGGTTCCATTTTTTGTTTTCCCTTTCTGTAGAGTTAATTTTTTTATAGAGAAATTTTACCGTGAATTTTCATGTTGAGGTAAGAGACACTTTTTCTTCCTCATGATGCATATGGGTGGTTATTTTCAGTATTTGGTTGATGGTAGTTTGGACGAAACATTCTTCCAGTTTGTTGATGTACCGTGTTCTATTATCAATTCGAAGTCGACTTACTTTGGTTAGACTATGAGCTCCTGAAGTAGACTTGTTGATTGGTGTTTTTTTTTTTGAATCCAATAGTTATCCTTTATGTTAATATTTGTTCCAGATCCTACTCTCCATAGACAATGTCTTTGTATAAGTTCAATGAACATTATAATTTCTTTCCAAATCCAGCTGTCCATCCTTTTTGGTTCAATGTTTATGTGTAGGATGTCTTTTTTTGGGTTGGTAATCAGACTTTAGAATAGAAGCCCACAAAGAATATGTATTGTCATTAGATGTCATCTCATTTTACTTAGCTAACATGGTAACATTAACATTTTCTATATTTTGAAAACCTAGGCCACCTTCAATTAGGGGTTCACATATTGTTTTCCAGGCTTTTAGGAAAATCCTTTTTTTTCCTTTGTCATTTAATCCATTCTCATTTTTTCCCACCAAAAGTTTCGTTGAAGATCAGTTAAACTTTTACATATATTTTTTTTGATATTCTGAAATAATTCATTTAATAGACCCCAGGAGAAGAAGTAACAAATTTGATTATTTCTGATTTTCCAGTTATATTAAAATTTGTGCCTTTCCACCCTAAAAGTCTGTTTTTCATCTTTTTGACAGGAGATTCAAAGTATTTTTTCTTAGACTTGTTGGTAACCGTAGGTGCTCCTAAATACCTAGGATCTAAGGGGATGGTTTTTACTCCTAGGATTTCTTTAACTACATTTCTTAAGTTAAATTAGCTTTAGGAATAAAGAAAACTCCAGATTTAGCCGGGTTTATTAACTTCCCAAAAGAAGCACCAAAGTCAGTAAACATTTGAACTAAATTCTTACAAGTATTTATATTAGCATTACAAAATATTAGGCAATTGTCGGTAATTAATAAATAGCCTACAAGAGGAATATTTTTACAAATTTGTATTCCTTTTATAAGACATGAAGACTCTGCTTTTAAAATAGTTCTAGATAAAGCTTATATTATTCAGAACAGAAACAGGTAAGGGGAGATTGGATCTCCTTACCTAAGACCCCTAGCAGGTTTGAAGAATTCAGTTAGTGAGCCATTTAATAAAACATATAACGTAGTGGTAGATATGTATTCAAAACTAGGTTGCACCATTTATCTGATTTTTTTTTATTATAGCCTATCAAACATTTTCGGCATGTTAATTTTTAATTCCATTAGGCTCTTTTCGACTTTTCTTTTTCTCATAGCATGAATTAATTCATAAGCAATAGTTATGCTATCCAAAATCTACCTTCCTAGAACGAAGGCAGATCGGAAAGAATATATTGTTTTTCTAGAAAGCCTTTCATTTTACTGTCCATAAGTTTAGAAGTAACTTTATAAATGGTGTTCCATAGTGCTATGGGTCTGCATTCAGAGGTGTTGTAGGATTGATTATTTTATGGATAAAGAAGATAAATATACCATTTTATTTTATTTTTAGAAAGGGCTAGTAGTAAAGAAATACTAAAGCATGTTAGTAAGATCGTGGCAAATGATATACGATTTTTGTTAAAAGAATATTGGTGGAAATTCATTCGGTCTCGGGCTTTTATCAGGATCCATGATAAACATTGTTTTTTTAATTTCAAGAATCTAATTTATTTTAAAAATAATGTTATCATCTATAATATTCTGATTCGGCAGGTAAGGTTCGTCGAATGGAATATATGTAATAATTTTGTCATTTTCTCACACTGAGGCCTTTTTAGCATAGTTTGCTCCAGAGTTGGAAAAAATCTCTACATTTAAGCGTTCCCCGAAGAGAGTAATCCTGGGATGAGTGACCTTCCGGGAAACTGCTACTGGATGACCGCTGCGGTACCCGTAGAAAACCATACACTACCGGATAACCGCGGTGGCTAAGTGAGGACAATGTCGGTGGAGGATCGGGTCATTAAAAATGGTATCAGATCCGACGACGGATCACCTGCCGAGAGTGAGAGAGTACGTTAGACGAGTTATTCCAAATACTGGTTTCATGGGTGGCAGGAAACGTCATAGATCCTGTCTTGTGTGTATTCTAGAGCCGGGGAACGCTCCAATTTAAGGTGGTGGTAGTGTAATACCCCGATTCGGTAGGTAGGGTTCGCCGAAGGAAATATAGGTAATGGTTTGTACTTTCCTAACACCAAGGCTTTTTTAGCATAGTTGGCTCCATAGTTGGCAAAAAGCTCTGAAGTTAAGCGTGCTCGAGCGGGAGTAGTTCTAAGATGGGTGACCTTCCGAGAAGCTTTAACTGGATGACCACAGTGGTTTCCATAGAAAACCCCACGCTGCCGGATATAACCGCAATGGCTAGGTGGGTACAATATCGGTAGAGGGTCGGGTCATTACAAATGGCATCAAAGCCGACGACGTGTCACTTGTCGAGGGTGAAAGAGTACGCTGGACGAGATGTGCCAGGTATAGGTTTCATGAGTGGCAGAGAACGTCGGAGATCTGGGCTTGAATATATTCCAACCCAAGACGCCTTCAATTTAAGGTGGTGGTAATACCCCAATTCGACAAGTAGGATTCTCCAAATGGAATATAAGTAATGATTTGTCCATTACAAACATCGAGATTTTTTCTCTGCAGTTAAGCGTGCTCGGGCATGGAGTAATCTAGGGATGGATAACGAAAGTGGCTAAGTGGAGACAATATCGGTGAAGGGTGGCTCATTATATTATCATTTTCAGTTATACACTAAGGTATCAAGTTTATCGTGTTTCTTGCAATAAAAAGATTAACTTAGGTTAAATGTCTTTAAAGTGGTTAATAACACTATTTAATATCTTTGTTATTTGTTTAGCGAAATTTTATTTTTGTTCCTCGATATTTCAATTATGTTTCTTTTGTAATGTTGTTTAGCCTTATTGTGGAAATATCTTGTATTTCTATCACCTAAAGCTAGATTTTGGTCCTTATTTTTGTCTTTTCAAAAAAAAAGAACTTGTATATTATACAATTGTTTAAGTTTAGTTCAACTAATTTTATAGTTTTTACTAGATACCTATTTGATTTATTGGTTTGATCTAATTTTTTATTAGTGTTATTTGTATTAGTTCTATTATTACAAGAGGTATTTTTAGTGTGTTTTACAAAACTAAGTTTCTTCACCAAAGAAAAGGCATGGGATCCCCTAAATTGTCTTATCCAACAATTAACAGTTAACACTAATAGGTTCACATTATTAATGTTTTAGCCATTCTCCAAAATACTTGAATGGGGTATGACCATCATCCCATCATTATATCTTATGGGGACATGGTCAGAAGTTAAAAGGTTTAACGCCTAATATTGAAATTAGGGTAGTTTATGTCCCAGTCATTATTTACAAGGGCTCTATCAAGTATGTTAAGTAAAATTGTTACCTGTATTGATTATTCCATGTAAAAGTATAGCATATAAATCATAGGTCTACCAAGTCACATCTATTTATTAGATTTTTGAATTTCTTAGCTTTATAATGGTTAAAGGGGTGTTTACTGTTTGTTTCTTGTTCATGTAGAACTATATTACAATCTTCTATTATGATCCATGGTATGGTAACAATGTTTGATAAATGTTTAATAATAATTCATGATTCAAGATTTAGATGTGCATAAGGCCTCCCACAAAAACAAGTAAGCATCCATTCAGTGCCACTAATATTATTTATAATTTATACATTAATGTGATTATGAGCATGATCAAGGATAGTTACAATCACGTTATCTTTAAATAAGAGATAAACTGCCTGTTGTTCCTCTTGGAGGAACCCATTTGAGGTTTGGAATTGCTCTATGTAGAATTTTATACATTTCTAAGTTTTGTTGCTTTGTTTCGAATAAAACAATATGTCTGGGTTATTATGATTTATGATATGTAATAGGCTGTTAGATGTTTATATATTTCCTAATCTTTGGTAATTTCATGTTATGGTAATTCTAAGTTATAACCTTGCTGAACTGCCAGAAGTAAGATATAATTAGGTATTTAGATTTCAAAGCGATAATTTTAGCATGCCAGAATATATCTATAAGAAGAGATTTGTGAATTTTCCTAGTGTGCATATGATTATCATTATTAATGCGTCGGAAGTAGTAACAACTCATGTTATTACCAATAATCTATCTTGGCAACACAACCAAATCAAAAGAAGAATAAAAAAAAGAGAAATTTAACGTGGTTCGTTAACGGAGTGTCTACATCCACGGGTAATGAAGGTTTGGGTGTTTTTATTGATGGTTGAGTGTTATAGAAGGATGAAGTTCTATCTGCTGAAAGTAAAATTGGGGAAGAAGAAGAGTCCCCTCTTCTATCCTAGTCTTCTGCTTATAAATGAAAGTAAAAAATGTGTGTTATCCTTATCTTCATAGTTTTAGTAAGCTGTTTGTTTCAACATCAAACTTTACCATGTGTTGATGGAGGTCCGCCACGTGTCGATAGTGATCTTCCATGTGTCAATGTTGATCTTATCCTTGAATGAACTTAGTCTAACTTTGGTGCAGAACAGGATTGGTGTGGGACATGCTTGGTGAACATGCTGGTGCGGGACAAGCTGGTGAGGACAAGTTGGTGCGGGACGAGTTTGTGAGGGACAAGTTGTAATTGTGGTCTTGAGTTATGGTTTATGCTGCGGTCCAACCAATAATAAATGGTGACATTTTTGTATCTTAGAGTTGCTTTTGTGCATGCCGCTGCAGAGTGAAATTTATCCCGCATTCTTATTTGTATTTCCCGCAAGACTTGACATGCGTACTTCTTATTTTCCTTAGTTTCCTGCTTGGTGACCCGCACCTCTTCTGTGGATTTGTATTCAAGTTATTTCTTTTGGATTTCGATGAATGTTGCAGTCTTATTATTATTATTATTATTATTATTATCCGAATTTGGCATGTCCGACATGTGGCCATTGAAAGTGACTTGTCATGTTTTAGCTTCTTCTGTTCTGCAACCTGCACAACTGGGACATGTCTATCATGCATCGATGTTTGTCAGTTCTATACATTGTGTCATGCTTTCCCATAACTTGCGTGTCTTTCATGCAACGAAGGTGTCTATTTCGTACAATGTGCCATGCTTTCCCGCAACTTGCGTGTCCGTCATGCAACGAAGGTGTCTGTTTCAGTACTTATCTAATGAGTTTTGTTTCAGTGTTTCTCGTTCTATCATAATCTGGTATTCTTTCCATAGTATTTGAACACGTGGTGTTATGGATTTAACACCCTCACAATTTTTCCCTTTTTTCTTTTGAATTTTACATACGGTAGAAATTTGAAAAAGGAAGAATAATTATTACTTTTCCGATTCGTACGCCTCTAATAAATTTCCTTCTCACGCTTTGGTTTACTTTTCTGACAGTTTTGGCGGTTTCGAGAAAGTCACATCTCTGATAGAGTTCCTCTCTCCTCCACTTTATTTTTTTCGACGGTTTTGTCAGTTTCAATCCTGTCATATTTAATGCAAATCTCGTCACATCTCTCATCTTATTCTTCGTCTTCTTTGTCTTTTTCTTCCTAAAGTTTCTTTCTTCTGAATTGTATTGGCAAGCTTCATTTTTGTCTCATATTATTGTACATGCAATACAACTAACGAATATATATATATATATATATATATATATGTACATAATCAGTTGTGTTAAGAGTGTGTGAATTGAGAAACCACAAGGCGTATATTTTACCTTGAGTTTCCTTTGAGGGTACAATCACATGACTAACTTCTCTCCGGTCATGAGGAAATTAATGATGCGGTCCCTAATGAGTACCTCCAGAGATGGGTGGTACCTGATACAATAATTAATGTCATGTTAGGCATCTCTTGATCACGAAAGATCCAATAGTCATACTCATAGACATTTATATGGATTTTCTAGAGAGATTACATTTTTCATGCTTTACCCAGTATGAAGCCAAATTATTGTATGATTGCTTTATTTGTTATGGATAATATGTTTTGAATACGGGGTGTTGAGCTTAGTAAAAACTCGATCCTCAAATTGTTGATTGATCTTTCTTTTTTCATCTGTTCTTCCTCACTTAGATTCATTATAAGGATTTTCACCCGCAACTCGCTTTCCAGAACTTGTTGCCGGTTCCACAAAATTTGTTCTGTTTGAAACTCTCTGGTGTTGAGAAACTGCTCTTGGATTCTGTTTTTGTATATCTTGTAACCTTGCATATTACTCGATAATTACCCTTAGATCCCCTTCAGTTTTTGGATCATCTCCATGAATATCTACGAAAAGCGGGCTCATGCGGTTTGATATTCCCCATTTATAACAATTAATAGAGATTTCTGGACTAACGTTACCTATTGCTTGACAAATTGCCTGCCATCGATCTGTGTAATCTCGGATAATTTCATCTGTCCAAGACGCAAGGGAAAATAATTTATCCATTTCAGCATTTGCGGGTTTGTTGTACATGTACGTCTCCAAGAATTTTTGGGTCAATTGTGTATATGAATGCATTTGCTGGTTTGTTGTACATGTACGTCTCCAAGATAGACAGAGGGTCAGTTTGCTATCTCCTTCTACCTTGTTGCCGAAGAGTCCTTCTCTTGGAGTTTCTGAAAGGGTTTTATCTATCTAATATTATGACAGTATCATCCTATTTATATATTATTTATTTTATCTTTTTACTATTTATTTATTATTATTTTTTATTTATTTTTCTAAAAAGATATTTTTTTTTTGATATTTTTTTTTTTGAATTCTCTTTCTATTCACGAACAAAGTTCCACAATCGTCATGGTTGATAAATCACGACCACGACGACTTCTATAAATTATGGGTAAAAAAGAAATAGAAAAAATAGTATGGTTATGGTTTTAAATTATAATCATGGCGACACGTTCCTATTTTAAATTTTAACCATGTCGTCATCGTTCTAAACGTTAACCATGGTGACTTTTTAAATTTTAAAAGAAAAATTAACCATGACGACTCCTGTAAATTCTGAAACAAAAATAATAATGTAAAAATTGACCATTTAGTCGTCATGATTCAAATTTATCGGCCATGATAATTTATCAAATCGTGTTGATCCAAATTTATAAACCATGATGACTTTTCATATTAATATTCAATATTATTGACTTAATAAAAAGTCGTCATGGTCACTATTCAATACCTTGACGACTTCTCATGAAAATTATTTGGTAAAATAGATTTTTGATATATGAAAATATTTGGAAACCGAGGATTATCCTTCTCTATTGTATATATACGTAAAATTCATAATATAATATTATTACTATAAAATCGTAAATTTTAAGTTTATTGTTTTAGTTTTGACATGGATAAAATATCCTTTAACTTCTTATTATTGCAAAAGAAAAATATTTATCAATTAAAATAATTAATGTCAGTCTGTTTAAGTGTTCTAATTATCATAACTTAAAATAATTATAATTTTCACTAGACGCAATAAGTAAAAGCTAAAAAATTGCGATTATCACTAGCAGCAAACTTATCAATAATAAAAATTGATTATTACCGGTAAAACTGTGATTTTCATTTGCATTTTCGAGTAAATTTGTAAGTTTTCAAATGTAAGTTTCAAGTGAAAACTTTAAAAATTTGTTATCGCATTTACTAAACGAGAAAATTCGTATTTTTATATTAAAGAAAAATATTTTTACTTATAGAGAGAAATAATTTAACGGGAGAGAGAAAAAAATCCTTTTTAAAGAGAAAATAGGAGTTATTTTAGGAAAAAAATATAAAAAATATATACTCCCTCCGTTTCTGGTAAAATGCTACTATCACTTTTTCATTTTAACATAAAAATAGACCAATTTAAAAAAGTGATAGTAACTCTTTCCCTGAAACGGAGGTAGTATATAATTTAGGGAGTAGAACAAGGAAGAATAACGAATAATATTAGGAAAAAAGATTTTCCATTTTTTTTCACAACAAATTTTATTAATCAAAAAGATTTAAAATTAATTTCTAATTCCTTAAAGTAAAATGTTACTTTTGTAATCAACTTCTATGATTATTGATGTTTAGTTTTAAGTGTACGTTATTTTATTATTGAATTTCGAATATAAATTTTTTTTTATTATGTGCTAGAAGAAAAATTATATTTTAAAATAACCGTATTTTATTTTATTTCATTCGATAGCCTCATTAAATCCTGGAAGTCCTCAATTAACTCATTAAAAATACAAAAAGAAGCAAAACTATGAGAGTTGGTTGTAGTGATGTACTAAAGTTTTTATATCACCTAGTATTATCTATCTGTCACGGACACACAAAGTTAGTAATGTAAGATAACGAGTATGATTCATGTTTTCGATACAAGGCCAAGCACTATGTTAGAACATTTGTTAGTTTTAATGTAGCCATAAGTTTTAGCTTAGCTAGTTAAGGAAAGAGATCTATACCAAATTCTAGCTAAAAAATGGACATTGGGGACTCAATTTTCGTAATTGATATCAGACGAAACCCAGTTTCTGTTATAATATTTACGGAAATTAAGTTTTAATCTCCGTATTAATATTTGTTTGATTCTTTTTATTACACCTCTTCCACATTCGATTTTGGTCGTCGATTATTATTTTACGACTCTATGTTCTCCACTGTTGGATACCAACAAAAAAATTTTAAAAAATTATTTATATATAGAAACCAGTTTTTCTTCTCAAATCACTTCAAATCATCTTCTTATAATTTGATTTTCCACTCAAATGTCCTTAATCATCTTCTTAAAAACTTTTTTCTCTATATAAGATAACTCTTATTCTCAATCACAATTCATCCCAAACAATTGACTTTCTTTAATTTTCTTATCCCTCTACCTAATTAAATTCTCCTATCTTAATTGAATTCAATATGGTTAATACGAGTTTTGTTCAAAAAGAAGAAATTGATCTTACAACTGCTTCCGTTAATGTGGGTGTTGATGAAACTGTTGGTTCTCAACAAGCATCATTCTATTTTGGAAACGTATTTATGAAGTATTTGTATCTCTAGGGTGAAAGGGTAAATTATAAAGAATACGAGAGATCAAAATCCTACAAGGATAGCCTAAACCAAGGCGCAGGCATGGAAATGATACAATCTTGGAAGTGGCAAGCCTGGAAGTGTTCAAAGTCAAACTTATGTAAAATTTATCAAGGCCATCGCAAGGAGTTCTCAAAGGATGCTCAAAGCCAGCACTAATGTGTCGGAAAACCGACTTTGTTTTACCGCAAGTGCATAGTGTCGGAAGATGCAAACAATAGCAAATATGGCTCGTCCCACGAGGAGTGTGAATCACTTCTACTAATTAATTCAAGTAACTTACGAGTCAAAGATGTTTCAAAAGGTATTTTCTGCTTTTTGTAATAAAAAATTAAGCTACCGAATGAATTAAAACAAATCAATAAAAGTTGTGATCAAGGATGTGAGAATGTTAAGGTTTCGAGAATCCGTTGTAAATTAGGGTTTACTTGCATTCATCACAAAGGATATCAATTTTACTCATGTAAAGTAGAAAATCTAGCTACTTGTACACGAAAAATGTTTCGTTTATAAATCGTTAATAAGAATTATCAAAAAGAATTATTTGTTCTCAACCTAAGGTAGAATTTCGAAGTACTAAATATAAATGGCATAAACAGTCAAAGAATATTCATAAAACAATTATGGCGAAAGGGTCAACGAGTTCTTCTACTAATCAAACAATGATTTATGCATGACATAGAACATGATAGATCATTGAGAAAGTAAAATATTGAAAGAGAGACAAAACATTGACATTAAACTTTATTAGTCGAAAACCATTGTTTTATAACACAAGCAAATTTATTCTACAAGTTCATCCTTTAACCCCTAACAAGAGATTTAGCTAGACATAGCTTTCTCAAAAGCCATCGAAATTTATGGAGAAAATAATAAAGTATACAATTGAAAAGAAGTTAAAATAACTAAAACCTTGTGGTTTACCCATCTTCACGGCTTACTCCAAACTCTGTTTTTTGCGTCCAAAAAGTATTTTCTCCCAGCGTATCCTCTAACCTATCTGTCTCTGGCCTATTTGTAGCAAAACTGAATAATACTTCCTTCTAAAACACAGCCACTCTACATGGACCCCCACCATACATCCACCAAAGTCCATTCCAACTCTATCTTCTCAGCTTCACCAATCATACCACATTAACACTTTCCATCTCCGGTTCGGCTACAATAAACTTCTCTTCTCATCTTCTCTTAGTAAATTTCTCAAACAAGTTGTATGCAGTTTCTGCTAATATCAGGGATGGGTCTGTTGGTGATTTCTATGATACACATTATCCTTCCTACATTGATTCTATTCATTCATTCACAATTCATCAGCAAAACATTCACTAACCATTCAATTCTATCATCTCTGAGTTGTTTCTCATCAAACCCGTGTTCTCTACAACAACAACCCATGTATTTAACATCATTCTTATCTTATTTTTCTCGATTTAAATCCATCATAAGCTCACAACACAAACTCATCTTCTTCTTGTTTCAGGCAGTAACAATACCTATATTAGATAAATTGTTTTTATTGCCTAAATTTTATTAAATTGTTTTTATTTTAAAATTAATATTTTAGAATAAAAATTATTTTATTTAAAAAAAAAACATCATCGTCAGCAGCAAGCAGAGTGACATCAAAATCATAAAGAAAGTTGAATAAAGTCAAGGTTTGAAAGCAACAAAAAGAGGATCAAGATTCTATATCAAAACTGAAGAAAAAACAAAGTGAAAGAAAAAGAAAAACAAAAGATATAAGTTTTTAAGGTTTATAAGATACTAAAGCAACACAAGTTGTCAAGAATCGGGTGTTTAAGTTCTTTCCCCATGGCCATGTTAATATAAGTTTCATTATTTTTGTAGTTGTTATTTTTTGTAGCATTAAAAAAAACAAAAATCAAAAAACAAAAAAGTATATTTTTATTTCATAGTTAGTGTGTATTTCATTAGTTAAGGTCATGAGAAACTATAAATATATAAGAAAGTTTCAATAAGGAATCGAAGAAAAGAGGATACAAGTTATAAAAGTTTTACAAAGTTCACAAGTTATCATCAATAGTTGACCGGAGTGCATGATGCATATTCTTTTTGAAAATAGGTTTTGGATAGGTTGCACCAGAGTGCATAATGCATATTCTAACAGAAAAATGGGTTTTGGATAACATATTGCATATTCTGACAGGAGAATAAGTTTTGGTCAGGTTGCAGTAGAGTGCATAATGCATAAACTATCAGGAAAATATGTTTTGGCCAGGTTGCACCTGAGTGCATAATGCATATTCTTATAAGAACTAGGATTTGGCCAGGTTGCACCTGAGTGCATAATACATCTTGGGTCTTGTATAGAATAATAAAAAAAAATCGAATCTAATAAAAATAATAAGTTTTATTTTGTAGCTCATCTCAAATCCATTCAAAAAATACAAGTTTCATTCAAATACGACTTATATTTCTGAAGTCCTGATTTTTTCGCGGTAGATTCTAAATTGGAGAGAGAAAGGCATAAAATAAAGAAAATAATTAAAAGGGAATGGCATAATTGTCTATAACTTTTAGTGTCTCTCTAACCCAACCCAATATTTTACTCATCGTTCAAAATAAGATCCTAAGTATTTTTAGGCATATAACCCAATTTCTGGATTAGAGTTGTTGATACCTCGAATGTTTCATGCTAGATTATAGATTTGGTAGTTTTCAAACTCTCTGTGACTTCTGCCGTCATATATAGTGTCATAGGGCTCAAATATATCTTTTTTTCTAAAGACAATTAATACAAATGTTATGCTTCAAAAAAAATAAAAATATTATATTGTGTATTAAGAATAAAATTTGAAATCCATACTATGGTGTTTTTCCCTAGTCATATCCATATTCAGAAAAGAAAAACCACAATTTGCTCCTTCCCAAGTCCTCACCACCAGAACGGGTATAAATTATAATACTTTAAGGAACTGGTCCGCATAGCTTAATAAGTTCACTTAAGTGGCTGGCCGATTCATGGATGGATGGTGTGTTTAAAGTATCTTAATAAGGTACTTTAGATTTATGGGGATAAAATATTTGTGGGATTTAAACCCATTCACAAATGCTCATGCTTATGCTCCTGTTTGTCAATAATACATGTTAAGAAGTGGAAGCAAACATTGTCCCAAATAAAATGTACATATTATCATATTTTGTGTCTATTACTTACCAAAATTTGGTGCCAATCTATCATGCACTTTTTATTATATAGGTGACTGCGGATGAAGCTGTATAACTAGCTAGTTAGGATTGTAAGAGAACGAGAGTTGTATTAATTGTGATAATGACATTACAAAATAACTTTTTTTTAAATAGACACATGATTCTGTTGATGGACAACCGACTTCAATACACTAAAGCTAATTGTATTATCCTAACTAACATAAATTGACTAACAAAAACAAAATATTCCGTCACTCTACAGTTAGACTAACAGTTGTATCTATCTAGACATATGTAAAAAAAAGATAAGCTCAATATGAGCTCTAACAGTCCCCCTCAAACTGAACATGGATGGAAGGCATCAGTTTGCTCCTAAGATACTGGAAATGGGACTTGGACAGACTCCTTAGTGACTAAATCTGCAACCTAATGTAATGTGGGACAAAAAGAACCTTGAGAAAGCCAATAGTAATCAGATCCCTGACAGAATGATAGTTTTATGTGAGCATGTATTAGCAAGACTACCAGCACCCATATTCTCAAAAAATAGTTTGCAAGGAAAAAGCAAAGGAACCTCAAGCTCTTCCAACAAGTAAGATATCCATCTAACTTCAGCAGCAACATTGGCTAAGGCCTTGTATTCAGCTTTAGTGGAGGAGCGAGAAATGGTTAGTTGAATTTTAGAAGACCATGAAATAAGATTACCACCACCAACAAAGACACAATAACTAGATGTATATTTTAGTGTGTCAGGATGGACATCCCAAACACTGTCACAATAAGCCACGATGTTTGAACAATTACCACTACCAATAGTTATACCAGATCCCAAAGAGCTAGCTTTTAATAAATCTCAAAATACTTTTTTCCAACTGCAAATGAATGTCAGTAGGGCAGTGCATAAACTGGGAGACATAGTTATCAACAAAACTAATGTTTGGCCTGGTTAATGTGAAATATTGAAGACCCCCAACTAAACTTCTATAAGCTGCAACATCTATCAAAGATGTACCATCAAAAGCAGAGACTCTTTTACCTTGAGCAACTAGATATTTACTAGGATCAACCCAACATATCATGTTTCTGCAGCATCTCCATAGAGTACTTGTTTTGAGTAAGTAGAAGAGTATTTGAGGAATGAGCATATGTAGCTTCAATGCCTAATAGGCATGTCAATAGATAACCTAATATCCGACATCCGTCTTAGTCCGTACCGAAAATTTAAGATATTATCCAAAATTTTGGATACGGATAAGGATATCTTATCGTATAATTACTCATTGTCGGATACAGATACGAAAATACTACTATCTTATATGATAATTATCTGGTATCCGATAATATAAATATATGTGTATAAAACTACTATTATAGGTTCAATATTTTTTAATTTTTTTACATATGTTGATGATTTTGTTCGAAAAGAAATGAAGGAATGACAAATTCATCAAAATTAATTTTTCGCTACTATTTTGGATTCATGAGAAGAAGAAGCGATTAAACACATACAACCAAATTAAATATATTTTTTTCCTTATATATAGTTTTCGGATTATCGGGTATCCATTAATCTTAACGGATTCGAATACGAATATGAATTTTTATTACCCGTCGGATAATTATAGGATACAGATATTCGGATATGGTTAACAAATTCGGATACGGGATAACCATTATCCGTTCCGATAAGTACCACTGACATCCCTAATGCCTATAAAGAAACTAAGAAGACCAAGGTCCTTCATTGTAAACTCAGCTTTCATGGTATTCACAAAGTTATCCAGCAAATTTTCAGA
The DNA here is from genome assembly GCA_023531435.1 of Papaver californicum. Taxonomy (NCBI): domain Eukaryota; kingdom Viridiplantae; phylum Streptophyta; class Magnoliopsida; order Ranunculales; family Papaveraceae; genus Papaver; species Papaver californicum. Next base: position 762,741 of record JAJJMC010001794.1, on the reverse strand, counting down.
AGTGCCCACTAAAATAAATTTAACATTATTCTAGAAGAATCTTTGTGAAAAGGAAACATGGAACTTTCATTCAAGGATTTGATAAAACCAAATTGAAGTAGAAAGTTGTTTATTTTGTCAAACCAGGCTGTAGAAGCCTACTTAAGACCATACAAAGATTTCTTAAGCAAGCATACCTGGTTAGGATATATAGGAGATACAAAGCCAAGTGGTTGTTCCATACATACTTTTTCATATGCTCATACATGAAAGTGTTAGAGACATATAATTGTCTCATAAACCACTTATTGGTGATAGCTAGACTGAGAACAATCCTAATGGTAGTTGTGTTTAAAATTGGACTAAAAGTCTCATCAAAATCAACACCATCTACTTGATGAAAACCTTTATCCAGGAGTCTGGCTTTATGTCTTTCTACAATTCCATCAGCTTTGAATTTTGTTTTAAACACCCACTTGTACCCCAGCACATTCATATAAAGATCATAATCAACATGTTCCCAAGTGTTATTATTATATAAGGCATCGTACTCAGCTTGCATAGGAGGTATCCAAATAGGATTCTTAGAAGCAGTTTTAAAAGTTTTAGGTACATCTAAAGGATCCACTAGAATAATAAAAGCATTTGAAATGGGATGCCTAAGAGTACAATTTGCAATCAAATCAACAGGTAAATGTTTTGTTACCTTGATGCCAGAATTTTACCTTGTATGAATATTAGAAGAAGGAACAATTGCAATAGGCTCATCTGAAATACTTGTAAAAGAAGTAGAAACATCAACTGAAGAACCTTTATTTGATGCAGAAGAAGTTTCAATGCTAGAAGTATTAGGTATAACAGCTGGTGAAGTAGAAATACCCAAAATATGAAATGTAGATTCAGCAGGAGTAGTATTACTTGTAGTTGAAGCATATGGAAACTTGGATTCATCAAACACACAACATGTGCGCTAATATGACTTCTATGAGAAACTGGGTCATAGCATCTATACCCTTTGTGATGCATATTGTATCCCATAAAAACACAAGCAACACTCTTTGGACTAAGTTGATCATGCCTATAAGGAACAATATTTGGATAACATAAGCATTCAAAAACTCTTAAAGAGAATAATCAGGCTTAATGTTGAAAATAACTACATAAGGACTCTTGTAGTTAATCACTTTTGATGGCAATTTGTTAATAAGATAAACTGCAGTCAAGAAATAGTCAAACCAGAATCTTTTGGGTAGAGATACTTTTAAGGCTAAAGTGCCTCTTACTTCAGTGATAAGTCTGTTTTTTCTCTCAGCACTTCCATTTTGTTGGTGTGAATGAGGACAAAAAATTCTTAGTTGTATATCAGAAGCACTTAAGAATTCATTAAAAGAACCTTTTGTCAATTCATAATCTTCATTACATTAGAATGTTTTGATTTTTATATCAAGAAGATTCTCCATGAAAATCTTAAACAACTTAAAGCAATGCAAACTATTTGTCCTACTCTTCATTGGATATGTCCAATTGAACTTACTAAAATCATCAACAAATAAAATGTATTACCTGCAACCAAGTGCAGAAGGCACTGGAGTTGGACCCCAAATCTCAAAATGAATGAGAACCAAATGAGCACTAGACACATAATTATTTTTAAGAAAAGGAAGGCATTTACTCTTGTCCAAATGAAAAGGACCATAGACAAACTCAAAATAAATATTAGACAGCTTGATAGCAGCAGCAACATCAAGTGTCTTTATTATCTTGGATGCAGAATGACCCAACCTTTCATGCCAAACACTTGGAGAAGCTACAAATGTAAACTTGTTGGCGAAAAATGATAAAGGCCATTCTGCATTTATCGACTTGTCAAGATTTGTTTGGTTTTAAATGCCTTGGTTTCATATCCCTAAGGCAAAAATTCAAAGGAACAATCATTGTCAAAAGTGAATTGAGCAATTGACAATTTATTATACTTTAAGTTAGAAACATATAGAACTTTACATAAAGAAAAATCAGTAGACTGTGCTGATAAGTTACAAGAACCTGTTAAATTAATAGGGAGTAACTTACCATCACCCACCATAATCTGATCATCTCCAGCATAAGATGTGGGATATTGTAGAACAGATGAATCATTTGTCATATGGCTAGTAGCACCAGAATTACGGATCCAAATAGGACTAGTTGAAGTATGTTCCTAATAACCATCATAAGTAGTTTCAATGGGAGAAGAAGATTTACCATCAAACTCAACTTCATTCATACACCAAAGAGAACCACTACTACTGCCAGAATTAAGATCTAGTCCAACAAATACCTTTTGTAAAGTGTGCATAGGAGCACTGCTGATACTTAGAAGCAGAATATTTAAATCTGCACATACTAGCAAAATGACCTAGCTTATTGCAGATTTGACAAGTGATAGACCCATAATCTACACCTCTGTTTTTTGTTAGATTAAAATCATTCTTTTTGAAACTAGGTGAATGATTAACTGATGGTGAATTAGAATAACTTGCTCCCCAAGAATTAGCAGAAGAAGTATTAGAATTATTACCTTGCTCCCATGGAGATGTAGGTTCTTGAAAAGGAAATTATATAAACCATGATGTTTCTTAACAAAAAAGGCAATATTAGTAAGATCTAGTATAAGTGATGAATGAAACTCACCTTCTTGATTCCATTGTTCATGATTTATCAACCTAGATCGTAACTCAGTGAAAGAAAGAGGAGTCACTCTGTTTTGAGCAATGGTAACAAAATGAGTATATTCTCTACTTAATCCAGAGAGAGTATATATTACCAAACAGAATCTGGTATTGGTTCTTCAATATCAGCAAAACAGTCAGAAATTGACTTGATTTGATGAACACGCTCAAATGTTGAAGAAGATCCTCTTTTGATTGAATGTAGTTGAGAATCAACATCAACTTTCTTGCAAAGAATTGTTCATTAAAGATCCTAGAGGAATGAATCCATTTTTCTCTAGCAGTTTCCTTGCTAGAAGTTCAGTAGCAAGATAAGGTAGAACAGTGGAATTAATACATGAACCAACAAAATTATCCATTTGTACCCACTCTAAGTATGCTGGATTTATTGTTTGAATGTTGTTGATTAGCACTATAGGAGTTTCTGGAGGTATTGATCCATCTACAAAACCACAAAATTTGTACTAATCAATATGGAGGAGATCTGACCTTTCCAAACTAAGAAGTTTGAAGCATCTAATTTCAAAGAAACAAAATTTGTTATGTTTTGAAAGGGTAAGGAACTAATCTATGAAAACCCAAGAAATTTGAAGGTTGTTGTTGTTGTTGTTGCTGTTGTTGAGTTTGCAAAGGTTTAGTTGGTGGTGGTTGTTATTGAGATTGTGTTGGTGGTGGTCGTATAGGTTGTAGAGAAGAAAATTGTTGATTCGTAAATATTGTATTGGTATTGTTGTTGTTTGTATTGTCTGCAGTGGAAGATTATGAGGTTTGAGTTTTTCTCAGTATTAGTGGTGGATTTGGTTACAAGTTTTGAGTTGTTGAAGAGAGTTAAAAATTTCTTTTATAGATCTGATACCATGTAAGAGAATGAAAGTTGTATTGATTGTGATAATGACATTACATAAGAACTTGTCTTTATGTAGACAAGTTAAAGACTCAGGACTCGGTCAGAATCACATGATAATTATGTTACAGGACAACTAACCTCAATACACTAATGCTAACTGTATCATCCTAACTAACATAACTTGACTAACATAAATAAAATATTTCATCACTCTATACTTAGACTAACAGTTATAGCCAGCTACACAGATGTAAAACAATATAAGCTCAATATGAGCTAACAAGGATATTTTACCAAGGAATTGAAATTCCGCAAGAAAGAGACAATCAACGACCAAGTATTTAACTCGAGAATTGTTATGGTTATCTCGCGATAATTTCTCTGCAACACAAATTTTCTCCTCTCATCTTTAATTTTGGTTCTGCTATAACTCGAACTACCTAAAAACTAAAAACTAAAAACAGAGCTAGTATAGCATGGTAGGAAAAATATATATTAAAATATTAATTATCTAAAAAGGTTCTTTTTTGTTTTTTCGTTTACGTACCTTTTAAAAAATTTGTCTCTCCATAGAAGATTTTATGTCTCTGCCCCTGCTAAAAATAACCTCTTGATAAACAGGGACGGAGCAAGCTTAGGGCATGGGTGTACAATTGCACACTTAGCCCTGCTGGCCCCTAACCCCAATTATTGTCATATTTGGTCTTTTCTTTTATAAATTGGATTCCCAGGCTCATTTTACACTCCAATCCCACTTGTTAAGAATTTTTGCATCCCTCCTACAAAAACTGGCTCCGTCCCTGTTGATAAGTGGCTCGTTAAATTATCTTGGCTCGACAGTAAGAGCTAGCCTAGTTAGAATTGAATCATTTGAATTGTAGCTAAAATGGTTGGCTCAGCTCAGATAAAAGTGAGCCTCAAGAAAAGAAAAGAATCGAAGAAGAAGACAATGCATGTTCTTGTTGTTGGCCATGTACCGTTTCAGATATGCGTTTGTTTGCTGGATATCTGTCGCTTTAGTAAAAGTGATTCCTACTAAGAAAAGTAAATACCCACTTCATGATTTATCCTCTCAAATTTTGAAGCCTGATATAGGGGCTCCAAACCTAATTAAGGGGCTCCCAGTTGAGCCGAGGTGACCCAATTTGACGATAAGGGATGTCCTAGGGGGTTTTGTTAAATGGCGATTTTACCCTTATACCAATTAAAACCTAAACTCTTTTTAAAAAAATCATAACTTTTAAAAACTAAAACAAAAGAAAACCTCTCAAAACCCAACCGTAATCTCCCTCGATTCATCGCCGATTCGCAAAATTCATCGACGATTAAACTCAACTCAACAATTCGAGATGAAGAAGCATACTAAAGGCGTTAAAGGTAGTAGTGATGGCAATCAACCCTGCTCCTTTCAACCTAATCAAGAGATTCAACAAGAAATCGATAGTGACAAGCAAAATCAAGCACCGAAAAGTCCAACAATGGTGTATCTAAGGTATTGTTGAAAACCCATGTATTCTTAGAACTTGGAATTGATTTATTAGCATGTTTGATCATGATTTTGGGGAAAAAATGTTGCACACAGTTGATATTACGGTTGGGTCCGTGTCAAAACCCAACCGTAATATTTCATGTTCTTGAGTATTACGGTTGGGTTATTTTCAATACCCAACCGTAAATCAAAGGGAAGAAGATGAATAGTTCAGGATATTACGGTTGGGTTTTAAAAGATAACCCAACCGTAAATAAGTTGCGCCAATTTTTAAAAACAACTTACGGTTGGGTGTAGAAAATCCCAACCGTAACAAATAACGTCCATAAAAATTTGGTTTGAGTATTACGGTTGGGTTTTAAGGAAAACGCAACCGTAAAAATAATGTGCACATCAGGCTACATGTGTATTACGTTTGGGTTTTTTCTTAAAACCTAACCGTAACATATGGACAACATTTTGTACTAAAAGTTTACGGTTGGGTTTGTGTTAAAAACTAACCGTAAATTATGGGACAAAATATACGGTTAGGTTTTTAGAAAAACCCAACCGTAAATAATCCTGTGTAGTGAATTTTTTTTTTAGTTGAAGTTGAATTGCTTGGAAATTATCTAACTTGTATTGCTTATGTGTTGTAGGAAGAATAAGAGGGGTAATAATTTAACACCAATTTCTCACACTCCAACCCCTCGCCACGGAAAGCGTTTAGGGGTTGAGAAGAGAGGCGTGAGTAAGACCCATAATCCCTCTTTTGAGGTAGGTGGTGGTAGTGTTCCTCAAATTGCAGAAGTGGAATATAATGTGTTTCAAGGCTTGGGTGATCTACCAACACCCAGAGGTTCTCTTGTGATTAGAGAACCACCACAAGAGCAACAACACGAAGAAGAAGAGCGGGACAGAGAACAACATGTCCCTCAAGGCAAAGGTAAAGAAATTCGAAAA
>JAJJMC010001794.1:717348-741776 GCA_023531435.1 Papaver californicum | reverse complement strand
ATATTTTCTAAAATCATTACCTTCACAAGTTCGAGAATCGAATCTCTTTTTACCACTATATAAAACCACATCAGCAGGACGGATGGTGAACAAGATTTTTTTTTTTTCGTAAATAAATATAAGAAAAACATTATGGGGTTATTTATAATTTGGTATTTGGGTTTTGTCCACCGCTTAACCCTTTTTATACAAATTTGTTAACGAAGACTCCATAAGTATTACTTATCTTGTGTAATTCCTTATATAAATACAGTTCCACCCGTCCTGCATTACATCCATCTCAGAATTCACAACACCATTTCTCCCTCTCTAAACTCTTTTGGTTTTCTTCAAGTTTAACGATCAAGGCTTAGCAGAATCAATCACTCTGTAAACCATTTTGTCTTGAATATTTACTTCCTTCTTCAAATAAATCCCATTTCTAGCTAGTTCTCAAAGTTCTAATATCTATTTTCTCAATGATCCAGATAAGTTCAGAAAAACTATATCTTCTCACCAAGACTCATTTTTATGTTTCAGTCAATCTCCATCATATTTTTTGTTGTGATTCAACTTGCTTGCATCCAAGTCTTCGGCCAAATAACGACTGACCCGATGTTTGGAAATTCCAAGCCAGTTGAATCGCAACAAAAATATGGTGGTGTGACTGGTGTCGTTGTGGATATGGAGTTAATCAATTGGTATTGGGCAGCATTTCTGCCCGAAGGAGCTAACATGGACCATCATGCCTGCAACCCTTTGGTCCAAATTGATAGTGGTAGTGAAGAAAGGCTGTTAGAGTGTCTTGTTTTATCTTTTAGTCCTTGGTAACTTTATCTTATGGTTATTTACTTTTGTTGTTACATAGCGTTTGGTGGAAAGAATAGGAATCCTAAAAATTTAATTACGAGGTGATATAGTTTTTAAAATTAAATTTTAAAGATTTGATTTTAAATCTAAAAAGTTAACGTTTAGTTGAGGTAATTCAATTATATTTATTTTTGTCTCGGAATCCAATTTCATTGCATAATTGGACTAATACGATGGAAATCTATTACTTTAGAGGGAATCGGTTTTCTAAGAATCAAAAATTTTAATTACACAGAATTGATTTATCTTGTTTGGTTTAAATAATTAGATATATTTCCTAAAAATTTAATAACCTTCAATTCCTTGAACCAAACATATTATTATTCGTATAGTTTGAGACAATTGTTATGACCTGTCTTTCACATTATCTTCTATTTACAAGGACTATCATGTAACACTACGTGAAGCTGAGATAATTAATAAAGTCTTGCCTTCTTACAAATCTATCATAGTATGGGGTCGGATCCTTGAGGGTTTTTCCTTCCTTAGGGTTGTGCTTTCTTATTGTTATAAAAAATATTTCAATCAATAAGGAAATGATAAAACTATCCCTCCCTATTTTTTTTAGTGTCTGAAATTGTCGTAATTTCTAACAAACCAAGGGACAAAAAAGCCATACACATTTAATAAAGTGGCGCGATCGCTCTTCTATGTTTCATACACAAATTCATACCACCACCACCATCCCTTCTCCTCATCCTCTCTACCACTACCATACACAAATCGGCAATTCATACCACCACCAGCAACACTGCCGAGTTTCATACCACAAATTTAAACCAGCAACAACATCGATACTTCATACCACCACCACAAATTGCTTCAAAAAAAAGAAAAAAACCACCACAAACAAAAATCCTTTCAAAATGTAATCAAAGACAAACCCTTATGATCCTTTGATAGGTTTGGGTTATTTACTTATACGTGTGTTTACATAAATTACATGGAATGAATTGAAAAATACTAACATAATAAAAATTTCCTCTATCAACATACAAAATTTAACTAAATTTATGTTCCTATGTACAAACGTGTATTATCAGATCCGACCAAATCCGATGCTGCAAACGTGTATTTATGCCTATAAATGAATAACTACAGGGATCAAAAGCAAACATTTCCATTATGGAATTCTTTAGGTATTGTTGTTTGACAACACCCGGTTCCATTACAAGACGCATCCACCATGTTGAAGAACATGTTGTGTTTTAACTTTAAACTAGAAAATTAACAACGTCAGCTTCATTTTTTCCCCCAGCTTTCACGCCACCAACAAGCTTTATTCTTCTGCAGTTGGTTCAACCTCGTTACATCTAGATCTAGATCTAGATCTAGATTTAACAAAAAGTTTCTAAAAATGGAACGCCCACCGTGGGGCTCGAACCCACGACCACAAGGTTAAGAGCCTTGCGCTCTACCAACTGAGCTAGACGGGCTGCTTATACAACTCAGAAGTAAAACGGAATTACCTAGCACTTCGTTATGGACTTCCAGGCAACTTACGTATTCTGGAAGTATACTCTCAGTATATTGACTAGATTAGAGACATAGAAAAAGACAAACGAAAGTAAATTTCCAATTCAGATGGTCACCCTGTATACCCTCCTTGCGCAGAAGTTCTAAGACTTGGTACCTCGCTAGTTCCCTGTAAGGTACCAAATACTAATAACAGACTCGTTCATAGACTTTATTTTTCTTTTTACAATTCCCACTTGTGACCCGACCTTGAATTAATAACTAAAGAGTCTAAGGCTAAGACCAACTTTTAGCCCCGCCATACCCTCCTTCCATGACTGCAGATATGGGGAAAATGGACACATCTTAAACTGACTGGGTAGTTCTACTTCTTGCAATAAATCCTTTGTCTTCCTCCTGCAATTTCATTTGCCACTATGAAAGATTGCAAACTCGATAAATCCTCTGGATGAAATTCAAGCTCTAAAACCAAATATCAGAGCGATTCACATGGGGTTTCACTCGATGTGCCATAATATACATGCCTAAGTCCATGTTTGGGGATCCCTTTATAAGCCTAAAGTTGGCAGCCACTTTGACTGAGGAAAAACCATTGTAGTTCAATCCCCTACATTGGCCTTAAAAGTTGTGAACCCATAATGTCTCGCTCTAAGATTAGCCTCCAATATATCTTGTTGAAGAGTACTTTAACCAGCATTAGGCATCCCAACAAGACCCCCATCAGCATTACGCCTTAGTTTTGACACAAGCATAGTCAAAAACCATATTATGTTGAAGACTTCTAAAGTCCCAAATTCGAGGAGCGCATTCAAGAATCACATTACCACTTTCCGACCATTTCCACCTGGAAAATCATTAAAGACAATATAAAACTTTCAAAGAGAATAGAGAATATCATTCAGTGAAATATCCAAACAGACACATAAACAATAGTTACCCACATAAGCAAAGTCCACAGTACACCTAAGAATGAAAAAGAGTATATCAATCAAGTTATGCAGCGTATGCTACTATTTAGTGCTGTCATATATTCTCCCCCAAACAGAGGTAACCAGAACTCTACAAACTGCTCTAAAAAATTAAGGAATTATGAAACAACTGAACATGGCGAATGCTAGAAATTCAGAGCCTCTGGAGGTAACAAGCAGACCTGCAGTAGTGATATAACGCAAAGTCACACATGCACATACCTTTCCAACTATACACACGGATACCAGAAAGTTACATATGATGAGGACGTAAGCAAAGTTGCACTGCTCAATATCAACAACCAGACCATGACTCAAACTACGCAAAGCATTAGAAGTGCACAACAGCAATAATCTAGGCTGAACAAGCAAATCAATGATGATATAGAGATTAATCAAATGATCATCTTTTTTGGGAATGTTGTATTCCGAGTTCAAAGAAGACAAAAAATAATAAGGAACTTCACTTGCAGATAGTTAAGATATGCACAAGACTTCTGAGAGTTCTATTACACAACCCATCCTCATCAAACAAAACTAAGCAACACAGAGATGTCACATGAAAACGAGGCAGTCACCATATCAGCTAAATTCCCATATTGGGACATCCTTTAAAAATCTTATAACTCGTCATGTCGGCAAAAAGAATAGAAGTTGAACCTCAACTTCGCATTATGTACGTCTGAATTTTACAACCTTAAAGACTTAAATAATATATTACTTTGCGCAGAAAATGAATAGAAGAGTAATTAAGAGAACAATAAGATATCAACAGAAAAACATCACCAGACTTGGTTTTCCTCAAAGGTAACAGAAGGGTAAGTGAAGAAAACATACAACTACAGAACCACAATGTAGTTTTTACAAATATGATGCTTGTTTATCGACCGTACATTGTCTACCTAACGTAATACAACTTACTTTCTTAGAATCCAACATCCATTTTCTCTGTATATGCGTGTCATTGATCTGAATCATTCCTACTCAACAAGAAAAATTCTTTACTACAACGAATTTAAAAATTACTTCTACATTTCTATCCCAAGACTATTAAAAAATATATATCAGCGTTCACAGTGGTGAATCGATGAGATCCATGCCAAAATTTTGAACAGGCTTGGCACCAGGCACTGAATTCCTGGTAGAAGTCCATCTCCTAGACCACTTGTTTATGAGCACTACTATTTCACCTGTTCTGGAGAAATGCCCCGTTAAACAAATCGAGAGCAATCCGTTATGTACCTTAAACTTCTCAATTCTGAAATAATGATAAAGCCATACATCTTTACCTCTTTCTTAAAGTTTAGCATCATTTCCAGTGTTAACCAAAAGCAGATAGTTCTTAATGAAATTTCTTTGTGTGCAGTGACAGAAAAGGATTTTCTATTGTACAAATTCTTCCTGCATGTAACCTGCTCATATTGGTCCTGAATCAACCGTAACTTACTTATTCATACTCTTACAGAAAATTAAAACAAGAACAAATCATCAAACGAAGCTAATCAATGAGCTAACTCCCATTAAGACGAAAATTCATGTAACGAACAACAACATAAAAATCAATTAGATAAAAACTGGATACCTAGGGAAGCAGGGAATACAATTGGACATCAATGGACCACTACTGACTTATGAATCGGAATCAATGGTGGAGTGGGGTGGATTCCGGTAGACTTTGGGTATCACTTCTTTGCCGTATTTCTTAATAAGATATGCTCTGAGGAGATCACTTCGAGCTTTAGTTCGGGCTTGTTGAGGCGCAACATGTTTGTACGAGTAATGAATACCGATTGTCATGAGAGTAATACCCATTACGAAGCAGCCAAGGTTGAATACTGTCAACCCATGGTGAGGCGATGGAGTGAACAGCATCGTGTAAGATCAGAATTAAGCTTGAATTGGAATAGGATCTTAGAAGGATTGTTTCGATGTCTATGCACTAATTTGGGTGAAAGATTTACACAACGGAACTGACATTATGATCTACAAAAGATGATTTGTAGATTAAAGGTTTTTCTTCTGGGGATTAAATCAGAAACAGAATCGGAAACTAAGTAAAAATCTAGCTTCTATTGCCGATTGGATTTCGGCCGAAGAAAGAATTTAAGGAATGAGACAGGAAAAGCTTGAACCGGAATAGAGGAAAAAAAATCCAATAAAGAACCTGTCTCTAATTTAGAATCCACATCCACAAATTGTAAGATGCTCAGAATTATCCCATCAGGGGTCTGCCGATAAGGGGTATCTTAAAAGAATTTTAAGTCGACATGATCTTTATATGTAAAAATTATATCGCCTCTATTTTACAAAATATGTTTTTTGACTTAAAATCATTAATTATCCTCTTTTTTCATTCATTTTGACACTTAATTATATAACTACTTTGAGAAAAGCATTACTAATCTTGTTTTGAATGAAGTTTAGGTAGATGTAACAAATGATAGTCGGCATCAAACACCAAACGGATAGTTTAAGTTGGATGAAAACTATGTTGATTCTCTCTTTTCTTATTACAAATTTTCTTTTCGTTTTGAGAACTATATATATATATATATGATATCTTCTATATTAAATCGATCTAAAATCTAATAATGTCTGCATAAAATCGTCATTGAACCAAAGTTTGTTCTTTAGCAGCAAGATAATATTCATAGAATCATATTGAAACCAAATCTTCTGCACATATTGAACTTTAACAATACGAAACACACGAATAGCACCCCCAAATTTCCATTAACCTAATTATCAATCACAATATAGATGCTGCCCAAACATCCTAGTACAAGGTTATTATTAAAATGGCATAGAACCTTACAACATGTCTGATAACTTGGACTACCCAACGGGCTACCCTTTGTATTAAATTTGATCTAACCATACAGAGGTCGGTGTAATTTCACCAAGAATTTGGTAATTAACCCTTTTTCTATGGATATTTGGATAAATGATAATTTGGAAATTTGCCTTCCTTTCCTTGTAGGCTTTAGTGCAATGATCTTGGAATTGGGCATCACTATAAGAATTTAACCAAGTTTATTAAAATAATTTCGAAAATGATTTCTGATTTGAGGACTACCCAAACTCAGTTAAGGTACTACTCTGTTATACCAATTTGGGTGGTATGATAAAGGACAACTTAATGCTAGAGAAACACTAAGTTACTTTTAAAATACGTACAAAATAACTCAAATATTCCTTCTTTAAAGAAAAACACTACCAAACTTATATCTGGATTAAAAAATAAACTACACTACCTCGGATTTAGTTTTTTGTCTTGTTTTATAAATTAACTTGCCAAACCTGGTTCAACTGGGTTAATAAATCAACAACTGGGGTTTGTTGGGTTTCAAAGTAGTATAGTTCTTTATCCTTTATCATCAAGTGTGTTTGGTACTCCAAGGGAGGAAAAACCTTGTACTCTGTTTAGGACACTCAAGTGTGCAAGCTTGAAAAAGTAAGTATCCTCGATCCTAAGACTAGGTGTCGGTCAATAGCGAATTGTTTATCAAACTCCAAGGATTTACTGGCACCTCGTAAGTCTTATGAATCACCAAGTCAATACTTTCCTTATGGTTATTACTTATTGTTAAAGCGAATGCTCGTTTGAACCCACATGCGTTGGTATGTCAAGTATGTTGTTGAATCTAGTTTCCAAAACTATTTCTTGATGTATAGCCTACTAAAGTTAGTTTTGGACTAGATTAGATTAGGTAGTAAAGCTTTAGTATTCATCCAAGTTACTCTTGAAGATTAAAGATCACACGAAAACATCATTTGAAGAACTTCATCAAAAGTTAATAGCGAAGAATGATTTTCCTTTCAGACTAATTTGCCTCTCTTTCGTAGCAAAGTCAAAGATTTTAGAATTGATCGAATTGCAAAAAATGTTCTTATTAATGATTAGCTTCTCGGCTAAATTCTAGTAATGTTCCGATGACAAGCTCTTTCTTATCACTTTTCGAAACTAGAATCAAGTAAGAAATTTTATTTTAGTAAGTTTGTTGTTGTTTTTGGTAAAAAAATTCTTAAGAGTTGTCATGCTCTAAAGATATCGAGCATGACAACTTTATTTTGTCTGTAGAGGAAAATTCTCCAAGTATGAGAGTCATCGTGTTCAATTTTTGGAGGTTGACGAATCTATAACCTGAAAGCTTATGAACTTAGTGATAGGATTCAGAAACCCTGTATAAATAACCACAATCGCACAGCGTCTAACTAGTAGACAACGACAAATATAGGTCGAACCCACAGGGAGCTAAAAAATACTGTAATCAATATCTCAATTAAACTAATCAGAAATAATATTTTTAGATTTTTAGATTTATGAATGAAATAATAAAACAAACTAATCTAATAAAACAACTAAGCAAAGAGAGTCAGTAACCAGGGTTTTTAGTATCCACCACTATTTCTATTTAATTACTGAAGTGAAACATAACTCCTCAAGATTTATCTATTGTTCGTTCTATCGACATCACCTATTATATATATTAGAGTCGCAAATATTACTGGGACACCCTAAGCACGACACATCAAAAGCTCTAAGTCTCAGCATACACCATCAAATTGCGTTAGCGAGAAAATTATATGAAACTAATTATAGGTTCACAAATAATACCTGATTATTCTAATCATACCCTATCGAAGGATATAACTCAAGCACAAAATATCAAATAAGTAGACAAATATATTTGCTATCCCATTAATTTTGCACAAAGGTTACTGTATTGTACAGAACTGGTGAAACAACAACTGATTTTATTATTAAATCAATAAACAAAACCATGAAACTTATCTATTCAAATCATAATAGTCTGTACCAAATAATTCAATTCAAAGTGGTCTATTACTCAAAGTGATTTCAAACATAAAACCCTAGCTACAAATCAATTAGCAAGACATTGGGTTGGATTTCTTAAAACCCATAAAACTGAATACAAGAATAAAATAAAGTGGGAAAGATTAAACCCTTTTTGTGCGATAGCCTATCTCCAGCCGTCAGACTTTCTCAAATTCTGTACAGACAAAATCTACATCCAATCACCTTCTCTCCCCTTCTTTCCCGTCACCCCTCTCTCCAATGTACTTCTTATCTCTCCTCCAACCCAGCAGACGTCCCCTACCTTTCTCTCACCTCTTCTGACGCTCTCTTCACTGTTTCTCTGATTTTTTTGTCTGTTATCTCTCCGTTTTCTCTCTCTGTCACACCACCTTCTCCCTAGGTCTCTTTCAGCCGTCACACTCTATTAACTCTCTCCCACATCAATCTCTCTCTACTGACGCACCTCCTACAATTGTCTCTTCTCTCCCCCTCTCTAGCCTTCACACCCTACTCTACCTCCTTCTCTCACCACTTCCCCTACAGCCTAGCCTCTCTCTAGGTATTCCTTTCCTATCTGTATTCCTTCTTTCCAGCCGCACACTCCCTCTTCCTCTGTTCTCCAACCAAAACCTAAAAGAAAAATCCTAAAAGAAAAAGAAGTCGTCTGGTCTCCCCTCTCTCCTGTTTCTTTTTTTTTTATATACTTTCCGTACCACTTCTTGCCACGTCATCCTTCTTCTCACCAACTCTGATGCCTCAACACTTTTTGTACGTAAAGTCCAACTCCCAGCCTTCTGTATCACGTGCTCTTCTTCACTTCAACTAACACACCCCTCTTTCTCACGTCATTTTTCATCCACCTGTCTCTCTACGTCTGGCTCCACATCCAACTCGACCCACTTCAGTCGTCCTTCTCTGATGCCCAACTTTCTACTCCTCTTTCACGTCAATTCCAAAAAGAATGGATGACACTCCACAAGCCTCCACCTTATGTCCCAATGCCTAGACCAACAAAACCAACCATAGCCTACTCCACTTTATCATCCAAATCTTCATTTAAACCGGACTTAGCCAACGTCCACCTCACTCTGTCCGTAAGAACCCTCTAAACCCAATTGCAGCATCGATATCCATCCAACCAGGCTGTAACCCATTATCCCAGTATCTAAGTTCATATCCATAGCCTTGTTTTCTTGCAACTAGTATTTAACCGGTCACAACTATAAAATATAAAACTAATAAAATTAATACAAATCGAGTATTAGCAAATACGAATTAGGCGGTCAAAATGTATAAATTAAGTGTCCATCACGACTCTGAAAATATACCACAAAGACTCTTTTGTTTACCATGACGACTTTTAGTTGAAAAATAATACCATTCTGCCCAAAAATTCTTCAAAGTCGCCATGGTTTGTTTGGGTTACCATGATGACTCTATATGTATTACACAACAGAGTCGTTGTATTCAATTTTTGCAGGTTGACGACTCTTAAAGGTTATCATGACGATGTTTTTATAAACCATGACGACTTTATCTGGAAAACAAACAACCATTATGTTCAATTCTTCATAAATGTCGGTATGGTATGCTGGGTTGACCATAACGATTTTTTAGGAAATAGTAAGAGTTGTCATGATCGATTAGATTAAACTGTGACAACTCTTTGGGTACTTTTGAAACAAAACTTAAGTGAATCAATTACATCATTTAATTAACTAAATTCAGACTTTAGTAAGAGTATCCCTTCATCTCGACATTAATGCATCGTTAATGAATCTTGGGGCACATGTTTTCAACACGTTATATTCCTTTAGGTGCATAAACCGTCGTTCATCATTCTGTATTCGCCAAAGGATACAAAATATTTCAAACTAAAATTTAATAAATAATACACGTAAGTATACAAACATTAAAAGATGATATATGGATAAAATGTTTAATACTCACTTTCTATATACAAGGAGATTGGGGATGATAGTCGTTAACCATTCTTATAATCCTACGGTACCCTTGCATATCTCTTTTGATGTTGTCGAATCTAAACGCTAAGTCTCTCCATTTACGACATTTAGGATTCCCTGTGTGTTCTTCGAAGAATTCCTTAACTCTCTTCAAAAACATAGACTAAATATCATTCGGATGTTCAAGGAAGGTTAGAATAAACGATTTAACGAGATTCATATCTTTGTCCGGTTCCCATGCCATTGATGACAATTTCCGACTTTGAAATGAAAAAAACAACAAGTTGAGGTGTGGGAGAAGTATAAAAGAATGAAAATGCAAAGTTTGAGGCAATATTTTTTGAAACTAATAAAGAAGTCATCATGTTTAACATCATCGACCATGACGAATCTTCTTGGAATACTAATATATATCAAAATAAAATTTCTTTAAACTATCATTGAAATAAAAGTTACTAAACACATTGCATATGATTTTATTTCCCGGTACGAGATCTAATTATCGTTGCAGCTTCGAAATGACTAAACGAATCTCATCTATATTCGATATATTCATCTTGGGATGCAAACCTATTCCCTTTGTATCTAGATAAAAACTCGGTGTACTTGTATTTTAATTGTTAATGTACGAGAATAAATATGCGTATCCCCATAATGTTGTTCTGGTTTCTTGTACTTACCGTCCCACTTGGGCATGAAAGGACTTGTATTGATAAGATTCCAAAAAAGACTTCCAGGACGGGTTTTTTCAGGAAGATCCAACACCGTGTAAAAATCTCTAATCCAATCTGTATTTCTTAACATCCACATCTATTTTTGTTTGTTTCATTTGGTCGTTTATTTGTTTGCTTCTTTTGAGTATCTCTTATTCCAGAACAACAGTTGATTTGGTAGTTGATGACGATGGATTAGCATTGGAGAAGAAGTGATTAAAAGTGATTAAGAATGAGATGGGGTTATCCTCTTTATATAGATGAGGGCCACAACGACTAGTTTTTTTTATGAAAAATCTAGTCGTTGTGGGCATTTTCCTAAAGAGTCGTCATGATCGATAGGTTACAACCATGCCGACTCTAGAAGCCTTTTGGAACAAAAAAAATCAAAATTAGCATAAAGAGTCGTCATGGTCTATTGGTTACAACCATGACGCCCCTTGATTATTTTTATTGTGTTTTTTTAGTAGGTAAAAACATCAAATATATTGTATTTTTATTGAGAATATGCTTCAAAATACAAAGTTCTAAAACAAGGTCAAAATATAATGTTGCTTAAGATGTGTCAAAATATAATGTTCAAAATAAAGTACCTACTAAGGATATACGGTTATTTCCAAAATTCAAAGTTTTTGGGACCCTCATCCAAAGTCTTCCAAATGGTAATGCCATACTCATATTGGTGCACCCATATTTTAATGAATTCTCCCCAATAACTATAACTACTTACGGAGGTAAAGGACACTCTTCGTTTATCTTCAAATCGATAAAATGAATATTTTTCACATGAGCAATAAATATTCTTCTTTTCTTTAGCGTCGGCTCACACCTCGTCGTTGATGCTATGAATGTAAAAGAGCCCTACGGAACCCAGGGGTAAATAAATGTACAACACAAGTGAATGTATCCGCTAAAAGTTGACCACATTACGGCATTTTCATCCAATACTTACCCTTAACCTTTTTCATCCTCTTGCGTCATTTTACACAAGAAAGCAAGTCTTTGAATTTTTTTTCTCTAACTTTAGCATCTCCTCCCCTCATCATTGAAATATAGATATTCTTGTTCTAAACTAGTTTTGAGGCCATTTTGGTTCTTGCATATTAGCATTGGATGACTTTCTTTTTATCGACTTCTTGGAAATGTCCTAATCCTTCTGTTTTTATATGGTAACCATAGTTTTCATCCCCATCAACATCGTTGTTTGATATAACGAAATATTTTATGACATAAGAGAGTTGTTGTTTATACTCTTCGTATATCGTATGAGTAATATGATATAATCTTCCTTGTGAATCCTTAGGTGTATGCATATTACCTTTTTTTTTCTCTTATTGTCACCATTTTATTTGATTGGATTTGTTGCTACTCGACCAAATGCTCAACAAGATCCATATTTGTCTGACCTTCATTTTCACTTTGTGGCTTGGATGGCATCACAACAACCTTTGGTTTCACTTGTCGTTGACTTTGTACACAGACTTTTTACTTTGGCCGACCCCTTTTCTTGGAACCTACTGGAGTATATTCTTCCTTATATTCCACTTCGACATGTTCATAGTGTGATTGGTCTCTTTTAGAGCTCGAATTGTGTTTTATTTGTTCTTTGAATGACAACTTGGTGTTTGGTCTACCATGGGATTTTCGCTTGATTGGTTCTTCATATACCTCCAAACATTGGCGAATGACTGACCACATGTTGTGCACTAATATTTGTCTTTTTACATAATTCATATTGGGTAAGAAGAATTTATAAATCGACCAATCTCTAAGTCACCAAACCCTTCATCATCTACGCGTGTGGGCCTTGGGACGAAAGAAAGTTGCCTCCATAACGGATCAATATTCTCAATCGGGATGATATCCTTGTATCCACCAAGCTTATTACGATAAGGGAGAATGATAGTTGTCTTGGTTGTACAATTGCATTCAACCACAATACCATCAGACGCATTATTCCTATATCTATCAAGTTCCACCATCATATAGTGTACTGCCCAATGAGACACTTGGTGTGTTACACCCCTAAGCAATTCAACCTCCTTAAGATATTCCAACAAAATCATATCCATACTATGTTCCATTTGTGTCCTAATCTTAACAATATCATTGAAGGTGTGCTCATGGATAACTTCTTGTACTGTAACGACCCCATTCTTACTCTTTTCAATGATCTTTTTCAATCGACCGTGAGATTGTTTTTCCATACTTGTTTCCTGATTTTTGAAGTGCTTATATTATTGGTCTATACATAGATAAAGTTTTCCTTGTATGAACGTAACCATGAATCAAGACAATAATCAAGCCTTTTCTATGATTTTTGTTCCACTTATTAATAAATTTATGTTCATTGGAATAGTATTTTACATCGGTCTTGGAATGATCCAAATGGTCCTATGATAGGTGCATATTTGCATTAGTTTGATATTCTAATCCATTTCTTTCTTGTTAGTTTTCATATCATTATGCTTTGATTTTGTTTGTTTTTGAGTTCTTAGGAGTTTTGAAGTGTAGTCAATCAAAGTTGAAGAAAAGAGTTCATTATGAAAATAAATGAACAAGGAAGTCAACTGCTACAATCGGAGCTAGAAAAAGGACCAAGTGGAAATATTTAAACCCAGAATTCTTTACTTATATCTTGAAGAGAATTGAAATACGAAGTTATGAAAAAAGAATGAGGTCATTCCGACATCGGATGAAGAAGTATGAGCAAAACAAGTTTGGAAAATTTGAGTCTACAGAGAAAGGTTCGACTAATAATCATTCGGTTCAAATAGTAGCCGAACCTGGAGCTGAAAAATCAAGTTTTTCCACAAGCCTACAGAGAGATGTTCGGCTAGAAATTGTTCATATGGTAGTAGCCGAACCTAAGAATGAGTTTTGAACAAAGTGTCCAGGAAAAGGTTCGGCCAATAAGTGAAACGAGGATAGTATTGGAGTGTGTTTTAGACGAAAATAAGAAGTGTACATAGAAAGGTTCGGCCACTAATCCAAACCCCATTAGTAGACGAATCTGAAACTCATCTGGAGCAAAAAAATAGGTTGTCAGGTTCGGCCAACAATCCATACACAATAGTATCCGAACCTGATAGTGTTCTGGGACGTTTTTGATACGTTTTTTACTCTATTTTGGATAAAACATGGGCCCGGAAGGATTCTAAACCCTAGATATCAATATAACTATACAAGAAGACTCCCAATACATTAAGAAGATCATCTTTGACACTTTACAACAAGGAGAAGAAGGATCTAGGGCTTGGAGTTGCGATTGAACATCACGATTTCTAGGGTTCGCTTTATTTGCTCTTGAATATTTTCCATGGATTTTGAGAAATCCATGATAAGATAAAACCTTTCTTGTTGGTTAGATATGTAGTCCTAAGTTGAAAAACATGTTTATTAATTAAATTATTCATTCTCATATGTTCATAATCTCTTTAATATCGCTTATGTTCTACCGTTAATAACGTCATCTATGATTGATTACTTGTTTGTTTAAGTCGCGAATTAGATGAGCGTGCATTGATATCTATATCTAAACTAGGGTTTGAGATCCGGAATTGTCGAAAGATCCTTGTTACAAGTAGCATAATATAGTTGTTAATGACGGGATGTTACCATGCAATTATGTGTAGAAGCGTGACCTAGGTTAAATCCGTGTGGTACTTGCGCCAGATTGCTTAGAATAACCTTAACTCACAAAGATCATTACTTTCATTTGGTTAAACTTGAGTGGCTTTTACACCGAGTTATTCGTTGAAAAGGATTCAAAGAGTGGCTCTTGCGCCTTTGATGATAATATGAGTTTTGAATAAGCCTGCGATAGGATGATTTAGGGGTTTTGATATTGAAAATAAATGAATGTTGAGTGTGATTCAGTTGATACATGTTGGAAGATGAAAAATGAATTCTCTAACCAGTATTCTTTATCTCTGATATTCGTTTTAATTAATTTGTTTTAGCATAACTTAGTTATAATTACAACTGAAACCCCTTGTTTACATAAGTAATCTAAATAACTTGACAACCCATATCTCCCTGAGGAACGAACTTGTTCTTACTAGTATACTCAAATTAATATTTGTGAAGTAGAAAACTTGAAAGTAATTTTGCTTGGATGACAACCAGCCAAATTTTGGCGCCGCTGTCGGGGAGGCATAGTGGATTGTTATTTTGTCTTTGATTTCTTATTTCTTATTTTTTAATTTAGTTCTGAAAATTGTTTTTCAGGTACTTATCTTCTGGCTCCTAAACCGAAAACGAAGCCTGACGGGTATCCACAGATTGGAATCGAGACTCGGAGAGGAACTGTACTGAAAGATAAACCAGAAGACATACTAGAGGAAGCAATGGGTGACATAAACCGTACAATCAAGGACTTAGCTTCTCACAAGCTGGATACACAACAATGGTGTATTCAAACAACATCTACATTCGAGATCAAGTCAGGGTTGATTCGAGAACTCCCAAAGTTTTATAAAATGACTAATGAAGATCCAAATAAGTATTTGATGAATTTCCATAATATAGTCATGGTCATGCTACCAACAGAGACTGATGCTGATGGAGTCATGTTACGAGCTTTTCCATTTTCCTTGATGGGCACTGCTAAGGAATGGTTGTACTATCTACCTTCTGGTAGTTTCACAACTTGGAATGGTTTGAAGAAACTCTTCTTAGAGAGATACTTTCCTGCATCAAAGGCAACTCAGATTTGAAAAGATATTTGTGGTATTAAGCAGATGGCAGAAGAGACATTATATGAATATCGGGAATGTTATAAAAGATTTGTGGCTAGCTGTCTGCATCATCAATTCAGTGATTTATTGATTATCCAGTACTTCTACGAGGGTTTGCAAGCAAGTGATAGAAATCTTCTCAACGATGCAAGTGGTGGTGCATTAGTGAATAAGACAGTAGCTCAAGCCAGAGAGTTAATTGAGAACGCAGAAGTAAATTCTCAACAATTCTCAAGTCGTGGGTCAGAACCACTCGTCATGAGAGTTAATGAATTTGGCGAATCTACTGAAGTTCGTCAACAAATAGGCAACCTAAAGATGATGATGTAATAAATTGCAGTTGTAGTACTTCCACCATCATCTTCGTCAATATATGAAAAGGGTAATGAACAAGCCAATGTAATTTTTCCAAATCAGCAAAGGCAGTATGATCCCTTCTCCAACACTTATAATCCAGGATGGAGAGATCACCCAAACTTTAGATATGCAAACAAGCAAGTTGCGTTTCAGCGACCAACTTTCAACCGCCAAAATGGGTATCAACAACAATAATCTCAGCCATACCAACAACCTAATCAGGGTTCTAACACGGATGACAAGCTCAATACAATTATATCCATGTTTCAACAGAGCCAACAGAAAATGGATAACACTATCAAGGAATTACAAACACAGGTTGGGTCAATAGAAAGTGAGTTGAACCAGTTAAATACACAGAATAGTGGGAAACTCCCTTCTCAACCTCTTAATCCATGAGAGAATGTCAATGCTGTGATATTGAGAAGTGGTACACAAACTGTGCAACCTGAAGATGCTACGAAAAACAAAGACCCTAAGGGGCAGGTTTTGGAGAAATAGATTATTGACTCTTTCCAAACCGATGAGGTACCTAAAGAAAACTCTAAACCTCATGTTTCTACTCATGTTCATCCTTTACCTTTCCCTCGTAGGTTTGTTCACTCTAAAAAGGAGGAACAAGATAAGGATATATTAGATACTTTCAAGAAGATTCATATGAATATTCCACTTATATATCCCCAAATATGCGAGAATTCTGAAGGACTTCTGCACCAAGAAACAACGGTTAACCGGTAACGAGGTAATGAGTGTGAGGGAAAATGTTTCGGCTATCCTCCAAAAGAAACTCTCACCCAAATGTAAAGATCTCGATAGTTTGTATATACCTGTTGTGATTGGTGATAGAAGGTTAAAGTTATGCTTGATTTAGGAGCATCAATGAATGTTATGCCTGCATCTATTTATGAGTCTTTGAATTTGGGTCCATTGAAAGAAACTTGAATTGTTTTACAAATATCTGATCGTATTAATGTATACCCTAGAGGTATTATTGAGGATGTTCTTGTAAAGGTAAATTAGCTAGTATTTCCAGTCGATTTCTGCGTATTGGAGATGGATAACGGGTCTGACGCGTCTATTTCGTTGTTACTTGGGAGACCATTCATGAAAAAGGCTAAAACCGTGATTGATGTTGATAGAGGAACACTTACAATGGAGTTTGACAATGCAAAGATTCATTTCAACATTTTTGATGCAATTCGATACCCCGGTGATGTTCATTTAGACGTTCATGCTAATGAGTATCGAAAAGTCTACAGTCGGGATGACGACGTTAAACCAAGTGTTGAATGGGAGGCAACCCACTGGTTTTGTATTTTTATTTTTATCTTTTTATTTGTTTCGTTAGTTTTGTTAATTTGCATAATATATTATAGGATTTACCACTTTGATTTTACATTGGACGATTCAATTTACATTGAGGACAATGTAAAGTTTAGGTGTGGGGGAATGGTTAGGCATATAGAGTGTTAGTATTCACTTTTGTAGGTAGAATTTTAAACTTTTTGTACATATTTGTATGAAAACCTCCAACTTTTAGAGATTTTATAGTCACTTAGTATACTTCTAGCTAAGTTTACATATGAAGATCTCACCGATATAATTGAAATTAGAAGTAATAGAGAACGACATTCGGAGTTCTTAGTTGTTGAGAGGCTAGAGATGACAAAAAGGGACTTAAACCGCCAATAGAGAATACCGTATATGAGAAGTTGATCATTCAATACCCATGAGTGAGGCACCAAACCTTTAGTTATTTGTACCTGTCTAAATTGTCCAGTTAGAGTGTTTCATCTGCGCAAACTCCGGGTAGTATGATGAGCTACCCAATCTCGCACCAATTTCAACATTACCTTTTGATCTCTTGAGTGCTATTTCTATCAATCATGAGGGTGTCATCAGAATTGATAACTCTATCTTTTAGACTTGTTTGCAGTTGGCGCCATTCTCTCTCTCGACAACAACATGTTCATAGAAACACCATTATCATCAATAAGCGGAGCATCAAAAATTTGAAGAAAAGTTGAAGACGTTCAAGGTTTACAAGGAACAGTACAAGAAAGATCAAATTTCATATTCAAGTAAAGCAACAATACAATGAGAAGAATTATATATACATGTTGAAGACTTATGTGCAAGAGTGAAATAAATCAAAAGATGAGAGTTAGTGAAGTTCATGATACCGAGACAACACAAGTTGTGAAGAATCAAGTGGTAAAGTCCTTATCCTACGACCATAGTAGTTTCATTATTTCATAAGTCAGTTTATATTTTTATTTTGAAGTTTTTCATAAAAAAAAAATAGAAAGAAAAAAATAATAATAATAAAGAAAAAAAATGAAAGAAAGAATTATGATTATTAGTGCTTTTGTGTATATTTCCTTTTGTATTCATTTGATAATGCCGTGGGGAAGAAGAAATCAATAAAGAAGTTTCAAGCAACAAGAACTTGAGGAAAAGAGTTACAATTGTCAAGGTTATACGAAGTTCAAGAGTTCATCATCAACAGTTGAAAAATGAAGACTGAAGACGTTTCTATTGGATGCTGTGAGAGTAGTGTTGCTTGTGAATCGGGTGAGAAGGTAAGTAAGCGTTCCCATCCATGCATAGTGGTTGGTTTTCTTTCATACAGATCAATAGAAAAAAAAAAAGAAAAGAAAAAAAAGGGGGTTCTTTTTCGTCCCATGTTCTATTGTATAACATCTTCATATAATTCGGAAGGTTACCTTTCCTTTCCACCATTCAACGTGTGCAGGATTTCTATCTTCACTCTTGCCTGCAAACATGAGAACCATACAATGCGTCTTTTGAGTGTCAAATTCATAAAATTTTATTGGTGAGACAGAATGTTTATTCGGTCGCTCTTGAACCGGGATTCTTTCATATGGTGGTTTTCTCCTAACTAAGAGCTAAGCATGAGAATAACGGTCTTTATACTTCTAACTTCTTATTGTTAGTGTGTAGAAACTTAATGTCTTCGTATCTCTTCGGATGCATGTGCTCTGGAATGTTTGAAAGTTGGAATTTAGGTTTTGTGGGTATACCTCTTGTAAACCCTCACGAGACTATAACTCGTCCACTAGGGACACCTAGTGGTTTAAAGGCTTGTTACACATGCCAAGTGTAACCGTATCCTCGACGAAATGGAGTTGTTGTATTTTAGTTTAGTTTAGTTTAGTTAGGTAGTTTTCTCGAGGACTAGCATCCCAATCTTTTAGAAATTACTTCCACTTTTCTCTATCACCGTATTTTTATTTTTATTTTCTCTCCTTGTCGTCCTCTTTTGAAAAATTCACCGACACGCTCGTCTTCTTCCTGCAAACACTGAGTATCGGGCTTTGTCTTATGATTTTGGATATGATGTCTGCAATTTGAAAGAATATTGTACTTGATGTGCCATGTACATAGAAACTGTTGTGCAAGTAGAAAAACATGTTTAATGGCATTCATCAATGCAATCTCCCCATCGGTAATTATAACCCTTGAAGTTTCTTCTCCATGGTAAATCAATGAAGTTGTTGAAATGCCCATACATAGTCATTCATCTTTCTCTTTTTCCATAAAACACCAAGCCATAATGAATGAAGTCTTGTACGAAGTAGGACCGACAATATTCAAGATCGGCAGGTTGCACATGTTGGTCTTATAGGTACAATCTATCATCAAAACCTGATAAAAACACTAAGCTCATTCCACCATCTTGGGATGTGCAAGAAAAATTTGAGTCACTTTTTTGTCCAAACCCACCTTTACTTGAATCGTGTAGCCTTATTTATTTCTAACCACAAAGATTGTTAAGTAATTAATCTCCCACCCCATTCCGTTCTTTTGAACGTTGCTTTGGCAACATAAATTATGAAAATGGTGGACAAGTTATCATTATTATCCGCATTTATGTTTTTGAGGATCTCAAGAGGTCTATTTCCCCTCATCTTCCGGAACGTCTCCATTTCCAGTGGTTTCAACTTTGCATAGGATGGTTGTCCAAGAAGAATTTGGGATAACTGATGGTTGTGACAACCATTGGAAACATTCCCTAATCTCCATTCACCACCTCCATAATTTCGTTTGAATACAATCTTAAACGGGCACCCGTACTTCTTTGTATTACTTTGTACACCCTCGTTGTCTTCTTATCATACTTATAATCCTTTGATTTATGACTTACATATTTGTGGCCTCTTCCGCAAATCATCTCAAACCTTTTATAATTGGTTTGGTTTTTTACGCACATTTTCTCTTTTTCCCTCGCCACAACCTATTTCTTTGCCTCCTTCTTAGTTTCCCATGTCTATATTGAACAAATTACATATTCATGACAAGACTAGTTACAAATTACATATTCATCAGAACAAATTACATACTCAAGAGTAGGTAACATACCAATTCGGTCATATAGTGGTGGGAAGTATCAGGTCCCATCTGGGATATGGGTTCAGGTTGATCATCTGGTTGTTCCGCTATTACGACCTACAAAGATATCAATTATAAAATTACTTTTTCCCAAACCAAGGTAAGGGTCGTCATGTTCGATAAATACGAAACATGACGACTCTTGAAACTTAATCAAATAGTGCTCAATAGAAGATTAGAGTCGTCATAGTCTATAAGTTAATTAAATACGTGACAACTCTTATAGAGTTTCAGACAAATAGATTGTTACAAGATTCATCATGGTCGATAAATACAAACCATGAAGACTATATTAATTATAGGAAATAATTTAAAATAAGAATTTAGAGTCGTCATGGTAGGTAGGTTTAAATCATGACGACCCTTGAAGTTTTTCAGACAGAGAGTTTGCGGAAAGATTAGTCAAGTTAATTAAATTAGAATATGACGACTCCAATTAGAATCGTCGACCTGCGAAACCTTGAGCATGATGGCTCCTGGTGCTTCTGTTTTATGGTATGTTAGAGTCGTCAAACTGCTAAACCTGGAACATGACGACTCTATAGGATTTTCAAAGTCGTATCTTCTAACAAATTCGCCATGGTTTGTAATTAGGAACGTGACAACTCTACAATTATTTATTACTTTTTCTTCATTGGTCGGGTAGAGTCGTCAAACTGCATAATTAGGAAGGTGCAACCCCATTAGTATTTATTGCTTATGTTGACTTGGACCAATACGTGGTATCTCAACGGCCGTTGGGTCTTTGATTTCTATAAAATGACTCCTCTTCTCAACAAACAATGTGTTCCAAATACTAATTATTTCTCAAGTTTTAAATTGTTTGTCATTTCTTTTTCATCCCAAAAAAAAAATGGCTACTCGCTACACTATCGAAGAAGATGTGTTATTGTGAGAGCGTGGGCGTCCATTAAAAGTTATGACGAAGATATAGACATTAACTTATATCAAACATCAGATTCTTTTTAGTTTTTGTGGCGTTAGACGGTAATCGAAATAGTAGATCATTCAAACTCATTAAAAAAGTATTTGAAAAACTCTTCCAAGAATTAGATGACTTTAGAAAGGGGATTTTCCGACGTTAAGGAAAGTCATTCTCTAATTGACAACGGAGACGAGTAAGTATCTAAAATATTGTTTATCAAATCCGATTTGAATAATACTAACTTATTATTGATTTATTTTTTCAGAGAAGTCACGCTCTTGCCTAATATGAGGTTATCCATCGTAAATAATTCAAGCATCATGAATGATATCATGTCTTGAAAGACAAATGCTTGTATTTCAATATAGGTTAACTATTTAAGTGTAATGTTATGATCTATGTTAGGTCATTTCCTTCATTGTAATGCTATGTTATGATCTATGGTATGCTTTTTCCTTTTAATAAATTGTAGTTAAAAAATTCAAAATCAAAAAATTCCCAAAAGAAGTCGACTTCAGTATTGAATACCTATTAATCAGTTAGAGTTGTCATGTTTGATCTAACGGATTTTCAGATAGAGGATTTGCTACTAGAGTCGTCATGCTTTATAAATAAGACCACGACGATTTTTAATGTTACTGGTTAAGAGTCTTCATGGTAAAATTATCGATCATGCTGACTTTTTATAACCTGGAAAACTTACAAGAAAAGTCATCACGTTGGAAACTAAAACCATGTTGACTCTAAAGAGTCGTCATTCTTCTAACCTCACGATCGTGATGACTCTTATCATGTAGCTTAGCATTCTTATGATGCTTGACGATTTTAACCAACGTATCGACCATTCGTAGACTAGTAGTAGTTTACCTGAGTATTTTGAGCATTGGGTTATTCATTTTGAGCATTAGGTTTTTCATTTCGAGCATGGGGTTCTTCATTTGCACCCTTATTTTCGTCTTCATATATTAATCAATCAACACAATATATCAAATCCATTTGAGAATTTAAGTTAATACTACCATCAACACAATCATCTTTGCGATGCGAAGTATCTCCCACATCAATTTTAGGACTATAATCACTGATTTCTAAAACCATAATTTTCTCCCAAAAATCTCCTCTTCTTCTCTACTTAAAAAAAAAAAAAATCTTAAATCTAATCCTAACTATAATTATAAATTTAGTTTATCTAATTTAATCTAATTTTAACACCAATCAAACTAATTAGGTCCAATTAAACAAAAACATTTCGGCCATTAATAAAAATAGTTGGTTAAAGAGTTTTAAAATTTACTTCAAAATCATCATATTTTATCTTATTTGACAAGCGCTTTTTAACCCACACAGGATAAGCCCTTCTTAATCCCAGCGGCCCATAAGTGCTAACAACAATTACTAGTATGGGTGAGCATGGGTCGGTATGGATCGGTTTTACCTCATCCGTATCCAATCTAATTCATTACGGATTGTAAATTTGACATCCGTATCAAATCCAGTATCCAACGGATTTGTATCCAATGAATGCACATGTGGACGGATTGAATGCAGATGATCCAATGGATTTGTTCTATAATTAAAACAAAAATAACTTCTTATAAAACCTAAACAACACATATGTATATATAAAAGTGTTATAAACAACATCCTAAGAAAACAAGTTCTTGCAACATGTACCAGTTTACCATATACAAAAATGAAACCAGAGTCCCCATATAAATAAACTATCCCTGTATTTTTCTATTTTTTTTTTATAAATACACTTAATCTAACGGATACGGATATCCATCGGATTTTCTAAGTTAAACCCGAGTCCAATTTATAATCCGTTGGAATTCAAAAAATCCATCCGCATCCAACCCATTAGCCAACAAGCGTATCCATCCACAAAAACGCGATTAGACCGTATGGAATCCGCCGATGCTCACCCCTAATTACAAGTGAGTGACCCTTTAGCGGTAGTCAACATATGGGAATAGGAATATAGGATCATCTTGGTACTAAGTACATTTTCCGGCTTTCGTTTCACACTCGCATGTCTGTTTTTTTAACCACCAAAAAGAAAAAGAAGGCTGATATAGGGGCTCCCATATCAATAGAGGGGCTCCAATAATAAGACGAAATAGGGACACTATGAAGTAAAACTCAAAAACCCCTTATCCATAATATTTCACAATACTCAAATCACCCCTGATTAGTAATCTTAATTACATTAATTAGTTAAGATTAAATTAAGCTAATCATGATTAATTAAACATAATCTTTGACTTACTCGAATTGAATTCAAATTTTTTTTTTTGAATTTGTGTTTTGTGGGAAGAAAAACTAGATGAAATTTAAGAAAATTTTGTCGATTTTTTTTAAACCCTAGATTTTGATTCAATCAACCATAGTAGCATTTAGATACCTCTAGATTAAACTCTTGATCTTTTTATGGCTCAAATTAGATGAAATCACGATTTGAAAGTTTGATTTTTTGTGATTCAGAGAAAGTTACGGTTGGGTTTCATGTCGAACCCAACCGTAACACCAAGAACATCCAGACTTACGGTTGGGTCTTGTTGAAAACCCAACGGTAACTGGAAGAAAATGAAGAACACCATTGCAACATAGAGTTACGGTTGGGTTTTGCTTTAAAACCCAACCGTAACTCATCCTTTTGAGCATTGGTTTTTAAGGTCAAATTTGAGTGTTAAAATCAAAATTTTGAAATTATTCAATCATTTTAACTAGATTAAAGGTAAATTGGGTCATTCAAACAAAGAAAAAAAACACAAAAATTAGACAATCCAATTTTGAGTTCACAGTAGAATTTACGGTTGGGTTTTGGCTTATAACCCAACCGTAACTAATTCTGTTAGCTTTAGTGCATGTTTCATCATATAGTTAAGGGTGGGTTTTGCCTTGAAACCCAACCGTAACTAATCTTTAAACCCCAATTGTAAAATTAGATAAATATATTTTGAGATTTTTTTCATTTCTATCTTGTAGAGAATTGAAAGACGGAGCTAACCCAAAAAAAATGAGGTCAATCGGACATCGTATGAAGGAGTTATGATCAAAACGGTGACATTTTTATTTGTATCCAGGAAGAATTACGGTTGGGTTGGGCCAATAAACCCAACCGTAACTCTGGCCTCTTGGAGGCCCAAAATGCTCAGAGTTACGGTTGGGTTTATTGGCCCAACCCAACCGTAATTCTTCC
>JAJJMC010001794.1:687448-712348 GCA_023531435.1 Papaver californicum | reverse complement strand
CTGTATCCCCATATCAGGGTTTCAAATGTCTTCAGATTGGGAGAAACACCTAAATCACACATCTTCTCATATACCCTGATTGCATTATCCATATTAGCTGCACTGCACCACCCACTGATGATGGTGGTAAAGATTACAACATTGGGATGAACACCCGATTCAGCCATTATTAACAGGAGGGCTTCAGCCTTTTCAGGCTCTCGTGCTCTGACATACCCTTTTGCGAGAATGCTGTACGCCTGAGTATCAGGTTTTATACCAGCTTCCACCATATCTTCAAAGGTCTCCCTGCATCTTTCCATGAGTCCCTGTGCACTCCACGAATTCATGATGGTGCTGAAAGTAATTACATCAGGTTTCACTCTGAATTCTTCCATCAGCGCTAGAACCTGTAAGACAGAGACTATATGATTACTTATTTCCTAGTGAGGCATCACCTCGAGTAAAGATAAGGCTTATGTAAATTAACGGGAGAAGGTAGAACGGAAGATTCAATTTTTCATTGCATAAAACTCAATAGGTGCCAGTGAGCCATCACAAATGAAGCACTTATGATCATATCATGAATTCCTAGTCAGAAAAGGGAACTGCCAAACTTAAAGTCTAACTTGATAAGAAGGGATAAACCAGAAAATTCACTAAACAACATAAGAGAATTATGTTTACCATAATGTTATTTTCGGCAATATTAGATTTTCTCATTATATTGTAGCCATCGGATGCTCACATAATGCATAAGTGTTAAATAACACATTTATGAAAAAGGTGAATCTTACTGCATAGTAATGAGAGAGTTGAAAACAAAACTCACCTCATCAACCCCATCCATATCTGTAATATCCAGAAAGCCTTTGATCAGAGAGTTGAAAACAACAAGATTAGGGTACACCCTAAGATCCTTCATCCTATACACGAACCTCAAAGCATCCCTCATGTTCCCTTCTTTGCAATACCCACTAATTATAATGCCACAAGTTCGTTCATTCGGCTTCACATTACTGCTACGCATTTCCAGTATCACCCCTTCAGCCATGCTCGTCTTCCCATCGAGGGCATAAGCTCTTGCTATGGTGTTGAAAGTGACAGCATCAGGCTGCATACCAGATCCCACCATTTTATATACCACATTCCATGCTTCAGTGATTTTGTTTTTATTGCACCAAGCTCTGATAAGAATGTTATATGTTCTCAGATTTGGTTTAGCGTTCTCCTCCTGTGACATCAGCTCAAGTAATTTTAGGGATTCTTCAGGCTTACCCACAATTCCATACCCCTTAATTAAGGTATTGAAGGTGCTGGCTGTGGGTTTGCATCCGCTTTCCTTCATCTTCCAGAAGGTGTTGATGGCTTCCTCTACGTTTCCAGACTCGGAGAAAGCATTGATGATGGCATTGAAGAATATCGAGTCTGGTTTCATTCCATGTTCTTCCACTTGAGATAGTACTGAAGGAATCAACTTAAAATGCTTCTGAGCTGTTAGTGACGCTAAGAGGGTTGTGTAAGTTATCAAGGTTGGCTTGTGTCCCTCTTCAATTAAAGTGTTGAAAATAGTTTGTGCTTCTTTGGGTGTCCCTTTATCTATCAAAATGTTCATCAGCTTGGTTCTTGAGCGCACTGTTTGGCAACTACCTTTGGTCGAACAAATCATGCATTTCAACTGAATTTGAGAACTTGAAGAGTGTGAAATTGGATGTCGTTGGTTCTTCAGCTCTCGATGTTGTTCCTGCGAATTGTAATTCCTCAAATTTAACAATTGCAACAGAATGCAATCTATGGATTCTGTACTATAAAAGTTAGCTCCGAAAGCACATTACCTAATAAAAGAGAAGCAGTCCTAACTAATACACATTACATGTCAGGTTTGAGCAAAAAATATTCATAAGATTTACATGCTTCAAAAACGCCTGATAAGTGGGAGAGACTTTATACATTACTATTTGAAGCTTGAACCCTCTCTATATTGGAGCTGGAACTAGTCTTCTCCCTCTGGGGTTCTTCCATTCCTATATACAAGCCTGGAGTCTCAGTTAGCGAATATTACTGCTCAATTGGTAGATGGCGGAAATCTGACAAACAGAAAAGGTAAGGTACACATCACATTGTTGTTCTCTGAAATATGCAAATAAATAAGCTTACTCATGCAAGTTGTTCAATATTAGATGGGCAACACTTGGAATTGAATAGATAAATGGATCTACCACAGAAAGACCGCGAAGAAACGAATAGCAACAACAAAGAACGTATAAAGGTGATCGGAAACAAGAGAAACACAACAAGTCTAACAGTTTATTAAGTTTTTGGTTGGAGGCTAGAAATATGGCGGTATATGTATGATAATTTGTAAGGGTGTGTAGGGAATTTAAGTTCTAAACCATCTGCTTTAGGCCTTAGTCCTGCATCAAAAATTACCAATACTGTATTTCCTTAACCTCAAAAACACCGAAGCAGATAATGCTCACCTAGATAAAGTTACATGGGCAACAATTAAGCACCACAAAGTAAATGAGCCACGGTATAAATGATGTGCAAAATTAGATGCAGTTTGTAATTGCTTATATGTGAATCTAGTTTGATTATATTGACACAAACTACAAGAATTCAATCACTGTTTTAGATTTTCCACAAGAACAGTGAAAATTTTCCATGAAACAAACAGAAAAAACTGAACTTTTGTAACTTGAGCAAATTAACCTCAAGCATAAAGACCAGCAGTTAGCTAAACAGCTGAAAATATGACAACTTTATGTGAATTTCAAGTGGGTTAACTCCAAGAAAGCTACAAAGATGCAAGAAAATGAACTATAAGCAAGAAATTACATGTGTTTTTTCATTTAGCTCCAAGAAAAAATGAAACAAAATCTTATTTTGGGCGAGAGAGAGAGAGAGAGAGTAGTGAAGTCGTGTGGTGTACCTGTTGTTGTGTGTTCATAAAGGAGTGGAGACAAAGTAAAGATGGGAATGCAGTGATCCATACCCATTGCTACATTTTGGATTAATCGTATGGAAATCTCATTGAAAATCTTATCCACATACTATTATTATCAAGAAGAAAAATATTAGGAAAATTTCAAAAGAGAAAAAAAACACTTGTACAGGGGCTTACACTTCTATGGAGGGATTTTTTTAGGTTTAAGGTAACCCAATAGTTAGATATGGGATATCCTATGATAATAACAAATATCTATATTATCTTTCAGTTTATAAAAAGTCTAATTTCTTCAATTTATTAAAACTTAAACAAAAAAACAAAACCATAACTATCTATTTTATTTTCAATTTCAAAACCTCTCACAACCGTAACCTCCTCATTTTCTTCTCCATCAAATTCATCGTCTTCGATTAATTGTTGATTCGAAAATTTATAATCGTCAATCAAACACTATAGTAAAGATGACAAATTCTACTAAAGATATAGAAGGTAGCAGTGATTTGAATCAAATCAATCAAACGATTCAAACCAACCTAATTAAGAAATTGAAGAACAAATCGGTGGTGAAGCCAATCAAACTCCCCAACCCATCAAAACGGTGTATATGAGGTATGATTCGACAAGAATCCATGTTACTTTTCTCCTTATTGTAATGTGTTAGAATGATTGATTTCAAGGAAAAAAATTAGGTTCCAGAATTTTTTACGGTTGGGTTCTGTTCAAATTCCAATGGTAAATATAAGTTCTCAAGAACTTACGGTTGGGAACCCAAACATAAATGTTTTTTTTATTGTTATTTTATGTGTAGGTTATTTCAAAACCCAACCGTAAATTTGAATAAAGAAGATGAAGATGAAATTTTACAGTTGGTTTCGATTCTCAATTACAACCGTAAATTCACTTGCAGTAATTTTTTTTTTGGCATTTACGTTTGGGTTTTTTGAACCGTAAGTGTTTTACAGTTGGGTTCGATTGTCAATTACCAACAATAAATTTTCCTGGGTAGTTCAAATTTTTTTGATGATTATTTACGGTTGGGTTCGAATGTCATTTACCAATCGTAAATATGTTTATGTTTGGTTTTAAAGCTAAAACCAACCGTAAATTTGTTTACATTTGGGTTCGATATGTGTAACCCAACCGTTGAAAATTCTAAATTTTCAAATTTTTGATTGTTTGTGTTGAATTGTTTGGAAATTATCTAACTTGTGCTTTCAATTTGTATCGCTTGTATGTTCTAGGAATAAGGATAGGGAAAAACCCAAGAACAAGATGGGTAATAATTTAACACCAATTGATCGCACTCCCACCCCTCGCCACGAAGTTCATTTAGGGGTAGATAATAGACGCTTGAAAAAGAACGATAAGAAGAAAAAGAATTTTGAGGTAGGGGTGGTAGCTCTAGATAAGAAGTACTACCTCAAGAGGAATCCCATGTTTTTCAAGACTTAGAAGATTTACCACCGGTTAGTGGAGGTGCACTTGTGATTAGAGAACCACCACAAGAGGAAGAATGTGATGAAGAAGAGACGGACGAAGAACAATTTTTCGATCAAGGAAAAGGTAAAAAAATTATTGTTGCTTCGCCTCAACCTCAAGTAAAGGAAATAAAGCAAAGGAAGTTCACCGAAAGGCAAGCATATTCCCAAAGGCAAAGACGTGTTATTGCCTAAGAAGAAGAATGAGAAACTTTGGGATGATGCCTTAGATAAGTCTGTAATATTATTTGGTTATCCGCATTCATGGGATGCCAAAGTTGCTGAGACTAGGGTAATAATCTAAAAACTTCTCTTGTTTTGTTAAATTTTTCTTTATTTAACTTAAAGTTATAACTTTTTGGTATGATTTTGGTTTAAAAAGATTGTTTTTATTCTTTGTAGGATCATACACAGACCGTGAAGAAATTGGTTCGTCAAAGGGCTCACCATTGGACGTTAGCTGAAGAATGTAAAACCGTCCATGATCCCGTAAATGATACATGGTTAGCTCCCGGAATTACCAATTCTATGTTGGAATATGGCAGTGTTACCTGCACAGTCTTCATGAAACGTTATTGGCCTGAAATCGGTACGTTTCATCTCCCATTCGGCGAGATGACAATAACGCCGGATGATGTCAAGTCAATTCTTGACTTATAAGCTGAAGGAAAAGTTGTGTATGAAGATTTTGACAACCACATGTCTTGGAGTGATCTTTGTGTCCTTTTTAAAGACACACTTGGATGGGAGAGGACATAAGCCAAGTTAGAGTTTAAACTGGCTGTTGGAGATAAACCGGGTGAAGTAACGAAGAAAGGTATAGGTATGACCAAGAAGATCTTGTTGCGTAGTCTGAGGGAGAATTTTGGAGGAACCATGCAATTGGAAAAGGATGGGGTCATGATAGATGAAACTAGAGCTATAGGTACATCCAAAATAAACTCAGGAAATAGGGTTAACACTCACTTTCTATAGTGGTTGAAGGATCTCCAGAAGATGCATGAGTATTCATGGGGTACTGCCACCCTCGCTTACCTACTTTCCAACCTTAGAAAAGATTCGAGGGTTGGAGGTACTGAGATTTCTGGGAATACTGGTGTTCTTCAGGGAACTTATTGGGTGAATTTCAATGTTTAATTTCAAAAAAATTTACGCATTCTCTTATATTAATATTTATTATCTTCATAGGCATGGGTCTATGATCACTTTCCGATCCTGGATCCTAATACGGAGTGGAGCGGTGATTTTACTGGACCTATAGGAAAGAAATTCAAATTTACCGGTACTCAGTCAAAGAGGAAAGAAGTTCAGATAGCAAAGAAAAGGAGTAAAATTGATGATTTCACCATAGAAGATGTGGTGTTTGATCCTTATTTGAAGATTAACATAGATGATGATGGATAAGAAGAAGATGTACGTCAATTTACTACGTAACAGGCTACAACGGGCCTTTGTACCATCCGTTTAGGTTCGTGATGTGCAACCCTCGTGGAACTCTCCGCCAATATGGCTTTGTCCAAACCAAGGTAACAATCGAAGCCTTTAAATTATGTGTGATAGGATTCATGATCGAAGGTCCGAGCATCGTGCTCAACTACATCCCAACGCCTTCGGTCGTGGCTTGGAAGAACCGCCATAAACTGGAATACCAACTCCAAAAGGAGGAGGTAAATCCAATTTCGGGCACAAAAGAGGTTGTAGAAGATTACTTGGATTGGTATCGCCATTTTGGTCATCCTAATATGATTAATATTGGTCCAGAATCTATGAGAATAATTCAAAGGGGTCAAGGAAACAACACAGGAGATGGTCTCATTGATGTTTGGAAAAAGGCATATTTCAATTTGGTACGTAAATTACTTATGTTATTATTGTTTTTAAGATTTACTACTAAAGACTCAGCCAATATTTGTTTCATATGTGAATAGAAAAAGAAAGGACTTGCATTGGCAGAGACTATGACCCCGTGCATAAGTAGATTTGATGTTATGACGGTCGATCAACAAAAGGCCTTCCAACACAAAATGAGGAAGCTTCATGAATCAAACGACAATGAGTCGGAGCGGATCTTAAAAAGGAGTAGAGAGGATCCAAGAGGTGCGACTACTATCCAAACTGAGCCGCAACCTAGTGATGAAGACATACATGATGAAGACGAGGATGTGCAAGGTCGTGGTCATGGTCGTGGTCATCGTGATTGTGTTGGTCGTGCTGGTCCTCCTACTCGTGGTCGTGGTAGCACGGCCACAAAAAAATTTCGTCGTGGTGGTCGTAATACTCGTGTTGAAGAATTTTAGTTCGAACTTTGTTTTTAGTTTATATAAGAGTTAATGGAAAAATGTTGCTCAATTTAGTTAGAATGAATGAGGAAGTTTTTATCTTAAATTGGTCTAGCTAAATTTCAAGTGCAACAAGATTTGTGTAGCTAAATTTGTGTAGAAATCATGATTTATTTACACAAATTTCAAGTTGGAAATCAAACAAAAGAGAAATCAAGTCAAAAAACAAAAAAAAATGATTACTTACGATTGGGTTCGTAAGTCCAAACCCAACCGTAAAACTGTCAGTATCATAATTCCCAGAGTTACAGTTGGGTTATTGAGTCAAAACCCATCCGAAAAGCTGACATTTTTTTCATGCCAGACTTACGGTTGGGTTTTCAGTCAAAACCAAACCGTAGATATGAATACCAATTTTACCGTTGGGTTAGGAAGCCCAAACCCAATCGTAAATATTCTTGGACCATCAAAAATTGTATTCTAGTACTTGTGTTTTTTTTTGTTTTTGTTTGTTTGAATGACCCAATTTAACTTAAATCTAGTTAAAATGATTGAACGAGTTTAAAAATTCGATTTTTAAACCCAAATTCGACCTTAAACTCAATGCTACAAAAGATGTTTTACGGTTGGGTTGGTAAACCCAAACCCAATCGTAAATATTGGTTGAAATAGGTATCCAGTTTTACTGTTAGCTTCGCCCCTAAATTCCCAACTGTAAATTGGTATCCAATTTTATTTGCAATTACGGTTGGGTTATTGAGCCAAAACCCAACTGTAAACTATCCTATATTTCTTGTTTTACTAAATGATGTATTTTGATTAGTTTTTGTTTGAGTGAATTACCAAATTTTCCTTCATTTGAGTTATAATGGATGAATAAGTTAAAAAATTGGATTTATTTACACAAATATGGATTGAAAGGAAATGCAAAAAAAAAAAAAAAGGTTCAGGAAAATTTACGGTTGGGTTGGGACTCAAAAACCCAACCGTCAAACTGACAGAAAATGGATTTCCAGTTTTAAGGTTGGGTTCGAATCCTCCAAACTCAACCGTAAAACTGACCGAAAATTAGTTCTCCATTTTATGGTTGGATTTGGAGGATTTGATCCCAACCGTAAAACTGTTATTCTTTTTCTACAGTCTTACGGTTGGGTCTTTGCCTACTTTTCCCAACCGTATTTTTTTTCTTCACTTTTGTAGCCCTATTTGGTTTGAAAATAGAGTCGTTGGAACCTTGTACGACCATTTTTTCTTTAAATAGATTCGTTACACATCTTCTTTATGTAGGAAACAAAGAAGAATGGTTGAGTATATATCAAACCCATCTTATTTTTTAAGAAATTGCACCTTTCTTCTATAACAATCATCTCCATCTAAACTATCACTCTAATATACTAGATTATGGTTAAACCTGGGGTTCAAGATTCTGATTTTACTTTGGGTGAAGATTTATGTATTTGCCGCAACTATGTACTATGTTATCCAAAAAAAAGAGAAGAACGAAGGCAATGTGGTATAATGAGTCAGAGTTATTGGCAAACAATCTATGAAAACTTTTGTTTTGAAACCGGTAACCCTTATAACGGTGATCACGTCAAGTTGATTTGTCGATATGATACTATACGCCGACAAGTCCAAGAATTTATGACATTAGTTTGTATTATTGGTCAACTACGACTTATGGATGAAACCGAATATAAGGTTTTAGAGAGATCTATTCATGAATGGAGAAGATGGAAAATATGGCATTTTCAATATCTACCTCGTTACCACATACTAAGGAACTTCTTGCTCACTCACAAACCTATTAATTTGTACTTTTGTATGTCATCTGGTTTAGTTGGTGGTAACTTAAATTATCTATATAATGGTTTAATGGTCTAATGAGTTGTAATATGGTCTAAGTAACGAGAAAATGGTGTTTATATTAATTGTGTATTTTCAGGTTCATTTACGGTTGGGTTTTAAAGGTCGAACTCAACCATAAAATTGGCTTAATCCACATATTTTGCTACAATTCCATATTTACGGTTGGGTTTTAAAGGTCGAAATCAACCGTAAAATTGGCTTAATCAACACATTCATGTTCAAGTCTTCTTTATGGTTGGGTTTCTAAACCAAAACCAAATTTAAAATATGTTGGATTAGTCAATTTTTTTGCTAAAAGACTAACTAAAGGCAAACAAATTCAACAAAAAAATTTATTCATAATTTGATCCCTTCAAAATACATATGATATTGTCACTAACAATAATACATTTATTCAATATGTCTATATTGTCATTCCGATTCCGAGTCGGAAACAATTTGTGCGGAGGATTCCTTCGATAGTCGTAATGCGGTCCAAAGTTCGAAACTTTGCTCGAACCGGTTACACCAAGACCTGGAGAGTGCGCCATCGTATCCAAACCTTATTGGGGGTAGTGGGCTTCCTTATTTCAGCTTGAGACCGACAAAATGACATATTTCCACCATCCTCATCACACATCTTCTCTTAGACAATTGTTCGACAAAGGTTGTTCTTGTTGGTGCAAATGTAAGACTATACCCAAGTGAGATATAATGGATGACGCAATTGAAAGCGTTGGCGAGGATTTGGCCACATATTGGCATGCTCATCCAATACTCGCTTGACAAATTCTTGTTGCCTATTAAACGACGTTCGAATGCAATGGACTTCTTGTTTAACACCGACTATTCTTCTCCCGATTCACTCATCATTGACTTGTCTAAATCCGGATAAAAACGTAGTTCAACCGCGCACCTATGCCTTACGTAAGTGCATTCGTCCAAAGCAAAATCTTTTGCTCCGCTAAATGGTCCAACTTGTTCGATGAATACATGGTAACCACAAGTACCATCACCGACAACATCGTCGGTGGCCTTTATGTATTCACGAACAAAATCCGGAAAATATAACAAATAATTTTCATATCTAATGTGCTCGGTTCGGACGATTTTACCTTTTTCTCATTTCTTGACAAATTAGAAGGTACTTGCATCAATCCTCTTACAACCCGGATCGTATGTGGCTCTTCAACCAATAATGTATTTCCTTTAATATTTTCTTTGCTTCTTGCTAAGTTTTTGATACTAAACTCTTCTTGAGTTTGGATCGGCAAGAACTTTAATCGACTCTTTCTCAATACTTGATGGAGTCATTTCCGGCTCTTCAAGTACCCGTTCATTTTTCTTCACCTCAACTATGCTTCTTGATTTTTGTTTGGAGCGAAATATCGGACCTTTTCCCGTGGCACTAACTTCCATTGTTGAACTCTCTTGAGAGGAAATCGTGGGGCCTTTTTCTTTATAATCTACTAGGCTTGGTCCTCCTTATTCTGTTTGACTTCTTATTCGTTTGTTTCTACCTTGAACATCCTCCTCCTTCTCATCCTAAGCTTAATATTCCTTTTGCAAATGCTCAAAACCCGAAGATTCTCTTTTATTTGATTCTTCCAAAAATTCCCTAACTTTTTTTCGCACCACGATCCTCTTTTTTTTCGTAGGAGGCCTACCCTTTCTCTTCCCTCTAGTTGGTTCCTTGACATCGTACCTTGTGTGTGGAAACATGAAGTTAATCAACTTACTCAATCATATTTTCCTTTGCGCATGATTTAATATGGAGTATTTCTCGGCTAGAGATTTTCCAATGCGGTATCGGCAAACGATCCACCAAAATCTTACTCGACGATGGGTTCATTGAAAGATATTTGTTGGCAAAACACATCAATATCTTGAATTGGGATCACACCGTCTTCTTCGTACTTGGCCATCATATGCCGGAATATGAGTCCCAAACTTGACATGTTAGGACAAGCACACTCTTCTTCTCTGTGCAAGTTGTCCAGCCTATAATGCTTAACTTCGTACATTATCTACTTAATTGCGCAATACGACACCTTATAAGAAATTCCTTCGAGCCATGGGTCGTCTTTATAAATAATGTGTTTTTTATAACGACTTTTTTTGAAAAGTTCCTTAACTCTATCAAGGTCACAGAGAAAATAATCGTGCATCGCTTCGAAGACCGTAGCAAACCCACCATCACAACTATGAAGCTTCTTCTTCAATCGGTTGTGAGATGACTCCACGGTATTTGTAGCTTGGTTGTCAAAGTGCTTATATTGGTTTGTGAACGCCGCTACAAACTTCTCTTTGTGTGTATTCAACCAATGGTCCATCAAATACCTCACAACACTTGGATAATTTCTCCAATGCAAGCCTCATATACGAACATTTTCTTCATAATATTCCTTGGTGATAGACCATGTCAAAGCTTCCCACTCCTATTGGAAATTAACCCATTTTCGTTCCACCAAATTGTCATCCTCCTCAAATTTTTCTTTGGCATTTTCTTGTTGAGGTACCGGTAATTTCTTAATTCTCTTCATCTCGCTTTTCTTTATTGACCGAATAATCGGTTTGCACTTGGTTTGAATATTGTTCTACAAGTGGAACGTGCAAAGAAGATTATGAGAATCCAGGAGTACCCTTGCTATGGAATTCATCAAGGATTGTTCTTTGTCGGTGATAATTACCTTAGGGATATATCCTTCCACATAGAATAATTTAACTTTTTCCAATGCCCATACACAGTTTTCTTCGTGCCCGTCTCTAAAGAAGCAAAAGGCAACACTAAACGGGGATTTGGTAGAAGTTTGTCCGACAAAATTCAAGACCGAGAGCTCATACTTGTTAGTTTTGTACGTGCAATCTATTAGAATCACTTGATGGGAGCACCGTGCTAACTTTATAAACTCGGGGTGAGCCAATAAAAGATGTTTTATTTGTTTATCCTCATCTTCTTCATGGAACATAGTGTAGTTGTGCTTCTCCCCCAAGTACATAAGTTGTTGAATTTGGTCCCTTTCTTGACATTTCTCGCTCTTCAACTTGGATTCTGCGTTGCAGATCGTCTCCAAAGTAGAGACATTCTTTGGGTTTCTTTGCTTCAAGTGTCTGAGGATATCAATGGGTTTCACCCGCTTTTGCGTCATGGAATCTGAGATGACCTTTTTTTCTTCGGTGAGCCATGCCGCATAAGGATACTTTAACAAACTCTCTGGTGGTAGGTGGTTGTGACGACCGTATACAACTCTTAAATAAGAACCATTTCTTTTCCTTGTTGGTCTCAAATTGAAGCTTAAAAGGACATCCCCTCTTCTTAGTGAAAGTAGTGTTCTTCCTCTTCGTCTTTCCTACATACTCGGTACCCTTCTTCGCATGACTTGTATGGAATCCACTACACTCGCAAACCAATTGGAGGCGGCACTCATTCACTTGATTGTTACAAACAATCACACACATGATGCGTTTTCCATGTTCTCTAGCCCATTGCTTTGCATTGTCTTTCTTTTCCCATGTCTACATGGTCCAAGAACACAAAGTTAGAAAGAAAAAAAAAACTTAACAATATTGTCCAAAGGAATTAACAACTTATCTATAACCTACCAAGTCGTTCAAATAGTGATCCGTCGTATCTTCAGTTAGAACATCATTTGGAGGAGGCTGAGCATACATTGGGTGAGGTACAATCTCGCGTTGAACCAAAAATACCAAAGCATTAGTCAACAAAACACTAGGAAACATAAATTTACGGTTAGAATATGAGCATCAGACCCAATCGTAGGTAAAATTACGGTTAGATTTTACCTTCAAAGCTAACCGCAAAAAAAAGAAAAGAATGAATTACGGTTGGGAATCAAAAGTCAAACCCAACCGTAAGTTTATTTACGTTTGGAAGTTTTTGGTCGAACCCAACCGTAACTGGTGTAATAAATACCATGCACATAATGAGGTACGGTTGAGTTCGATATTAAAAACCCAACCGTAAAACTGTTACAATTGGGTTTTCCGCCATGAAAATACAGTTAGGTTAACTTAGGATGAACATCTAACCGTAAAGAAGATTTACTGTTGGGTTCGAGAAGAAAACCCAACCGTAAACCTGCCTGAATCACAAAAAAAATAATACTTTTTTACGTAATTTTATCAAATTTGAGCTATAAAAAGTCTAAGAGTTTAAGTTAGAGGTATACTTGACTACTCTCGGCCATTGAATCTTCACTTTGACGCCTAGTTTCTCCATTTGGTTGAGATTCACCATCACCACTTTGAGTTAAAACTCCTCTATCATCCAAGAGATCATCCATAGTTGGGTCTCCATCAATGGGCCCACCTCAAATTTGTCACTAGAATCATTCATTTTGGTTGAGTGAATCAAAATCTAGGATTTTTCAAAAATCTCCAAAAAGTTCTCTCTTTTTTCTTCCCACCAAAACAACACATATAAAAATCTGATTTGATTTGATTTGATTTGATTAAGTATAACATTATTAAATTAAATACTCCCTTTGTTTCAGGAAAATAATTACTTTTCCTATTTGCACAATTGTTAAGGTAAGATGAGAGAGAATAACTTTTGTAATTTATTTCCAGATTTACCCTAACAAAAAGTTTAATACTACATATATCTTTATGATGAGAATAATATCATTTCTTAAAATAATAAGGGTAGTTTTGAAAGTTTGTTATATTGAAAATGAAAGTAACTCTTTTGTTGGAACAAAAATTTAAAGAGAAAGTAACTCTTTTCCTGAAACGGAGGGAGTATTATTAGTCTAATCTATTAGATTAATTAAACTAATTATTATTAACTAAATAAGAATAATTACTCATTATGAAAATATAATAATAAAGGGTTTTTAAAATTCATATCTAGTAATCTTATTTTGTATTAAAAATATAAATCCATATACGAAGGTTCTGGAAAAAAAAATACGGTGAGGCTGAAAATGATCTAAAAACGTAACAAGTAAGAAAAGAAAAGGTATGGTGGTGAGTGCGGGTGGGTACCTTTTTCACTACTCCCTCCTGTGAACTCATTTCTGATTTCAAATTACAAATTAGGAGTACTTTTTAATTCTATATATTTAAAACTATTTCAAATTACAAATTAGGAGTACTTTTTAATTCTATATATTTAAAACTAATTAATAAAAGAGTAGATTTGGCATTTTAAGAAAATAAAAAAAAACTCACTAAAATTAATTTATTACTACTGATTATTTTATTTTATTTTTTATCTTAGGTTTGATGTAGCAAATTTCATGGAAATTACCGATCTAGAGGATCCGGTAGTGAACCGGTGATCAACCAAGCACCAAGGGTAAACTATGGAAAGTAAACTTATTCAACAAAGGTGAAGAA
Source organism: Papaver californicum (assembly GCA_023531435.1). Taxonomy (NCBI): domain Eukaryota; kingdom Viridiplantae; phylum Streptophyta; class Magnoliopsida; order Ranunculales; family Papaveraceae; genus Papaver; species Papaver californicum. The sequence continues at coordinate 698,453 of JAJJMC010001794.1, read as the reverse complement.
ATAATTTTGGAAGGTATTTATATTATTTTGAAAAACAATTTAAGTAATTTTCATTCACATTTTAAACAAGGATCTAAGTGACACGCCCACAAAATAGTTTTGGACTTTTAGCACAAAACTTCCTCTTGAACCCTTGTTTTCCCAATACTTTACTCCGGGCAATAGCCAACCATCGACTGTATGTGTCCTTAAAGAACATCCCTACTAACCCTGAAAACAATATTGAGATGCACGTCCTGTAAACTTCTAATTCAAACATGAACCGGAGGTGGAATTCCATGCTGATCATACATTTTTCAAAACAAGTAGTACATTAGTCTGCTCTTGCTGGCCAATTCCTCAAACAGGTTCAACAGAGAACTCAAAGATAATGCGAGACTATAAATGGCTGCCACACATATCAGATATGGAGCCCATACATATCTATTCTCAAGTATGATTGAAAGTGCTATGCTAAATGCAATTATCACATTGACTACAGATATGATGAGACTTCCAAGGCCCCTCTTCAGCTGTTTTAGCAATATTATCTCAAAATTTCCTTCAGCGTAATTGCCAGCAAAGATAGATAAGAACACAAGAACTGATGTAGTTGAAGAAAAGAGAGCTAGAGCATCGGCCACCAGGAATACAAGGAATGTCTTCTTTCCCAAGAATATTGGCTTTCCTTTGTTAGTTGCATCACTGTCGTCGCTGAAATTTCCACCAGGTAGTGTAAATGCGGCCGCAAAAGCAACTGTAGCTACTAGGGCGGCCACTACTAGACATGATTCGGCTGTACGTATCATGTATGCCTCTGCTTTTTTCACCAAATCTTTGTGTTCCCTGGTGAAAACTTCTTGAGGAGTTTCTCCTTCATCATTTCTCATTTTTCCTAAAGCAGGTGGTACCCTCTTCTCCACTTTCTTATACCAATCAATCTCCCTTTGCATTTGAACAACAGGGCTAATACAAACATTAAGTCGAGAAGGAGATGCAACTTTGGCAGCTACATGTAAGATATTACCGCCATTTGATTCCATCAGGCGGGTGATTAAAATCTTGTCATCTGCATTCATGTGGCGGTACAAGTAATCAAAGATTTTTTCTTGTCTGTTCTCCACCGCTATTTGGAATATGTTTGTTCCCTCATGAGGAATCCAAAGCTGATCTGGATAAATTGAAATACACATGTGCACAATTTCACTCGAACCATTTTTTATCGCAGTTTTTAGGAAACTCGAGCCCAAGAAAAATTGAGACATGTCTCGGCTGGTCATGCACGAAATTTGTTCAAAAATTATATTTAGCAATTCCAGGACATTAGAGGATCTCAATTTCTGACCGCGACGAGCTGCAAAGAAAAACAATCATTAAAACATGGGTAACCCATTCTCAGGGTTTATAGATCATTAGAGGTAGTAACGAGGTAATTAAAATCAGCCAGGCAAAGGAATTAATGGTTTCAGCGATACATACCTGATAGGCACGGTAGGGAAAGAATTGCAAGAGCACTTGGAATTGCAGAACCCTTTTCTGCAGGAACATTTAGAATAGTGTTGCCATCGTCCTCTCGTGCAGTTGCTAAACTTGGATGCTCACGGATTATACAAGTTGCCAACCCTGCAAGTTTACTATATGCATTAGTGATAAAGACAGAAGCGAGAAACATATGTACACACATTATGCTTATAATAATTCCAAGAAGTAAGTTAACTGGGCCTAGAAGGGCACTTCATTAATGGGTTAATTAAAAATATATCTCGGATTTGAATTATTATTTGGGGATCTGTCGCATGACGTTAGAAATTAAGAGATATGTCCCAGACGTCTATTTTATCCGTTAAATGGATAGTTATGCCCTTGTCCGAAAATGTTGGAGAAATGTTGAAGACATGATATTTTTATCCGTTAACAATTACTGTATATATTTTCCTATTCTATTTCATATTTCATATGTTGGAGAAAATATTGGAAACAAACCCAATTAAAATAACAAGGGCATAATTGTCCAAAAATAAGCCACACATGTCTATTTAACGTATAAAATAGACGTCTGGAACATATTCCTTAATTTTAATGTTATGGGATATACCCCTTAATTGTTAGTTCAAATCCGTGATATATTTTCAATTTTCCATTCATTAATATACATATAAATGGACTTAAACTTACCGAATAAATCAGCACGAGTTATACTGCATATAAGATGAGCTCCCCAATGACCTTGAAAGGAACTTGATTCGTCATCTTTCATAACATCACAGAGGAATCTAAACATTTCTGTATGCTCTTGAGTAACATGAATAGCAGCATTAACTAGGGGATTCAACCCATTTTTATTGCATATACGTGTTAAGTTTCTATGTTTTTGCACCATTACTTTGACAGCATCGTCTAGTCCAGCAATAACAGCAAGATGAAGGGCTGTATTACCATCGTAACTATCTTTCAATTCAAGTGCTTCTATAGGCATGAGTTCAACCAGTTTTAGTACGAAGTTGGAGTGCCCCTGCACCAGCTGCAATATGCAATGCAGTCCTTCCGCTTATTGTTATTGGAACTTCTACTGAAATAGGGTGATATTTTATGAAATTTCCCACTGATTCCCACTTATCATTCATTGCAGCATCTAATAAAGGTCTATATAGTTTGGGGTTCATGGCGTTTTCTGATAAAGCTTCTACAAGTTAGTCACCATGGACATGTTTTCTTACATCGATCACAAAGAGGTAATAATAGATTGAAGAAAATCACATAAAAATGAAAAAGGTGAAATAAGTGCCGAGGAAAAGAGTGCCGATTTTTATTTTTATTTTGAAAGTGGGGGTACATATAATCTGACCTCTAATGACATGTAAACCCAAGTATATAAAATGCATAAACAGTACTTACAGACTTTTTAAGATGGATGCAAATTTAGTTCTATGTGATCATTAAGTAGAGGCAATATCATCAGTATTATTAGTAGCTCTAGCCTCTAGATGGAGAGCAATGTTTGAAAGACGGATGCATTTGGTCACGGATAACCGTTTTTCACCGTCAGGCTGTTTTTTTTACAGTCGTTAAAACGGTCACGTCTATGTAGCGTGTTTGTAAGGTTTACCGATATCCGTATAAAAATAACACCGATAAAGAAAAAATGGTGTTTTTTAGATCCATTGTAACCGTTTTCACACGTGTGGTAGCCGTTTTTCTAAAATTAATTTTTTTCGTTTTTTCTTTCTAAATAACATTTTAACATAGGTTTTTTAAGCTGTTTTTTCCGTTTTCACGCCCGTTTGACCAGTTTTAATATAAAAATATTTTTTAACCTATTTTTTATTTCTAAAATTAAAGATTAACAATTACAATTAAAAAATCAAAATAAATAAATAAACAAATAAAATCAAAAAACATAGTGACACTGTTATTTAGACCCGTTATAACCGTTTTTACGCATATGATAACCGTTAGATAGAATTTCATATCATTATTTATTTATTTTTCCTAAGTAACCGTTATCACATCCGTTATTTAAAAAAAAAACGTTAAAAAAATATGTTTTTTGTCCAAAACATGCTCATACCCGTTAAAATGTGTTATAAAAATCACGACCTACCTGATTTTCAAACCTTGGTTTGGATATAAGGCGTTTCATAACAAAGTGATTATAACTGCCGTGTTGGACCGCTATAAAGGCCCATCTTTATTTCATTTTTCACGCCGTGAAATTAGAGAAAATAACGCGAAAGACAAAACGATATGAATGTTATGAAACAGTCGTTTAATCGTTTGAATTAAAAAAAAGACATTTTACAAGATGAAATTTGACAAAAATGTTATAAAGTTTATAACGACCCAAATACGACCATTTATCTGAACTATGATTACCTGTAGTTCGATAGCAGTAGTCGTAATTAACACTACGTTGCTTTATAGAAACACAAATATCCTCTACAAGAGCTCCTTCAGTTGTCCTAAATCCCCTTTCTTCCATGGTCTAGTCTTAGTGCTACTGCTTTTGTTATATTTACTCACTAACTGCAATTGAGCTTAGAAAAGAAAGAGAGGATTTGAGAACGGAACTAGAGAAGAGAAATTATTATATAAGATGATGATCATTAGAGAAACATTAAGATCTTGACTCTTTGATAAATCATGTCTAAAGTCTTTAAATTTTGTTTTCAGTATAAAATAGTTTTCAAGGATTCCTGATTAAAAGATTGTATTACATTGATTAGTTCTGTCTGTGGGAGTATTATATCCATATCATTAGTAGTACTTGGTTGATTACTAGAGTCTGACTTACTATACCCTTGCGGCTGCACATGTCTGAATTTAATATGGCAACCATATTTCGCGCTATATTGCAAATCTTTGCATTTCATACCAATTCTTTTTCTTTCTTTTTTTTGCCAATGAAGGCAGGACGTCACCAAATACATCAAAAGAAAAGAGTAAGAAAACATCCACCAACTGTGATGCAGTTGAGGTGGATCAAGATGTGACAAATGAAAATGATTTCTAATCGTTCCAAATTTAGCCCCACTGTTCATCTTTGGACCGATTTCTTTAAAGCTTGAGGAAAGCAAAGAGATTCCTATCTAACGAACGGTTTTTTTTGGACCAGCCCAATTTTGAGGAGATCCTTCCTAAATTTGTTGTTTATGTGTGAAGAATATCGGCTAGGAAAAAACTCAACCGAACCTTAATATTATGATGTTTATATTGAAGATTGATTAGGAAAAAAAATAAGAAAAAGCCCAACGAACATGGATTCGACTAGGAAAAAAAAATTGAAGTTCGGCTAGGAAATTAAAACAAAATTCCCAACTTAAAAAAAAATATTTATAAGGAAAAAACATAATTAAATTAGTAAAGGGTAACTTAATCATGTACTAATACTAGGACACCCCTTATCACTAGGCATTGGATGAATTAATCACTTAATGATCCCCTTAAGATTGGGTAGGTCTCTAAAAAATCGTTAAAAAAACACACTTTTGGGTACTACTCACTATTTGGAGGGGTGAGCAAAACACCCAAGTCAGCAGAATATACTCGATCCAATCCGCAAGTTGACGGGTGGATATATGATTCGCTTCTCAATAGATCGGACGTGGGTGGATTTTTTAAATCCGCAATTTTCACGGATTGGATATGGATGAGATATCGAAATCCGCTGGACATCCGACCATCCGCGGGTGAAAAACCTACCTAAAATGTGTGGTATGACCAAATATTCACATACTTAAAGTTATGCTAAAAATCATGGATTTTATTCTGATTTGTTTAAATACTTCCAAATGCAGTGAGGAAGAATAAAAAACCACGATTGACAATGATATGACATCCTCAAATAAAATCAATTTGAAAAATAAATATATCATATTTTATGTGTGTAGTTATTTAGATTCATGGCATGATATATTGTTATTTATCAAATTTTAAGCAAGATAAATTTACCAACTAAAGAAATAACTCACCATGTAATTAAGTGTGTCTTTAAGTACTTATCGCATTCAACCTATTTACGTTGCTATCTTTTTAGAATGTACATTCCTTTCTTAATTTCAACTTTTCTTCTCATACAAGTCCAAAGTGAAAGCATATGTTAGAATGACTAGTAATATAGAGGATCCGCCACACATAGCATTTATTCATAAAAGTATTATATTAAAGATATGGCCTATGAGGCGAAAGATATGTCAGAGGAATTTGAGTATAAAGTTCTTAATCGACGGATTGCAGTTCATAAATCAGACAATGTAAACAATTTCTTCTCTAATCTACTCACTTCCAATCCGCTCAGCCATTCACCAGCGGATGTCAAACTTGTCGGATAATGGACTAGATTATTTTTTTTTGATCAATCAAAAGGAAATTCATTAAGAGAATGTACTTAAGGGGGATACCTCAACCCAATAAAAACAACCGAGAGCCAAAAACCGGTAAATAAACACAAACGAGAACGATAAAATTACAAGATTAATGTGGGGGAAATAAGGAGTCCCATAAAGCAACTACCATGTTTTCCGAAAGTCCTAACATTCTTGTCTTTGCTTCGGCCCAGAAGAACGCTTGAAGTTTAGTGCTTCTAATGAGACTTCCTAATAACTTCTTTTTGGTATGAAAAACTCTTGCGTTCCGCTCCTTCCATATACACCACCAAATTGAGACCGGAACATTTCTCCAAATTTTATTGAGCCTTTCATCTCCCCAATTGTAATTCCAAGATTTTACATTACAAGTGATATTTGAAGAATAGTTCCATTGTCCCCTCAAACCTTCAACAAAGTAATCCCATATGCGTCGCGTCCTCCAACAATCGTGGAAAAGGTGAGCGCTAGTCTCCACGTTTTTTTCACAAAAGCAACAGATACTAGAAACTTCCATTCCCCTTCTTATTAGCTTATCCTTTGTCATTATCCTATCATGAGATAGTAGCCAAAGAAAGAAATTGATTTTGCAAGGTTAGTCCCGGCTGCAAATGATCTTGGAGTGGAAGTTCGGATCATCTTGTTCTTCATCGCTTCTACAACCATCCGTAACCGTGTATATACCATGCACATTTTCGATCCATATTCGGCTATCCGAGACACCTTCTTGAATACACACGGAAGAAAGTAGATTAGAGATGGAAGATACCTCACGAGAAATGGAAGAAGAGTATCTTCTTCGGGCCATAAACTTCCATCGCATACTATCGCCAACCACCACATACATATTAGCCACCACCACCTCCTTGGTCTTTGAGGCTTCATAAGCTAGAGAAAACATGTCACAAAGCCTTCCTTCACCAATCCAAGTGTCTTCCCAAAATCTAATCTCCTTTCCTTACATTAATAACCACATATTATTGTCAATGTAAAAAATTTATCCACATATTTTATATAATAACCATAATGTCCTTAACTAATTTTATATTGATAGTTAAATTAGTTAAGTTAATGAATATTTATTATTTTATTAGATTAGTGAGATTAAATCATACGTTAGTATTAGTGTCACAGATTTAGAGTTGTAGATGTTTAGAGAGAATAAAGAGAAGAAGTGAAGAAGTTTTGAAATCTAGATTTAGAAATTCTAACAGTAAAATGAAAAATTCTAGTAATAAATACGAAGTAAGGGAATTTTCATCTCATAAAGCAAAGAAGAAAATATACGTTGATATTACGAATGATTTGGTAATTAATGGCTAATTTTTTAGATTATGAAGATACTTTTTATCCAAGTTCAAACTCAAACTCAAAGTTAAGCTCTAGATGAAGACTTTTAAGTGTAAAATGAAGTAACAAATCAAGCAAATGAAGAATCTGAAGTTGTTAGTATTTTGACGAGCTCCAATGCAAATTTTGTTGCTTGAAACAGTACGAATCATAAAAAAACTCACCCAGAAATTAATCGGTTAACTCATGCAAAAAACTTGCCTATATTTCTTAGGCATCGGTAATATATATATATATTCAATTTGGGTATAAACTGTAGAGCCCCGGGCGCCAATATACCAGTGAGAACATTGGCTAGGTCAAAAAAAATAAACCTAGTTGATTGTGGAAGTAAACATCTAATGAAAAATTATCTAAATATTTTAATCCGATATGTTAATGTTTTTCGACCAAGTCGATCATAATTGTTTTGGAAAACAATTAGATTATTGGCTTGGTTGTTATTTTATAACCTAGCCGACTCTGGAAGTTAAAATTTGGGTTGCACTCAAGTTCTAAAATAAATTAGGCTATTGTCGTCGGACCTATACTAGTACAAAAATGGGTTGTTGCCACGTAAGTTTGACTTGGTTGTTACTTTGTAACCTAGCCGACTCTGGAAGTTAAAATTTGGGTTGCACTCAAGTTCTTAAATAAATTAGGTTATTATCGTCGGACCTATACTAGTACACAAATGGGTTGTTGCCACGTAAGTTTGACGTGTGCATATGGTTTTAGAAACGCCATCAATTATCATTCGTGGCATGTCTTCTGGTTGAGTGTCTTTTTGTGCCTTTATGGATAGTCATATTGGTGTGTCTAAATAGCATGAAATAACCACACCATGAGACAATAAGAGTGGCTATATGGTGCCAAAAAAATGGGCATACATAAATTTTTATCCCACTTGGCGTGCCATAGTTTTCTATACACATTGAATTTGTTAGTAAAGTGTAGTGGGTATGGATGATGAAAAGGAGGCGGATCTGGTGTTAGTAGAAGATCAAAAAATGATAGTGCAAGTATTATGGTTGTATGAGAATGTAAGGAGGAGGAGTCGTTGCTGGTGGTGGTAGGGAAACAAGAAAATGAGGCGGTGTTATTGGAGGATCAGGACATGGTAGTGGGTTTGGTGGTAGTGTGGGAGTAGGAGGCGGAGATGGTGGTGGTGGTGGGGAAGGATGACAAAGAGGGGGCAGATCTAGCATTGGTGGAGGATCAAAGAATGAGTGGGTGCAATGTGGAGGTGTTACTATTGGTGGTGGTGTGAGAAATAGGAGGATGAGTTGTTGCTGGTGGTGGTAAAAAACAAATAGAAAGATGATGATGAGGTGGTGGTGGTGGTGGTGGTAGAGAACAAGTGAGGACGAGTGCAAAGAGTAAAATATGAGGGTCTTGCTTCTTGAAAATTTTGAAGTCTTGCTTCTTACCAAGATTTGACATGTTACTCTTTTACCCTCAACGTGTGAGGACGAGTGCAAAGAGAAAAACGTGAGACTCTTTCTTCAGGGAAAAGTTGGGCGCTCCTCCTCTTCTTTTCGCGTGAATAAATTAGAGTCTTAACAAATCCTAAACTATACTAGGCCTCTTTCACATATATCTTTCGTATGAGGCTTCACATTTAATCGTTCATATTCAGCAGCATACACTTATCTTTACAAAATAAACATGTAATTGCAAAATTGAGTAAGATGGACACACTGCTCTTCATACACAAATAAATACATATTTAGTTTATTCTAGCCTGCTAGACTTATCAGTTAGTCAAGCAGGACGCATTTATTTTATTTTAATCTGCTAGACTCATCATCTAGTCAAGCAAGACATGTTTTAGTCTGCTAGACTCATCAGCTAGTCAAGCAAGACAAGTCTTTAGTCAAGAGACTCATTGAGCAGGTATGAATTGACGTGAAATCAGTAGTGCTTAACACTACAATATTACATGAGACATCAAATGTCACAAATAAGGGGATATTCATTAGGGTTTTGGTCTGGCGGTCTACGACATGTGGTGCAACAGTGCACCCACTAAAGAGAAACTCTAGAAAGATCTATAACAGTTGAGTAGAGGAGTGGTAAGTTAAGTAACCAACTATTGAACCTCAATTGAAGTGGAGAGAAGTTGTCAACACCTTCTACACCTTCACCATTTCACCATTACTCAACCATCGACAGTTTCTTCCAGAAAAGAGGTCGAGTGGTTACAATAGTTATGATATAAATAGGTGTTCAATCTATTGAACAGAGGACGAAGTTTTCAAGTCTGAAACACGACAACAAGTTTACAAAAATCTAATACAGAATAATTCAAGTCGGTCAACCTTGATTATTCAACCTTCTCACACAAAAGATTTGTTCATAGTTCATAGTTATTCACACCAACTACATCCAACGGAGTCTGATACTCTTACCTCATTCTTCTCTCGCTTCCCTCCCTAAGACCAACTCTTCTCATTTTTATTTTGTGACTGAAGCATGACTGGAACGGCCATTGATTGGTTTAGGCCAGGATTGTACAGATTGATCTCTCAAATCTAAATAAAGTACTTCAACAGTACAAATATTTAAGGATTGACGAATTCTCACCTGCTCATCCCACTTTTATCCTAAATTAGCCTTCAATTTGTTTTTCCCCACAAAAAATTAGGTTAGAACCTTCTCTTTCTTATGTAACCATATTATTTTCCTCGATGCACCACCACTGCCATCTGGAAACTAACACCACCACCGCCACCAATACCAGCACCACCACCACCAACTAACACCACCATCACCTACCAATACCGCCACCACAAACCAACACCACCATCAACCAGCACCACCACCGACACAAATACCAGTACCACTCCATCCATACCAACCACCAACACCACCGTCAACCATCACCATCACCACCACCACCATCATCATCAACAACCAACACAAACTACTAACCATCACAGCCACCGCTAACCATCACCATCAACACCACTACCATTAACAAACACCACCGCCAGCATACCTACCACGATCTAACACTACCATCACCACCAACCATTACCGCCACTAGTATCAATACCACCAACCATCACCACTACTTGTTTCAACGATAAAAAACTAGTCAAAAAAGCTAGTTGAACCCAAATTTGGTTTCGACATAAAAATACTGTTTTAACCAACAAAACATTAGTTTCAACGTTGTTTTAAATTTGTCAAAATTTATTGAAATCAAACCTAGTTTCAACATAAAATTGTCATTTCACCAACACAATATTAGTTTTAACGATGAAACCAAACACGCAAACTCCCCAATCAGACTCAATAACATAAGTAAAAATACAGTTGAAACAAACTTTGGTTTCTGCATAAACATACTATTTTCACCAAAAAAACATTAGTTTCAATGTTATTTTATTTTTTCAAAATATGTTGAAACCATTACCTGGTTTCATCATAAACTTGTCATTTCACCAACACAACATTGTTTTTTAATATGGTTTAGTTTTGTCAAAATCTGTTAAAACCAAATCTGATTTTAACATAAACTTTCTATTTCACCGAAACAACTTTTAAAGCTGAATGGTGAGGTGATTGACATTATCTTTGAAAACACTAGAGAATCATAACATGGTAATTTTGGTGGTGGTGTTGGAGTAGTATAAGGAGATGTTGCTGGTGGTAGTGGGTATGGAGGATAAAAAAGAGGCGGATCTGGTGTTAGTAGAAGATCAGAAACTGATAATGCAGGTATGATGGTGGTGTGAGAATGTGAGGAGGAGGAGGCGTTACTGGTGGTGGCAGGGGAAAAATAAAAGGAGGCGGTGTTGTTGGAGGATCAGGACATGGTAGTGGGTTTG
>JAJJMC010001794.1:635775-672448 GCA_023531435.1 Papaver californicum | reverse complement strand
TTGGAGGATCAGGACATGGTAGTGGGTTTGGTGGTAGTGTGGGAGTAAGAGGTAGTGGTGGCGGTGGCGGGGAAGGATGACGAAGAAGAGGCGGATCTTGCGTTGGTGGAGGATCAGAGAACGAGTGGCTACAAGGAGGAGGTGTTGCTATTGAGTGGTGGTGTGAGAATAGGAGGATGAGGTGTTGCTGGTTGTGGTAAAGAACGAAGAAAAAGATGCTGAGAAGGTGTTGCTGGTGGTGGTAGAGAACGAAGAGAATGAGGCTGATGTAGTGCTGGTGGTGGCGTGAGAGTAGGAAGAAAAGGTGTTGCTGGTGCTGGTAGAAAACGACGAAAGGAAGGAGAAGGTAGGTTGGTTAATTTAGAAATGCAGATTGGATTTAATGGAGAAAAATAGAATTAAAAAAAATGGATATTGTTGGTATTTTTAAAACATAAAATGGATATAATTTGTATTTATTTATTTATTTGGGTTTTTATATTATTTTTATCTAATATGGAGTTTTTATGGATACCGATTTATGACTGGATTTTTAATTTAGTAAGTATAATCACTTTGATATTTTATACCATTTTATATTTGGGATAACCAGAAATATAAACTAATAAGCTTAATTTCATGTTATATATAGAAATTTATTATTATGGTAGTGTTTTAAACTCAAAATCAATTGGCAAAAAAATGTTGGGGAATCTTGTTATTATATGACAGGGTTTTACGCTCAAAAACAATTAGAAATAAAGAATTATGAGTTGAAGCAGTGTCAATCTTACTCTCATAATGTTTGCGGGACACTCGACCCACAAGGAACATTAATATTTAATTAGGAAGATGTGGGGCATGAACTAGACATGGCCAAATGTTGTTGGTATTAATATTAGAAATTAAACTTAATACTAGAATTTAAAAATTGCCTATACTTTTTATGAGAATTGCAACAACAAAATAAGATGAAATTAACAGAAACATAAGGAAATTTGAATTGGACATATCTTCACTTGTTCAACAAATTATCTTTGACACTATTATTTGACCACACCTCAAAAGATAGAACCCATTTGGTTCTGGAAGAAGAGGGTGTTTTGGGGTGTCATTTAGTATTACAATTGTGGTTTCCATAATCATGGTTCACCATAACCAAAAAATAAAATCAATATGGTATAGAAAATCAAATTGAAATCAACACAAGAGGTTTAACGTGGTTCGGCAGAGATCTGCCTACATCCACGGGTCATGAAAGTTGATGTTCTTATTCATTTTCATAGGTTACAGAAGTAATCAAGTTGCCAAACCCATCTCAAAAAGTCCCATCTCTAATACATTTGCCTTTGTTTATAAAGGGATGGAAGAAATGACATTTACCATAAATGTCCCTTTGCCACGTGTCGATGAAGTCTGCCACGTGTCGATGATGATACATCACATTTTTCCATGTGTCGATGAAGTCCGCCACGTGTCGATGATGATACATCACATTTTTCCATGTGTCGATGATGATACATCACATTTTGCCATATGTCGATTAAATCCTCCAAGTGTCGATGATGATATATCATATTTTGCCATGTGTCGATGAAGTCTGCCACGTGTTGATGTTGATTTTATCCTTAAATGTCCTTAGTCCAATTTTGGTGCGGGAAAAATGGTGCGGCCTTGCGGGCTAAATGGTGGTGCGGACACGGGCAAATGGTGGTGCGGTCATCACTGCTTGGTTGGTGCGGTCATATCACTTGGTGTTGCGGACATAAACTCATTTGGTGTTACGGACAAGATGAGTCTTCGTGTTGTGGAAAAAATGGGCTTGAGCTGTGGGTAAGAATGGGTAAGAATGTCTTGCGGACGAAATGTTGCTAGGCTTGATAATATGAGTGTAATGTTAGGAATTTAAATGATGAAAGTGAGCGGGAAAAAATGGTGTTGGCTTACATGTTTGGGCTTGAGTGTTATAGACAAGAGATGCTTGTGTTGCGGACAAGAGATGGTGAGCTTTGTTGCGGACAAGAGATGCTTTTGCTACGGGCTTGGGTTACTGGGCTTGAAACGAATTTGGGTTGCTGCGGTAGATTTTTGGTACTTACAACAGTGGGGAATTTGTCCTTGCCAACCTCTTGTATAGGTTCGACTAGGATTGCCTGGTGATGCTAACAGGGAAGAACTAGACATGTCTGAATGTTTTGGTATTACTTTTAGTAAGAAGATACCTCTTCTTTTTGTGCCAATACCGTTTCATTCCACATCTTCTTAATACCTGACCTATTCCTATTTAGTGTACTCTAAAATATCAGGAATTACCATACATATAAATCCATCAATACTAAGACGACCTCTACTTGTTGTTTATTTTTTCTCGACCAAAAGTTATATAGTATTTATTTCTTGCATCTTTGTCCTTGATATAAAAAATCAGTTTTTTGTGTTTTTTTTTCTCTCAAGCATTTCTTGAGGTTCTTGACAACACTGCAATCGACTTTACGAATAAATATTAGTAATTATCAAAATCAACATTTTCCTTTTTATTTCCTCTAATATTACAATAGGTTTCTTTTTTTTTCCTTTTTCTAATATTATATCTTACAAGTAATTATGTTATGATCTTAGCGTAGTTTGATCTTAGTATCCAAGAATCACAAGTTAATAATTAGTTATATGTGAAATTTTTAGTCTCACGTAGAAAAAGCTAGGGATTTTTTTCTATAAGAGCAAGTCCAGTGCGGTGGAAAAATGGACAGATTTGCCCATTTTCACCCCACAATGGGACTGGCAAATAGACAAACAGGGTGGGAAAACCCTTAAATTTGAGGATTTGTCATCCCGTCTCAAGTTCATCCGATCGAGAGACTCAACTTGAGACGTTGAATCAACTTGATCTGGTCGGCCTTACCTGGGCCGAGACGAGCAACGTCTCATACTGAGACTACCGACCTAGGCTGATCCGACAACAACTAGATCATCCAATGACTCTTATTTCACTACCTATAAATTCAAACCAATTTCAACTCCAAAATTACACCTTCTACACCCCAAAAATTCTTGTAATTTCACCTCAATCTTAATCTTTACATCCCAAACTCTTAATATTAAAATCTATAGAAAAAAATTCAAAAGAAAATGGCCAACCCATAACAAACACAAAATACTTATACATAAAATGCTTCATCAAGAAAAATCATGGTGTAAATTATATTATATATGAAGATAAAGCTATTTGCAGAGCTTATGTAGCATTTACGCTTGATCCTGTCAATGGTGTTCAACAACAATATCAAACTCTTTGGGGGAATATGTTTAAACAATTTTTTTAGGAAACTGGAAATACAAACCGCCTTGATGGTGCCGGGTTGGCAAGTTATTTTGGTACAATCAGCAAATACATGAACAGTTGGGTAGATTTGATTATGCAAATGAATGCATAAAACGGTGATATTGAAGTCGATGTGGTAAGTTGCATTTTAATTTTTTTAATTGATTTTTAAAACTTTTCTCAAGTTGTCGTAATAACTAATTTATAAATGTTGAAACTGCAACAACGAAAAACTCGAGAGAACTGACAAATAACAAGAAGTACGACTTTCAAACACGAAGCATGTTCTCACATTATCAGAAAACTGAACCTATATAACCTCGTCATGTTGAATGGATATCAAGTACCAAATGAAACCCCTTACGAGACTATAAATGTTTCTCAAGGGTCTCCTAATTCTCTACAACAAACTCAAACCCTCAATCAAATATAGGCGGATCCCAGCATGGTAATTCTAATCTTAATGTTGATGAAATGCAGAAAGAAATGATGGACCAGACAACAACAAAAAGGAAAAAGGAAAAGAAAGTTAACTCAATATGCCTAACAATCATCAACTTCAGAATTCAACTTTCAAGAATTTTTTGAAAAAAAAAAGTCTGATATTGTTAAAATAGTAAAGCGCAAAAAAATGGCTTCAGAAACGAAGAAAGTTATAAGGCGCTTGAAAATGATATTTTTAATGCACACAGGAGAGAAATCATGGGAATGGACACGAAAAAGATGAATCGGGCACAACTGAAACTCTGGCAATATGAATTTGATGAACCTCGAGCACATAGGGCACAACAACGCCCAACACCAGTTAACATTTGTTCTGATGAGAAGGAGGACACCTTAGATGAGGATAACAATTATGCCATTATACTGGTTTAGTTATTAGTTTAAATTTTGGATGTAATTTAGTTTAATTTACGATGTAATCCTTTGTTTTAAATTCAATTTAATCATTTGCTACACGAATGTACTCATCACAGGCATCTGCAGGCACACTATAACCTAGAATCCTTAGGGATGCAGAGACCTTTTGTTCAGGACTATGTCCTCGTATGTTTCGTGCATCAAATTGATAGTTGAATATAGAGTTTACCCGACAAAGCTCTCTAATAACCCGCATGACCAAGTGTTTTGGCATGCGGAAGCGACATTAATTCATCAGAGTACACACTTCTATTAATAAAATAATCACGCATCCTTTTGTTATATCCTTCATTTCGAAATCTCCACATATCTTCTTCTCAATACGGCTCTTGGCTCTGGAGCTTGCGGTATTTTCCCTGTGTATAATTGTATCATGGTGTTTGATAGACACATTTTGTTTTGATTTGTTTCAATTCTATATGTTGTTAGTGCTCATTTTTATACTTATATTGTGTACTTATTGTGCTTGTAGGTATTTTTTAAGAATAAATGTTTACACAAAAATTGGCTCAGAAAAGTGATAAAGGCACCCCAAGTGAATTGATAAAGGCACCCACTTCTTAAGTTTGAAATTGAATTTATGCGGGAATTTCTCTCCCTCTACGTGAATCTGTGATGAATTTATTACAAGATTTGGAGAGATTTTGAAGGAATTAAAACACGGTTATATTCTTGCCATATAGATAGGAGTTGTACTAGATTTTAAGACCTTGAAATCAAACAGAAATCTCCCAACAGAATGGTTGTTTTGCTTAAAAAGGAAAGAAGTAATCTCGGGTTTTTGCTTTGAGATAAAAAGATATTATGTGATATATTTGAACAGGGAAACAAATTCATGGAGTTTGTTGAGGATTAAATACTGAAAAGAAAACAGAATCATGTTTGGAAGTAAAATCGGATATGATAGAAAAAAACTATCTGCCAAGATTCGTCTCATTGATTTGAAAAGATATTCGAAGATTTGGAGGGTGGATTGATGTTGCATTATAAATTGAAGATTCAAGGGAAGAAACCGGGGGGGGGGTCTGCCAGATCAAGAGAAGAAAAAAAATTCATAAATTCTGCAACTCTGTTGTTGTTGAAGATGAAGATGAAGATGAAGAACAAGTACATATAAAGAGAGTCGCATAAAGTGTTATCTATCCTATAGCTCCAAGAATGAGACGCAAAAGCAGTGATCTTTTTTGCCATCTTCAGCGACAGAAAAGAAACACTTATATGTGAATCTTTTTGATTCTCCTTCGCAACAAATATAAACGTTGAAGTTTTTGTGTCCTTTTCTTTTCTTTTCTTGTTTAACACTTTTTGAACTTTGTAAATTATTTTGAGAGAGTGGTGAGCATGATGATCTAAACCCCAACACTAGGACAATAGAGGAAACCAATTTTCACAATTGAATGGTAACTATGTTGGATTATTTAGACTTTTTGCATTGATTTTAATTGATTTACGATTTTTCTTAATTAATTGTGATTTTGTTTGATGATGTATGCTTAGACTTAGGGCTTTTGATGCATCATGTTTATGATTTACAGTTGATTTTTTAGAAATCTAGTTTTGGCAAAGATTAAAGTCAATAATAGTAGTTACAATTGTTAAGAATCAATAGTTATCACTTGATATGATTAATGGTGGAACCCTGAGTTTCAGTTCTCTTAAGTTTGATATCATATTTTGCTACTTATTTGCTAGTTTAGAATTAAAATTAGATCTAAAATCAAATCTTACAAGTATGAGTGAACGAATTTTTTTACCGCTTGTCTACAATCACACCAGTGTTGGTCATCGTTTTCACATCGTCTGGATATGCATCCATTTGATCCAACTGCTGCATAAACCCTTTTTGTTGTTGGACAAATGTGCGATTCTTCATTTTCCAAATTATGATTCATAATGAATGAAACGATTGAACAAGTAATATATTGAAGAAACTGGTAGATTGTTTTTGTGAAAATAAAGAATTGATAGAAGTTGAGTGTGTTTAAATTGGTGAATGGAAGGAGATTATATAAGTAGAAGGAAATATAATTGTTGGGGTGATACTAAAATGTAGCCGTTATCGTAGCAGACTGAGAGTCGTCTCAATATGAGTCAATGAACCATTTTGCCACTGCCCAAAAATGTGTTTGCCCATTTATCTGGCATAGAGCAAATTTGTTGATTTGCACTTCCCCGAGGACTTGCTGTAAGAAAACAAAACAAACTTATTAGAGATTTTACTAATAAAGGAACAAAAAAATAGAACTAGAAGAGGACCTAAAGCATAACCTCTAAATAAGAAACAAAGAAGAAAAATATCTACAGCACAGAAAGAATCATTGTTGAGCTCACCCTAAGCTTTTAAATCTTAATATAGGCATGAACTTTTAATAAAGTTTTTTGTTTTGACGTAGCATTTTTTCTTTGAGAATCATACAACAGTTTGAAAACCATCGAGAGAAGAAGGACATGGTGTCGGTATTCGGGAGTATCCTCTATCATTCTCCAATATCGGCGATGATGATATTGGATAATTATCATATTCATGGCTAGCATCATAAATCTATTATTATCAGCACTGCCATAGTAACCATGACTAAAATTTTAGAAGTGATTTTTTTACTTCTGGATCTCCGTTATAAACATTACCTTTCTCCTTAGATAAACCCGACCAACAAGTCCCTTTCAAAATACTAGGATTCATAACATTTGATGGCTCATTTTCTTTACTCTCCTCGACTAGAATATTATATATCACAAAACTGCGGATTTGACCCGCGAATAAGGATATTTAACATTTGATACCCAGTAAATATCCAATACATTACTATGATACCTAACATTTCAAATATTAAGGGTTGGTACATAACCCATTAAGCTAACAGTCTGTTACTTAAATAATTAAAATGCTTAATAAATATTTCCTTCGTTTCAGGAAAAGAGTTACTTTCTCTTTAAATTTTTGTTTCAACAAAAGAGTTAGTTTCATTTTCAATATAACAAACTTTCAAAACTGCTCTTATTATTTTTAAAAAATGTTATTATTCTCATTATAAAGATATATATAGTATTAAATTTTTTGTTAGGATAAATCTAAAAATAAATTACAAAATTTATTCTCTCTCATCTTACCTTCACAATTGTGCAAATAGAAAAAGTAACTATATATTAATCACTTATGGCGTTAAGTCGCCGTCAGCACGTGATTTTAAGAAAACAGTATTTGATCTTGTGGTCATTAATTGATTGATTTAACTGTTAAAATGATTTCATTTAAAAAATAAAGATGATCATTCAGGCATTTTCTCAAACACCGTGAGCGTGAACTTGTGATGAACATGGGATGATCCATTGGGACTTTGTACCTCTTTTCATAGCAATTTTTCCCTGCAAATTCAAATAGGGTAACTACCCAACAATAATAATCATTATCAAACACCAAAACCTTTGTTAAATCACTCATAGATGTATTCTGCTCCACTAGCAGTAAGAGTAGTTTGGTGTCTGCATTCTTATTCGTTAATCGGATCGAAAACCATGAAAACCCAAAATTAGATATTCTTTTAAAGTTTGATGTGATCTTCACTTCTTTAACTCAATCTAAAATTAGATTTCACCCGTGTAATAAACAATTCGTTTTGATGTAAAAGTTATCAAAAACCCCAGATTAGTTTTCAACCGAGATTAAGTCCAACATGGAAACGATAACCCTAGAATTAAGTTGAATCATCGGATACCATCAACAATGTCAAAGCTAAAATCGAAGGAGAAGAAGGGATCCCACCATATCAACAACGATTGGCTGCTACATCTACTACTCAAAAGACTGTCTCAGATGTATCTACTAATACACCATTAAAAACTCCTCGTATTGATTATCATCTTCTTCTTGGCATTCTGAACTTGCTTCAACCACTCCAACAAACTTAGGTGATTAGGTAATGAATTATTCTTATTCCATTTACAAACTCAACTAAAACCTACAGAGAAAATTGGATTTTAATCATTGTAAGTGAAAGAACTTGAGTTTACAGAGAAAGGAAACAGAAATGAAAATGAAGAAAAGTGGTTTTTATTATTACTGTTATGTATCAGGTACAGTCAGGCACATGCCTTATAAAGGGTGTTAACATACACCACATACACCCACACATTATACTCACACATGTGAGTATTATACACTTATTAGTTCTAACACTCCCCTTCAAGCTCTGTGGCTGTAAGCAACATAAGCTTGGACACTAGACCTTGAAAAATATTAGTGCACAACCCTTTAGTAAAAACATCTGCTAGCTGCTGTGTTGTTGGAACATATACTATCTTTAACAACTCCTTAGAAACCAATTCTCGTACAAAATGGTAATCCACCTCTATATGTTTTGTTCTAGCATGAAATACAGGATTGTATGCTAGACTTGCAGCACTTTGATTGTCACAATAAAGGACCATTGATTCACTTAGTGTTAGATGAAGCTCCCTTAATAAGTATGAAACCCACATCAACTCAGATGATGCAACAGCCAATGCCTTATACTCTGCCTCTGCTGAACTGCGTGAGATTGTTGGCTGCTTCTTTGAGGACCAAGAAACTAAAGAATTCCCAAGAAACACTGCATACCCACTTGTTGACCTTCTAGTATCTGGACATCCTGCCCAATCTGAGTCTGAAAATGCACTGACTCTTCCAATATCTCCAGCAACTAGTGTAATTCCAGAACCAATTGTTCCTTTCAAATATCGCAGTATTCTTTTCACTAATTGCAAATGTAAATCAGAGGGTGTATGCATGAACTGTGACACATAGTTCACTGCATAGTTAATATCTGGTCTTGTCATTGTCAGGTACTGTAACCCTCCTACCAAACTTCTGTAATGAGTTGGAGAGACCAAAGTAGTACCTCCATAAACTGACAATCTTGGACCAGATGTAACAGGAGTTGAGCAGGACTTGCATTCCATCATCTCAGCTTTTTCTAGTAACTCAACAGTATACTTCTGTTGAGTGAGAAGAAGTGTTCCTTTCTTTGTTGCTCTACTGCATTCAATTCCCAAAAAGAATGAAAGTGACCCTAAGTCCTTCATACAAAATTCATGGCTCAATGCATTTATAAACTCATAAACTGACCCAGTTGAAGATCCTGTAAGAATTATGTCATCTATGTAGAGCAACAAGATCATCATTTCTGACATAGTCCTAAAGATAAACAAGAAGTTATCACATGTAGACATTACAAATCCCTTATCCAATAAGAAACTGCTGAACCTTGAAAACCAAGCTCTTGGAGCTTGTTTTAGTCCATATAGAGACTTCTTAAGATGACACACATGTGTTGGCAGAGTAGTTGACACATAGCCTGGGGGTTGTTCCATATACACATCTTCATCCAGAAAGCCATGTAGAAATGCATTAGAAACATCCAATTGTTGCAAAATCCAGTTGTTGCTCAAAGCTACAGTGAGTACACACCTTATAGTTATAGGCTTCACCACTGGACTAAATGTCTCTGCATAATCCACTCCATCTTGCTGTAAATATCCTTTTGCAACAAGTCTAGACTTATACCTCTCCACTGTGCCATCAGACTTCAACTTTACTTTGTAGACCCATCTGCATCCTAGTACATTCATCCCTTCTACATAAGGCTTTAGTGTCCAAGTATTGTTTTCCATCAAGGCCTTATATTCTTTATCCATAGAAAACACCCAAGTAGGATCTTTACTAGCTTGTTTATAAGTTTTTGGCTCCAGTGGTGTTTGTAATACAGATAAGAATGCACTAGAGATTGTGTGATTGGTTGAGTAATGTGCTACAAAATCAGATGGTAAAGCTTTCTGTTTGAATATGCCATTTCTTGACCTTGTGTGCATTCTTGACACAGGTGGTGCTGCTGCATCAACTTGTTCTGTCTCAGTTACTATAGGTTCTGTATCTTGAACATCATTAATTGGTGGTTGAGTAACTGACAGAGGAACTGAAATGGTTAATGACTGACAGGTGCTATCTGTGGTCTGAGTAGGTTCCTTTGAAACTGTCTTGGTATGTGTAGAATCAGCAAAAGGAAAACTATCTTCATTAAAAGTCACATGCCTTGAAACAAAAACCTTCTTTGTTGCATTGTCATAACATTTATACCCTCTATATAAGGAACTGTAACCCAAGAAAGTGCATCTGACAGATTTTGGGGATAATTTGTCCTGCCTAAAGGAAGACATATTTGGGTAGCAGCTGCAACCAAAGATCTTGAACAAGCTATAATCTGGAACTTCATTATACAACATCACAAAAGGTATTTTGTATCCTATTACTTTGGATGGAAGTCTGTTTATAATGAATGTTGATGTAAGGTAACTGTCATACCAGAAAAATTTTGGAACTGCAGCTTGGAATGAAAGAGTATTTCCAACCTCAGTAATATGTCTAATCTTCCTCTCTGCAATACCATTCTGTTGTGGTGTTTTAGGACAGGAAATTCTCAAAGTTATACCACATTGTGCTAGAAAACTTCTAAAAACACCTTTGACTAGCTCATATGCACCATCACACTAGAAGCAAATTATTGCAGTAGATAAAAGCTTCTCAATATGTAGTTTAAAATGTTTAAAACAGTTAAGTGCTTCATCCCTAGAAGATAGAGGATATATCCAGTGATATCTGCTGTAGTCATCCACAAAAAGAATGAAATATCTATAGCCTTCTAAAGATGTAACTGGTGCTGGTCCCCAAATATCACAATGTATAAGATGTAATGGTTTAACAGAAACTCTTTTTGATGAATTGAAAGGCAATTTTTTGTGTTTTCCTAACTGACACTCATGACAGAATGTAGTTAAGTTTGAATCAGTGAACTGTATTGATGGTATGCCTGATAATTTCTTTAAAATCAAAGGAGATGGATGTCCTAACCTTTTATGCCACATTGATGGAGAAGCAAGAATTGAAGTAAAAGCTTTTGTTGGAGCTGGTGCAGACTGAATTGGATATAGCTTATTGCAAACTGTTCCTTCTGCCACCACTTCATCAGTTGTTAAATCTTTAATGTTGTATCCCCATGGCAACATGTTGAATGATACTTTGTTATCCTCACAGAACTGTGAGACACATATCAGATTCTGTGTCAATAGAGGTACCAACAAAACATCTTTTAGAATGAATTCTGAATTCTCCAATGTCAATACTGCTTCTCCAATAGCTGAAATTTGTAAACATTTCCCATTCCCAATCATCACACTATTTATACCTGTATAGGGCTTGCAATCATGTAATAGAGCAGCATTACAAGTTATATGTGCAGTAGCACCAGAATCTGGTATCCATTTAGTATCTAGTGTAGAATTGAGTTGTTGTTGTTCTTCACCAGAACAAGTGTAAAATGCTTGATTCTGCTGCACCTTAGAATGATGAGAATTTGATTTTATGTTTGTTGCGGGTGGAGTATAACGCCAATGACACCTGTTGGCTGTATGTCCTAGCCTCTTGCATATCTGACATTCAACTTCAGTGAAATCAGTTTGAGTCCTGTTCTGTAAGTTTCTTGAACTGTTTGTTTGATTCTTTTGATAATATTGTGTTTTCTTGGAGTAGTAAGCAGTGTTTGTGGTAGAATCAAACTGAGAGGAAGTTTCTTGTTCTTGAGATTTAAGCCACTGTTCATGATGTACCAATCTTGATCTCAATTCACCAAAGGTGTATTGTTTCTCTCTATTATGAGATGAAACCACAAATTGATTATAACACCTATTGAGACCATTCAAAGAATACATGACAATATCCTCATCTGACAGTTTCTCATTAATAGCAGCAAGATTGTCTGTAATCTCTTTAATCTGACACAAATAATCAAGAATTGAAGAGTTACCTTGTTTAATAGATTGAATCTGTCCTCTTAGCATGGATTTCCTTACAAAGAATTGTAAATTAAATTCAGATCTGAGATAATCCCAATACTCTTTTGATGTAGATAATCCAAGAACTCCTGAAGAAATTGACTGAGTGAATGTTGCATGAGACAAGACATGACAAATCTATCCATAGCTAGCCAGAACACACATTCAGGATTTGATTGTAGTTGATTATTAACAAGAACTGTTGAAGAAGGTTTTGTATATGATCCATCAACAAATCTCATTAAATTTGTACTCATAAGTACAAATTCAAATTGGTGTTTCCACAGTAGGTAATTGGTTGAATCTAACTTTATTGAAACAAAGTTACAGATGTTTTGGAATGGTAGTTGAATTTGTTGCTGTTGAAATTGATCTGTAGTAGTAGCAGTTGCATTAGTGTTCTCCATTGTAGTTGTTTTTCAAGAAATGATGATAATGTGAAGATTTGATAGAATTGATAGTATTACTAGAGTTGTTCTAAAGTTTTGGTAGGATTGTTAAGAGATTTCTGGATCAAAAGTTTACTCGTTGGAGAAATGGCTCTGATACCATGAAAGAACTTGAGTTTACAGAGAAAGGAAACAGAAATGAAAATGAAGAAAAGTGGTTTTTATTATTACTGTTATGTATCAGGTACAGTCAGGCACATGCCTTATAAAGGGTGTTAACATACACCACATACACTCACACATTATACTCACACATGTGAGTATTATACACTTATTAGTTCTAACAGTAAGTAAACTAAACAAAAGAAAAAAATCAACATTTTTTGGTGGTGGTGGGTGGTGCTTGTGGTGGTTGGTGGTGGCACAATTAAGGTTAGTGAAAATGAAAAGGAACCAGGATGGTCTTGGTTGTATCAGGTGAAAAATGGGTAAAATGAAAAAGAATCAGGCTCATCTTGTCTTAATCGATCTAGTGATTTTCTTTTCTACTGATCCAGTGAACTCAAGAAAGGAGAAGGACAGGCGCGTGTGTAACACGTGTGAATGCACTCACTTTCTTTAACTGAGGTTAGGATACAGTAAGTCATTGTTAACATTCATAACATTAGTAATGTAATTTGATGATTTCTGTTACAGAAATTTCAATCTGGTTAAGTTAACGGTTATTAAACTTAACCGTCTTTGATAGTTCAAGATACCAATCTTTAATATTTAAATTATTGGATACTAAAATATTTATTGGATACTAAATATTAAATAGTCTTAAATAATATTAAAAATCAAAAAATAATATTAAAAATTAAAAATTACCTAATTTTTTAAAATGGGTGAAATTAACATAAACACTAGACAATTTGAATTGTACAGATCCACTTATTTAATAAATTATACTTTACATAATCTTATTCGGCCACCCCTCAAAAGAGAAAACCTGAATCAAATACTCAAAAGGTAAATAATAGACTCACCAAATATTTAATGAGGTTGTCGGTTGCGCCTTATATAACAGTGGTAGAAAAATAAAATAAACAAATTATTTACTATATATTAAAATGTAATTACCAAAAGAATAAGAAAATGAAAAAATATTAATTTTATTCAACCACGTTGGATGTACAATAAATTTTTAATATGACGATATGGAAATATTTTATCATCAAAAATATTTTATTATATTTTTTATTAAATACTCCTTCCGTTTAAGGAAAAGAGTTACTATCACTTTTTCATTTTAGTCTATAGGTAGTATATTATAACACAAATCCAGAAGTCACTAACATAACCCATACCTGTAGTGGTTGATTTTTTTTTAGCCCAAGAGCCACGTTTAGGATTTTTTCGAAGATCCAGTATCCATAGTGCTTTGCCTTATGTACATATGTACATGCATTGTACATCAATCTAAACTCTTACCAGGATAAGAAATTTGGTTTTAATTTGAAACCTATTATTGCGGATGCAATCCTTGGATTTTAAGGGTTTATAAGATGATAAAATAGGATCATTAAGTATCTAACCCAAAAACCTCTTATTCCAATAATTGTGATAATGACTAGACTATCTTTGCTTAATTAGTGCTAATAAAATTAATTAACAAATTTAATGAAGATTAGTGGTTGATTAGATCACTAATACGATTTTTAAATTTACGATTTGAAAACCAAAATCAAAATTAATATCAAATTATATTTACAGCTGGGAAAATATGAACTTCCAGTTGTAAATTAGAATTCCGGCTGGGTTATATATATTACCCAGCCGTAAATTGATATATACGGTTAGGTTTGTTGGTATCGACCCAGCCATAGAAGAAACTTATGGTTAGCTTTTGTAGGAAATATAGTCGTAGGAAAAAATAGGTGTGTAGTTTATGGTTGAGTTTGGTACTGAAACCAACCGTAGGAGACAATTACGATTAGCTTCTGTGGTTTACCCAGCCATGAGTGACCCTGAATTGTTTGATTTTTTCTGAAATATTTGAGGTTGAACACTAATACTCATTCATTGCACTAAAAATGAACTTTATAACATTTTCACTAAAGAAAACGACACTACAATAAGGGTAAAGGATAAAGTAAATAAATCAGACATGAATAGTTAAACATCGAAAAACACTTCACTTTCCATCTTATAGAACTTTTGATGGCTGAATTTTTCGCCAAATATATGCTCATATTGGTCAAGAGAAATTTCATAGTATAATTGTGTTGTAGTTAGTTGAGTTGTATTCTCTTCACTGTCGATGGTAGGATATATCACTTGGTTTCCACCGCAACTTTCACATTGACTATGGAGTAATTCGAATATTTCATTGATGCTTGGGAATAATCTTCCATTTGGATTGTTGTGTAACGCGATAAAATTATGTAGACACGGTTCCAGAAATTATCCGAGGATTGATCTAAGTTAATGCGACGTTCTTGATTATGTTGTGTTGTCGTTGACCATTGCGAGCTATGGTAATATCTTCTCTAGTGGTGAAAGGGACTGCCATCTTTTTGAGTTTTTTTATTATGAATAAAGAGGTGTATTTCTTAAGAAACAAGTAGAGAAACAATTTGAGAAGAGAAGTAAAGGAGGTGTGTATTCTTGTTGAGAGGATATCGATCTATATATATAGATGAAAGACCCAACGGCTAAATTTTTTGAAAAATCAAGCCGTTGGGTAGTAATTGTACAATTGAGCATTGAAAAATGTAGCATTTTTTTTTAGAGAAAGTAAGTTGTTTACAGCTAGGAAATGGGTATGACGACCTAGCCGTAGACATGCCTCATAGGAAGTTACGGTTAGGATAATGCACAAACCTAGCATTAAGAGTAAACTCAAGGTCACTTACGACTAGGTCAGTGTGTAAACCTAGTCGTAGGAGAAAACTTGGGGTCACTTACAGCTATGTCAGTATATAACCTAGCCGTAGGAGAAAACTCAAGGTGACTTACGGCTAGGACAGTGTATAAACCTAGTCGTAAACTAGACCTAAGCTTTTTACTGTTGATTTTTGTAATATTCCTAGTTTTACGGCTAGATTTCTTGGTCGTATGTTAAACTCAGGATCACTTATGACCATCTTTTATGCTGAAGCTAGCCGTAAACTGATATATTCTATAAAAAATCTACTTATAGTTAGGCCTTCAAATACTCGACCTAGCCGTAAGTGACCATAAATTTTCATTTTTTACTAAGAATTGTGATATTTTTCCATTATATTTGGAATGACACAATAAGAAAATTAATAATCGTTCATTCAAGTTAAGTTCATGTTGATGTTCAAATTCATATCCATAACTAAAGAAATGTATCCTTCAAATTTATTTCTAAACAAACAGTATCGTAGCTAAATTAAAAGTACCAAATATCCAATCGCAACAGTTCAAACTCAAACTAACAATTATCACTCTCCATCTTCACCACGACCTCGACCTTTTCCTTTACCTCGCCCTTGAATTTTTTCCTTTACCACAAACTTCACCTTGACCTTGACCTTCACCTCGTCCTTCACATTGAACTTTTCCTTTTCCTTTACCTTGAGATTGATCCGGAATAATCTCTTGATTTGAACCTCCTCTAGATGAAGAACCATTATGAATAGGAATAGTTGTTTCAAATCTATAAGATACAGACCTATTTCAGTTGGAACCCCTAGTTTCTTCGTCAATGTTGTACCATTAGAGACTTGCAGATTCATGGTCAGGTAAATGTTCAATCTTGCCTCTTAGTGTTCTTTGTTGTTTAACCCCCAAAACTTTACCAGCATTAATGCAACTGATCATGTCCCTCACCAACCACTTAACTTGGTCGACCTATTTTCATATCAAAGTGTCCAAACTTTAAATACTTGTACAAAATTTGAAAAACTAATACAATAAGAAATGAGATAGTATACGTACCACCATAAGATATCTCTCGTTCCAAAAACTTGCTCTCATTGAGGAAGTGGATGATCCTCAATTTTGTTAAAATATGACATCGCTTCCGGATCCATATTGAGCACATAAGGATGATGAAAGTTGTCAAGCCAAGTCAATTAGTTATCCTCATCTAGCTTTGTGCCATGAAAGGCACAATACCCAGTCATATCCATTTGGTAGGGGGCTCTAATACGACTGTTCCAATCATTGACCGATTCAACCAGGTTTTGAACCAATCTAACATTACTAACTGAGAGACTAGAGTGTGCTCTGTCCACTTTAAATTATACATCATCCTCGCGAGCAATTTTTTGGACAACTTCAATTTGATGGAGAGTTTTAAGAGGGTTGTAAATGGCGTACCCTGTTAGATGATACAATGGTCCATTGTAGGTCGATGCATTGGTAAATACACGACCATCATCACTATTTTCATCAAGCCATAGGTACGGGTCAAACACCACATCGTTAGTTTTCAAAGCGTCCAATTTAACCCTCATTTCAACAATCTTATCCTTTTTGTCCTTCTGTTGATTTCCTGAGAATAGATATCTGGTTCCTGTTGGAGCAGGAAAACGCCAATTTTTATCCTCCAAGGGCCTCCTCAAGGTAGGAAGATGGTCGCAAACCCATTACTGCACCAAAATAGAATTATATTAAACAAAAATCAATATAAAATTTGAACCATTAGTTGGAATATGATACAAAAATTACCTGGAGAAGGTCAACATTCCCCGCAATTTGTGTTTGATTCCACTTTGAAGTTTTTCCAAGACTCTCAATTAAGAAAGGGTGGCAGTGCTCCACGAGTACTTTGCTACCTTGTTGAACTCTGGATCAAGACTAAGATGTTGCAAGAGTTGTAGATAACAAGCATTCACTCTGTTACCCGAAAGATCGGGAAAACAATAGTGCCAAGTGCGTACAACAAGTACGCTGTAGCTGTATATCTAACCCTTGCAGCATCCACCTCCATATCCCTGGAATTGTCGAACCTACCCCTCGGACGACTCAAATTTATCTTTCTTACCATTTTTGGCACAATCATGAAACCATTGATAGGATTTCGGAACCCTATATAAATAACCGCAATCTCACGGCGTCTAACTAGTAGACAACGGCAAGTACGGGTCGAACCCACAGGGAGCGGGGACAATACTGCAATCAATATCTCTAATCAACTAATCAAGAATAATATTTTTGGATTTTTGGGAATAAAGTTAAAACAAGAAAAATAAACTAAACTTATAAGATAAATCAAATGGGAGAGACAGTAACCAGGGTTTTCAGTATCCACCAATATTTTTATTTAATTACTGAAGTGAAACATAACTCCTGAATATTCATCTATTGTTCGTTCTATCGACATCACCTATTATATGTATTAGAGTCGTAAATACCACTGGGACACCTTAAGCATGGTGCATCAAAAGCTCTAAGTCTCATGCATACACCATCTAATTGCGTTAGCGAGAAAATTATACGAAACTAATTATAGGTTCACAAATAATATCTGGCTCTTCTAAGCATACCCCATCTAAGGATTTAACCCAAGCATGAAATATCAAATACGTAGAAAAACATATTTATTATCCTATTAATTATGCGCATAGGTTATTGTATTGTACAGAACCGGTGAAGCAACAACTATTTTTTTCATTAAATCGATAAATAAAATCATGGAACTAATCTTATTCAAATCATAATAGTCTGTACCAAATAATTCAATTTAATTGGTCTAACACTTTAAATGGTTTCAACATAAACCCTAGCTACAAAATTAATGAGACATGGAGATGGATTTCTTAAAATCCATAAAAATAATTAACAAGAATAGAGAGAAAGAATTAAACCCAAAAGCCTGCGTTGTCCTTTCTTCTCTTGTACAGCTTCCAACCCAGAAGAACAGAACCAAAAGGAATCAACCTAGCTTCTCTCTACTGACGCACCCCTCTTTTATTTTCTACCACCTACTGACTGACGCCTTCCAACCACATCCTTTCATCCGTCTTCTCTTTTTCTCCTGCTACGCCTCTCCGCGCCTCCCTCTTTCTTCTCTTGCTAGTTCATTTTTCTAGCTCTTCCTTCCTCCACTCTTGTCTCTTTCACACGTCCAAAACCCAGACGAATAATACCCCCCTCCTACTTTAATCTCCCTTTTAATCAACATCCTATCTTTTTCCCTCTCTCCCCTAGATGTCCGCCTCAAAAGAAAACCGAAAGAAAGTCTACCACCGTACTCTCTCCTTCCGCCTCCAAAACCCAACCTAGCTTTTTTCTCCTCTACTTTTAATCAACAACACCTCCCTCTTTTTAACCTAGGCGCTATAGACTTCTATGATGTCCCCACCTTTTCTAGCATGTGTCTATTAGCCAACGTCAACCAACACCAAATCCAACAGACCCACCTTCTTTCCTCTTCTATTTGAGTCACTTTACTTCTTAAAATTCTTCTTTTTACGTGAAAAAAGAAATGTCAGTCTCACTAACTCTGACCCACTTCTTTTACTGCCTCTTTTCAATAGCCTGAGTTGCTGCCACCTTCGACCATTTGATTGTTATATCCATTGTTCAAAGTAAATGATGTGTTGCACCTTAACGTCCATTGGCAAAAGTGGGAGTTGTAGAAGGTCCGGAACACTGGTGTCTCATGGATCACTGTTTCCTTTTTAACCAATTATTTTTTTAAGAATATGATGAGCTGGATGTAACCTATGGTTCCGTATTTCGATGTAGCTTTTGTCTGTTTATTCGTATTTAGCTCATAACTTTGGATTTATGTGAACCACATATTAAAACAATAAAATGGTAAATTATTATAATCATAAGTACTAACAAATATAAATTAGGTGGTAAAATGTATGATTTAAGCGCCTATCAACCATCCATATTCTTCTTCTTTCTTGTGCCTCATTCACCCTCTCCCTTCGGCTTTTATCCGGCTCCAATCTCAAACTCTTCTTCGAATTTATGCTTGTGCCATCCAACACATTCAAAGGCCAACTTACAAATATCTTCAAATGGAAGAGAGTTGTTGAAACCCTCATGCACGGCTTTTCCATCCATGGAAAAGACTGTAATTTGGAGAGCAATGTCTGGAGTGATAGTCATCTCGCTAATACGAAGATGAAAAGTTGTTGTCTTAGAAAAATATCTCTCTGTAAAGGAGTAAACAATGACAACATCGTACTGCTTCTGGCAGAGGTAATTCCAGGCCATAACCCCGAAGCAGGCTACAACCGCTTCGCTCTTTCTATCCAATGGACAAAAACTCGCCTTTTGGTGTTTAAGTTTCAGGACCGCTGTCGTATGATCCTACATAAACAATCAATAGTAAAAACATTAATAATAATATATAAAGTTTTATCTTTAGATTAGATAAGATTTGATTAGATATTACCAACGCCCGATAGACCTTTAACGTTTATGAATGTTGGTAACCAAATAAGACAAAGGCCGTATCCCTTGGCTCACCCCAAGGTCTTCAATTTTCTTTATCGGGGAAAAGAACTATGTTATTAATGACTTGAGATGCTGTAGGAGGAGTTGGTTTCTTCTCTTTCTCTTTTCCTTTCCCTTTAGCATCAGAGGGATCAATCAATGGAAGATCACTTGTTTCATCCCTATGGTCTTCTTCAGTCATATGTTCTTGTTGTTGAGAAAGCAAAAGTGCACGTTCAGTTACCTCTTCTCTTGGTTCACTAATAACAAATGTATTTATCTTCCTTTTATTTGCACCAAAATTTTTGGTGTGATGAGAGGTTGGAGTCGAGTCATTTCTTGGTGTTACTTCTTGCGTTCTTCTATTCTTCTTGTCCTTTCGTGGCCCAAAACAAATTAATAAGGCATGTTCAATACATATAAGAAGAAAACAAAGATAAAAAATGAAAAAAAAATGATTTCAAAACAGGAAACTCATGATCGCTTACGACTGGGAAATATGCTTTTTACTGTTGGATCGAAAATTTTATGGCTGGCTTTTCATAGCATCGACCTTGCCACAAACTATAAAAAAAATTTAAACCCAAAATCAGGGTCACTTACGGACATGAAATGTTATTTACTGTTGGATATGTTATTTTACGGTTGGCTTTTCCAAGCATAGACCTACTAGTAAACTATAAAAAAAATAGCCCAAACTGATCAGGGTCACTTACGACTAGGAAACTAATGTTATGGATGGATTTTCAAATTTTTGTACTAGGTGTAAGTATATTGTTTATGGTTAGGAATGTTTAATTTCCTAACCGTAAAAAAAAACACTACCAATACTTACGGTTGGGAGTTCACAACTTCCCAGCCGTAAGACGGAAAAACACTCTTCTACATCTGGGAGTTTATTACTTCCCAATAGTAGCTCTGTAACTACGGCTAGGAAATTAACATTTCCTAGCCCTAAACAGTTCTAAAAATGAAATTTTCAAACCCTAATTTTAACAAATGCAACCTAATTATACTATCAAACTCACAGAAAAATGGTGGGTTTTTTAATTCATACCTTAAACGAGCCATTTCTGGTGAATTAACAGGAGTTTGTTCTTCTTCTTCGCTGGTAGATTGGCGTTGTGGGTCTGCAGGGCTCTTTGGTAGAACTTGAACTCGAATCTTGTACAACTGGTTGTCTTCTTAAATTGGTTTCTTTGGTCACTTGCTTAAACCTCATGTTGTTTTATAGAAAAAATTTTCGTCGATGAATAATTTTTAGAATCGACGATTAATCGTCTTTTGAAGAGGAAAAATGGAGAAGATGGATATAAGTTTTGGCTGAAGAGGAGGACAAGAGTAGAAGGAGATAAGATGGAAAGATTAATTAGATTTAAAGTAGTTATGGAGGGAGGGTATATTTAACCTTTGATATGACTATAGAGTCACCCCATATTCCCGTTTTGGACATTTTAATCCACTGCAGCCCTCAAGACCAAAAGTGTACATCCCTAATGATAGGTTTCTCCATTTCCCCCAATACCATGGTTTCTCCTTTTTTATCTAAATCATTTCGTCAAATTTTTTTCCAAAGGACTTCTCCTTAGCAAGCGTATAGAATTATCCAATACGATCCAAAAGCACAAAGTCCTCTATCCAGGAATAAACCTGTCAAGGGGCTAAAATAGACTTAAGTCCGTCTCAGATTTTAGCCCACCAAATATTTAGTATAATAATTTTATAAAAATTTAATAGTAGCCCACATATCAATATGATTATTGATACATTAGTTATAGAGTTATATCCTATATGATAATCAAAATTTTGTTTTTAACATATATATTTTTTTTATTTTTTTTACATAAATCATAATTTTTCTTCTTCTGTCTCACTTTGTTACTAGTTTAATGTTTATCAGGTTATATATTTAGTGTTATATAAATAAATTATAAGTCATCCACTAACCATGTGACTAGGACAACAATAGAAGACGATTCACCTCTCTCAACGCTTTTCCACCACCAAACAGGTTTTTTTGTGAGTTTCTTCCCAAACCCTAATTTTCTTGACTGCGGACATGAATTCCTCTTCTTCTCTTGGATAACTCCTATATCTACCAACCCTTTAACGATGTAGTCTCCTAGGTTTGAAGAATTATGGCGTAATTTTCTTGCAGGTTCTCAATTAACCCCATTTGCAAGGCTGGCTATTGGTTGATTTGTGTAATTATTTGCTAGTTCGAAGAAAAGGGGACCTAACCCCTAATTTCATCTTCCAATAACGATAAAGACTATGTTTTTCTCAGAAGCTTAGATCCCTCTCAAGACGATAGTTATCTTGATTCAACAGAAAGGTTGTCGTTGCTACTGTGTTTTGTGCAGTTTTTCTCTCATTGGTTTCCTTGGTACTCAAGCTCAATGATGTTTCTTCTACACCTCTTCTGCAACAACCATATTTCAATTTATTCTCAAGGTATCTCTTTTCATCCACAAAGATTATTTTGTTTCACCTCTTTCCAGTAAAGTTTCAGATCTAAATCATGTAAACCCATTTTTATTGATCATAAGCATGATGCTTTTAATATTGTTTTTCTCTCATAACATCTATAATTAAAATCTTCCATACGTTGAAATCACACCCATGACACATCTATTCTCTCCAGCTATCTTTTTCACTTACCCCCTATTTTATTCTCCTTGCTGAAACTTAATTCCCATTTTAATTCAAGTCTCTCTTTTAGTTTGCACCATATCCGGTGTTTGGACTAGTGATGTTACTACATCTCACAGTTTATGGACCAGTCTTTTACATGTCATCCTCTCCTTTATCCCGCCAGCGGTCCTGCAGAAAGCTCAACAACCGTGAAAATCTATATTGTTGGTGGCTTTTATCCAGAAGAAGAAAAAACTTTTTGTTTTCTAAGAAATGCCTTGATTTATCATTGGAAACTAGATATGGGGTTTATTTGTGAAGAAGTTTGGTAGATATTTTTATCGTATTAAGTTTGAGCTCCTCCATAATGTTCAGAGTTCTAAAACAATATCTAGAATAATGTATGGAAACTTTTTTATGATTCAACCGTAGGATTCTTCCATGACCCCTTCCTTCAATCTTATTAACCAAAGAAGATTTTAAAATCACTTTATACAACTTATTCCAATAGAATTATGATATTAACAAGATAAGGGATTACATTGGTGAAGTCACCCAAGAGGAATATGAGCAATGGACAATACTATTTCAACCCCCAAAGGAGTTATACATGAGGAAATTGTTGAATCAGACCATGAAAATTCTGAAAATAAGGAGATCTTAAAGACTCAACATCTGACCAGTGCAACCATTGTTAGGATCGATGCTATAAAGAAAACAAAACGAAAGTAATAAAATAAACAAGATTTACTTGGTTCACCCAAATTAGGCTACGTCCAAGGAGCGGCTGCGTTTTTCTCAACGGGCCTCCATTCGGATTGGGTCAAGTGAGAAACTGAGTCGTGCACTACCAGGCTCCACACAAACATAATAATCTCCCACTTGGGGACTGGTCACATCACAACGCGTCCTAACTCCACTCTAGACAAACTTCAAAACACAACGATCACCGCAGAAACTCTCTTAACCAGTCATCAAGCTCGAAGACCCATTGAAGTTGCACACAGCTTCAGTTTCTCAAGGGTCACTGGTTTTGTCAATCTTCTGAAGTGTTAACTGACCATCTTCTATCAAAGATCGAATGAAATGATATTTAATATCTACGTGCTTGGTTCTGGAACGGTATGACGGATTCTTCGCTAATAAAACAGCACTCTGACTATCACTATACAAAACTCCATTTCCTTTCTTCATACCCAATTCGCCCAAGACGCGCTGTAACCATATCATCTCATTGCTCGCCTCAGTAGCAGCAACATATTCTGACTTTGTAGTAGACAAAGCTACTATCTTCTGCAAATTAGAATCCCAGCTCACAGCAGTACCACCCAAAGTATACACATACCCAGTACTACTCTTTCTACTATCAATATCTCCAGCCAAGTCAGCGTCAACATAACCCTGCAACTTCATACTAGAACCTGTGAAACAAAGTGATGTATCTGCAGTACCCTTCAAATACCAAAGTAGCCACTTGACTGCCTCCCAATGTTGCTTTCCTGGATTACTCATGTACCTGCTCACAGCTCCCACTGCATGTGCAATATCTGTTCTGGTGCAAACCAGGGCATACATAAGACTCTCAATCGCTTATGCATAAGGAATCTTCTTCATATAAGCCTCATCTTCTGTTGTCTTAGGTGACTGGTCTTTGGTTCGCTTAAAGCGGCCACCCAAAGGTGTGCTCACTGGTTTGGCACTCTCCATGTTAAACCTCTTCAGAATCTTGTTCACATATTCTGACTGCGACAGCTTCAAGGTAGCATGATTGCTATCTCTCGTGATCCTCATACCAAGAATTTGCTTTGCAGCTCCCAAATCTTTCATTGCAAACTGCTTTGACAGTTTTTTCTTTAGATCATTTATTTCCTCACTGTTAGGCCCTGCAATAAGCATATCCACATATAGCAGCAAAATCATAAAAGAGTTTTCAGACCTCTTTATATAGCAACAATGATCTGATTCGCACTTAGTAAAGCCGATGGTACCCATAAAACTGTCAAACTTCATATACCACTGCCTTGGAGCTTGTTTCAAACCATACAAGCTTTTATTCAATTTGTAAACCAAATTCTCCTTTCCCTGTATGACGAAGCCTTGTGGTTGCACCATATAAATGCCTTCCTTCAAATCACCATGAAGGAATGCAGTCTTCACATCTAGCTGCTCAAGATATAAGTTCTGTGCAGCCACAATTCCAAAAACCAATCTGATTGTATTTAACTTCACAACTGGAGAAAATATATCAGCGTAGTCTACACCTTCCTTTTGCTGAAAACCCTTCACAACAAGCCTGGCCTTGTAACGAGTACTCCCATCATGCTCTTCTTTTAATCTGTATACCTATTTTTTAAGCAAAGCTTTCTTCCCTTCTAGTGGCTCGGTTAGCTGCCAAGTCTGATTCTTGAGCAAAGAATCCATTTCATCTTTCATAGCTAACTCCCACTTGCTCGAATTCTCAACTTGCAAAGCTTCAGCATAATTTTCAGGATCACCTCCATCTAACAATAAGATGTGCTGAAGAGAGGGTGAATAACGATCCACTGGCGTGGGTGCCCTACTGTTTCTCCTAAGAGTGGGAACCGAAGTACTGGGGTTTGGAGAAGCTGAACTACCCTGCTATATCTCAGGCACTTCGTTTTCCTGGTTCTGGACAACCTTCTCATGTACACTGATTTTAGAAATCTCACCCAAATCAACATAAGAAGAATATTTTACCTCTGGTGCCTCTGGTTCTTCAACTGCATTTGATTTGTCCTTGTACATAACCTTCTCATTGAAGATGACATTCCTGCTTCTGATAATTTTTCGATTTTATGCATCCCAGAATCTATAACTAAAAGCATCATCTCCATAGCCAATAAATAAACATTTCTTGGATTCGGGATCAAGTTTGTTTCTAGCATTGGCATAAACATGTACATATGAAAAGCATCCAAATACTTTCAAAAAGGAAAGATTTACCTCCTTACCACTCCATACCTCCTCTGGCAATTTGAAATTCAACGGAACTGATGGTCCTCAATTGATCAGATAAGCTGCAGTGTTGGTTGCATCAGTCCAAAAAAACTTTTGGCAATCCAGCATGCAACCTCATGCTTCTAGCACGTTCATTTAGGGTCTGGTTCATGCGCTCAGCTACACCATTCTGTTGTGGTTTCCTTGGGATGGTCTTCTCCATTCTGATTCCATTTGTATCACAATACTTTCTGAACCCACCATCAATATACTCACCCCCATTATCTGATGTTAGGCACTTCAGTTTCAAACCTGCCTCATTTTCTACCAAAGCCTTCAATTTCTTAAATATATCAAATACATCACTTTTATTTTTCAGAAAATAAATCCATACCTTTCTGGTCGAGTCATCAATAAATGTGATGTAGTATAATGATCCACCAAGTGATGGAACTGGAGATGGTCCCTACAAATCAGTATGCACCAACTCTAACTTTTCTGGTTTTGGAGTTCTACCGCGTTTGACGAAGCTGGCTTTCTTCTTCTTTCCAAGGATGCATCTCTCACACATACCAGCATCAATGGTCTTCAATTCTGGTAGTTTCCCGTTTGAATGAAGTACCTTCATGCCCTTATCACTCATATGCCCAAGCCTTTGGTGCCACAGAGTACCACTAGATTCATCAACTGCAACTGTATCTACTGCACATGTATCTACTGCTGCCATGCCAACAATAGACAAGTCTCTCAGACTTGAATACATATAAAGAGTACCCGTCTTGTAACCACGAGACACTACCATAGATCCCTTAGTCATCTTCCATCTACCACTACCAAAATAAACACCATGCTTTTCGTCATCAAGCTGCCCAATAGAAATCAGATTCCTCTTTAACCGTGGAACATGTCTAACCTTGTGGATTCTCCAAACTGATCCATTTTCCTGCTTAAGCTTGATCTCTCCAATGCCTACTACCTGAAGTGGTCTATTATCATCTAAATAGACAATCCCATAGTTACCTGCAGTATAGTTAAAAAAAAAGTTCTCGGCTTGAAGTGGTATGCCAAGAAGCTCCTGAGTCGAGAACCCAAGAGTCCATGGGACTTTCAACATAAAGCAGTAAGGCATCTTGCACGGTTTCTGTAACAACATCCACACTTTCATTCCCCGTCTTCTTAGGTTCTTTGCACCATTTCTGTATGTGGCCTATCTGGCCGCAGTTCCAGCATCCAGTCGGACCCCGTGGACCTATAGATTGGCCCCTGCTTTGTCCTCTTCTTGATTTAGATCTTCCAATGTAATGATTTTTCTGAGTTGATCTGCCTCTTGATTCGACGTTAAAGGAAGCATCATTATTCGAATACTCACCAGAATCCTTCCTTCGAACTTCTTCACCCAGAATCAGATCGCGTATGTCATTATACTTTAACTTCTCTTTGACGGCGAAATTACTTACGGTAGTTCTCACAACTTCCCAACTGCTGGGTAGAGAATCCATAAGGATTAGGGCACGAATTTCATCATAAAATTTGATCTCGACAGATGATAGAGCATTCAAGATTTCACTGAACTCATTCAAGTGCTTTGTAACTGAAGCGCCCTCTGGCATGTACAATCTGAACATCTTCTTCATCAGATGCACCTTGTTGTTCGCCGATAGCTTTTCATACATACTCGTTAAGGACGCTACCAGACCAGCAATGGTCTTTCTTTCACAACGATGTGTGCAACTGACTTGGCTAGGGTAAATCAAACAACCCCTAGAACTTGTCGATCCATGAGTTTCCAATCTGCCTCGGACATCCCATCTGGCTTCGTTGAATCCAATAGAGGTTGCTGCAAATTTCGCCCATAGAGATAATCTTCAATCTGTATTCTCCAGTACGCGAAATCTGACCCATCAAACTTTTCAATTGCGTTTGCAGAGCCGAACCCTATCGCAGATGATGTCGACGCCCCTTTCTCTGTCGTTATGTTGTCTTCTCCTCCTGCCATCGATTCTTCCCAGAATTATTCACGAACCTGGCTCTGATACCAGTTGTTAGGATCGATGCTATAAAGAAAACAAAACGAAAGCAATAAAAGACACAAGATTTACTTGGTTCACCCAAATTAGGCTACGTCCAAGGAGCGGTGGCGGTTTTCACTATGATCTCCAAAACAGAGTTCCAGAGGAATACAACGATGATAATAATCCTGATACAAACCCTAGATAGGGAAAATTTCTATATATAGAGACCACTGAAAATGTTTTATTTAATTTCCAACGGGCCGCCAGTTGGATCAGGTCAAGTGCGAAACCGGGTCGTGCACTACCAGGCTCCACACAAACATAACAACCATCAACAACAACAAGAACCACAACCATTATCTAGCAGTTTAGCAGATCAAGACTGAGACCTCCAATGCTGAACAACATTTGCAAAGCCACAACGCTACAATCTAGTACCTGAGACTCGTCTACTTGGGCTGGTGGATACCCCCACTTACCCTGGTTTTGGTTTTCATAAGTTTTTTGTATTTTTGTTTCCTGTTTTACTTTAACCTAGGTCTTAGTTATCACTTCTCATCTAGATTATAACGTAGTTGTAATAGGAGTCTATTAGGAGCATTTATTTTTTACTTTAATCTAGTCTCTTAGTTATCACTTTTTAGCTAGATTATAACTTAAGTTGAAATATGATTATATTAGGAGAATTTTAGTTTGTGCTTATTTTACTGCAATCAGTTTCGCCAGAGGTACCAAATTACTTAAACACTAGGAGGCACAAGACAATTGGATTAGATTCAACAATCTTAGCATCAGTCTAAATATCTTTTGTACCCACATTACGGAAGATTCTTGGTATATTTGGAATGCTAATGGTATTCATTCAACTAAAGAATCAAGTCAAAGGATTCTCTATGGATCAAACAGGGAACAAAAAAAGAAACATGTAATTTTCAGCCAGCACACCTCAGCATCTGGACTCAAATGGCTGATTAGCATTTTGGATCAATTACATCGATATTCACTACCAACAATTAAAGTTCTTATGGACACTACCGTGTCCATTAAAAGTACAATTTTTCTTGTGGAAAGCATTCGAAGGACTACTGAGCCTCGACAACTCAACTCATATTCACCTCACCAATTTCAACAGCGATGCCCAATGTAATTCTGATCCAGAGACGTCTTCTCACTCTTTGCTCCACTGTCATGTTACTAAATTTTTTTGACATTCTGTTATGGTTGTGATAACTATTCGGGCATACCCTAATATAAGAGCTTCTTAATAGTTTAATAAATATTATACTTTAAAGAAAAAACAACAAAAAAACATGTGACTAGTTTCAAAAAGATTTGCCGCCCCCTTGAACGGCATTACTCGTTAGTGCTATTCAGCCCTACCAAAGAACAAATTTTGGGTCCGTCCCTGCCTCCAGCACAAACCCTAGATTCAAGTACAGACAAATTAATCCCAAATATCAAGAATGGGTTAAATTCGATCAATTTATACTTAATTATACTTAATGCGTTTAGGATTATCAGAACCTATTCGGAGTTAAATCAGTGGATATAATACTTCTCGAGAAGTTTGGATTCATTTACAGAAATCGTATGTTGATGAACAGTCTGTTAAAGTTCCTCAACTTCGACACCGATTATTAACATTGCGGAAAGGTAATCTTCATCTTACTGATTACTTTGACCGAATTTACAAGATAAATAGTGTTTTAAGTTTCATTGGGCATTCATTTTCTGAAGTTGATTTGGTTCGTTGTGCATTTGGAGGATTAGGTCACAGATATGATGATTTTGTTCAAGATATTTTGGCACAACCAGTTCTTCGTAAACTTCATCACTTACATTGTGTTTTAATTGAGTATATGAACATTGATGCAGGTGATGATGATTATGATTAGTAGGCAGGGCTTTGGATTTTGGTACCAATCAAATGAATAAAGCTGTAGATTTTTCTAATGTCTTTTGGTTCTTTTATGTTTTCTCGAATTCATTGGTTTGAAATCTTAGGTTTGCATATGCACTCGATTAAAAGAAATGCCAAAACAAGGAAATGAGGAAAAACATAGAACAACTTACAACAGCTACTAACATAACAGAATGCTGGCTGATCTTGTCTTTCATGTTACAAGTTGATACTTGACTGGATGGGAAGATGTTACAGGCTCAGATGGCCTAGGAGCATCAGGTCCTTTGGAGAGGTTATTCGATATGGCTCTAATAGTACTCGGAGTAGTCCTGCAACAGCCTCCTATCAGAGAAGCACCGGCTTCGTGCCATTTGTTTACATAGGAAATGAAACCTACGTCTGATACCGCAGTAGATTTTATCCATGTCTTTGTCAGACCATCATATGTCTCGCCGCTATTGGGATATATAAGTATTGGTTTGTTGGTCACATTCAGAATTGACAGAATTAGTCCATGAATAAATCGAGGAGGGGTGCAGTTGATCCCAACAGCAAGAACCTTCTCACATGTATCAGCAACCGAAGCACATTCAAGGATAGGATCTCCGCTAACCACATTCACACCATCCTTGGAAGTAAATGAGAACCATGCTGGGATCTTTAAATCATCTTCCTCGAGTAGTTCTGCATAAGCCCGAGCTTCAAGCTTATTCGGAATTGTCTCGAACGCAATCAGATCAGCACCAGATTCTGCTAGAACCTGAATCCTTCTCCTATGAAATTCCTTCAAATATTCTAGTGTAACCTTTTCACCATAATTCCCACTGTATTCAGATCCATCAGCTAAGTAAGCCCCATAGCTACCTACTGAAGCGGCAACCAAAATCGGAAAATTTCGAAGACTTCTTTCATTTCCATTATTTTCATAATAAATGTCGTGTGCTTCACGCGCAATTTGGACGCTCTTCTGCAACAGAGCTTCACTTTCTTCTTTGCCGAAGCCTTTTGCCATAAAACCTTGAATTGTAGCTTGATAAGATGCCGTAATGATAATATCTGCACCAGCTTCAAGGTAATCAAGATGCACCCTTCTGACCAAATGAGGAGAATCGATGAGGCACTTAGCACTCCAAAGTGGGTCATCAAGATCAGCACCATGTCTTTCAAGTTCAGTAGCAAAACCACCATCGATCACAGCATAACCACCATTATTCCTTAAGAAATCAGACAGTGCTGATGCGAGCTTATCACCTACAAATCCCATGATTGATAATTTTGTACGGATGATTAGACAAAGTAATGCAAAGAACATGACACGCAACGGAGCACAATTGATTAGTCAAAATAATGCAAAGAATTTTAGCACTCTTTAACTTTTTTCACCAAAATTTCTCTTCAAAAAAGATTTCTCCAATTTTTCACCCGTTCTAAACTCAGAAAATTGACTACTATTTATAACTATTTTCTATTAACCAGAGTAGGATCAAATGAACTTGATCGGACGATTCATATTAAGAATTTAGACATTCTTACTTATTTAATCAATATTATTCCTAAGGAATAAAAATCACGCACATTATTTTAATCTCCTTTGCTAAAGTTACAACATATTTCATTTAATCGATCCCAATATTTTGGTATACAAGGAAGGCAACCCAACTTAGTGTTGAGTCTTTTGACATATAGGTTACCTAGTGTCGACACTTGACGGACAATTTTGTTTTTGATGGGCTAGCTAGGCAGTATAAGGATGTCAATGGATGTTCGGAAATTCCAATGTTCATCTGAATTTGTATTCGAAATATCAACTATTATTAAGAAATATAATAGATTGGACATGAAGTCGTGTCTATACATAATATTTTTTTATTTCTATAAAAAAATTATTACCATTATTTAAAAATATATTTATTTCTATTTCTTTGGTGTATGTGCTATTAATTACTTGCAACATTACTTTGAACATTTTTAATTTTCAAATCAGATATTCGATATATAAATGGAATATTGTATATAACCTAAAACTGTAAAGGACTACATATATTCAGATTTCTGATTGAATCTGGAAGTTGTGTAACATTTTCCAGATATAAATGCAAATACTGCATGAACGCTTCCATTTATAGACTTATAGGCAGATAATTTGAATTTGAATAGATTTTATTCGAAACGTATTAATGAGGCTGTAACATTCTGATTTTGAGAGCTAATAAGAAGATAAAATATGGTTATTGAGTAGTAAAGTCATAACCCCTTATCCTATTATTTTTGATAATGACTAAACTACTTTCTTTTAATTTGTATTAATGAACTTAATTAGATTTTAGTGATTAGATTAGATTAGATTGGAGCAATGATTTGACCTAAGTTTTAGAATCATTGAAGGGGATACGCCCCCTCACTTTTTCATTATCAATGCATCATACGGCTAGGAGTTCAGCATTTCCTAGCCGTAGAAATCGTAAAACCTAAAATACGGTTTGGAATTTCAACTATAACTTAGTCGTGGTAAGATTTATGACTAGGAATCAAGAGTACGACCTAGCTATAATACATATTCTATATCTATAAATTCATCTACTCCTACTCGTAGATTTTTTATTTACAACTAGAAATTCGTCATTTTACCGTAAAAGGTTCGAACTCTGTATGAAAAAGTGTAAGCTTTATACTCATTTTAAGATTGAGTATAAACTGCTACTCATTCTTTTTTATTTTATTTTATTATTACAACCAGACCACTCAAGTTAAAATACCTTAACTATTACAGAGTGTGGGTATTTTCCCCACAATACAAACAGGAGGACGATGATCCCAGGTTTCATTTATATTACACTTCCGAGCATTTTTAGCTAGAGCATCAGGTGCTCTATTTAGAGTACGAGGGATATATTTACATAAAGGTTGATATAAATCTGAACGTTTATACATTCCCTGATGTAAGAAAATTGTGTCCAATTGATATTTCCATTCATTGCAAGAACAAGCGAGAAATTATCATAAATGAAGATGGTGTACAAAACTTGATGTTATTGAGTCCATATAATAGCTTGGTGTAGGGCTTGAGCTTCTGCCTCAACTACTGATCCTGCTGTTGTAGTCTAACATTTGGCTGCAATGAAGTCTTATTTTGATTTATGAGTAACAAATGCACAACCTGCACTGGAGGATTTTTTCCCCATGGAAGCATTAACAAACATTAGATTATACTATTAATTATAATTAACAATTTAAGTAGAGAGATGATGCTTACTATGGAAAGATAAGGGGTTTAATTTAGTGGTTTTATATCTAGCATATAAACCCTGAGTATGTTAATATGCATATGTTGTATAGCATATTAACAACTGATACTCATTCCTGGATCGAGTATAAATTAATATTCATTCTTAAATTTTTTACTTATTCCTAGATCAAGTATAAATTTGATATTCATTCTTAGAATAGATATATATTTATACCCATTCCTAGATCGAGTATAAAGTTGATATTCATTCTTAGAATGAGTATGTATTTATATTCATTCTCAAAATGAGCATAAATTTTTATTCTGGAGTTCCACGTCCATCTATGGCTAGGAATTAAACCTTCGACCTAGTTGTAAAACATCCGACGATGAGAAATTCATCATTTTCCAGACGTAAACAACAACAAATTACAAATCTACGGCTAGGAAATGATGAATTACTAGCCTACGACTGGGAAATGATAAATTCTTAGCCATAAATGAACTAGTTTCGGCCAGGAGCAGATGAACTCCTAGACGTAGGGAATGTTTACGGCTAGGAGGTAAGTAGTTCATGAAACTAAAACTGAATTCTACTTTGATCATTCTAACTTATTTGAGCAATCAAAAAAGAAAATAATGAGTTTGTTGATTTCTATCTAAAATAAGTTATAGCCAAAAGATTATCTGGTTGTTGAGGTGTTTAAACTTCTTGATTTATAATCCAATCTTTTCTTTTTATTTTTGGAGTCGTCATCTTCATCATTTGGTGGTGAAATATGAAAAATAATAATAATAGATTTTTTTTTAATCTATTTTTTTAATGAATAGTTATTAGATTTAGTTTAGTTATAGAGTATATATAATTTTGACTATATGAATGGACACTTTCTGTCTCTTAATTTTGGACACTTGAATCATATGCAGGCCTTCGTGAATAAAAAGTGCAGCACCAGTAATAGGTTTGTTTGAATTTGAATGGATTTTATTCCGATCTGTCTGGCCTGTTTAATAGTGTATAGGAGGGAGGGGAACAATTGGTACCCCTCCCTCGTATGCATTTTTGGTACCCCATAATCAGCCGTGAAAAAAAGAGGAGGAGGGCAAAGGGATACTTTGTTCTAAATAGAGGAGAGTAGAGGAGAGGAGATGGGCACATAAACGAACGACCACACAGTAGAGACTGTAGCAAACCCTTAATCACACCATCAAGAACGATACTCTTCTCAGTATTTCTCAACTATTTTATTTTATTTTTTGATCATTTTCCATATTCCGTTGTATGATGTTGAAGCTGTGGAAATTAT
Source organism: Papaver californicum (assembly GCA_023531435.1). Lineage (NCBI taxonomy): Eukaryota > Viridiplantae > Streptophyta > Magnoliopsida > Ranunculales > Papaveraceae > Papaver > Papaver californicum. The sequence goes on along the minus strand of JAJJMC010001794.1, from coordinate 638,524 downwards.
ATCAGAATTGTTTAACTGTTCATCCAGTAAAAACCCAAATTATTAGCTCTGGGTTTCTATGGGGAACCGGAGATATTGCTGCTCAAGCTGTCACTCATCATTATTCTCTCAAAAAACGCCATCTAAATCATGTAAGTAAACCCTTCATAGCAAACCCTAATTCATTTCCTGGTGGGGGGGTCTCAATTTTTCATTTTGGTTTAATTTTACGAAATAATCTAAAGTAGTGAAATCAAAATGCCCCCAATGGGTTATTGGTTAAGTTAGCTTGTTATTCAAACTGTGGTGATGTTTCTGTTTCGTCTGAAATATCTCTGTATTGAAAGATTCAGTATCAATGCAAAACTTCCCTTAAGCCTGTTTGAAGAATTACTTGACCTCCTAACTCCTGTATGTCACTACTTTTTTGAAGATCTCATATAGAGGCTGTTTCAACTTTCAATCATGCTTATTCTAGTGGTAACCTTACACATTGTCTTGGACTCTCGGTATCTATGTCACCGTAGTGTAGGATCTTGGTTATATGTATTGCTCTTATGTGTTGATCTGTGGGAGCTCCCAAGTGTTTGGAAATTAGTGTTAGAAACTTGGCTATGGTCCTAATTATATTGGAAAATAGGTGAAGATACGATCGCTGTGTTTAGAAATCCCTGTAAACACAACACAATGCAAGTAAAACTCACAAACTCCTTCAGAGCTGTAGTTTTTTTATAAAAGATGCCTGCAGGAGAGTGGTTTGATTGAGTGGCTTGTAGGTGAGGAAGTTCTATACTCTTCATTCAAGACTCATTTATCATTTGCAGTTATTTTTTTCGATTCAGCTTCCCATGATCTTGCTTTGCCTAAAGATAACCATAGTATTTTGTCAAAGATAAATTGATACTGCATTGATTCAGTCCAACTTAATGTGCTTTGAGAACGCAACACGACCCTTATCCTTATAATTCAGGTGGAGAGGTGGAGAAATCTGGTGTTATTTGCTTATGATTATTTAGAGAGACCTGAATTGTGGGAGTAAGGGTATGATTTAACTTAAGCTTCACTTGTGGGCTGAACCGATATGCAACCTACAATGAGAAAATAAGTTGTTATTACAGGCCACACGTAGATGGAGTTAAATGTGTTAAAAGGAAATATTTGACTTCATAGTCGATTTTTATACAATAGAATCATTGCAATGTATGAAGGTGACAGTTCATGTTTATAGGAGATGGATTGAAAGTAACCGCGCTATTATTATTCTTAAAACAAACTGACAAAATCAACCCAAAATCTAGATACCTCTAGAGCTGTGTTGCTTAACGAGAGGGTTTATTGTTGCTGGGATATTTAAGCAATTATACGTCTAAAAGCTAGGTCAACTCTTTGTAGGCTAAATGCAACTTAAGATGAGAGGTAACTCTTTCGAAAGCAGTAAAAAAAAAAAAAAATCTTTTCCTTCTTCAATTCCTTTGTCCAGATTATGACTAACTTGCCTAATATATTATTCACGAAAGTAAAAGTTAGTATGACTTGGTAATCTTACTAATTCAAGTTACAGAGGTGTTTTTGGTAGTTTGGTGAAAATCTCTGTATGTTTGCAGGATAGCGTTGAATCATTCAAAATCAATTGGAAAAGAGTGGGGACTACGGGCCTGTTTGGGTTAGCATTTGTTGGTCCTGTCGGCCATTTCTGGTTAGTATTTCTCTCCTTAAATTCACTCCTTTCATAGATACGAACTAATAGATTTGCAAATTCTTCCAGTGAATTCTTTTTTTTCCACATTTTCAGAACTTGGACCTAGTTAGACTTGCCCACGGAATTTATGTCTGTTGCAGAGATCCCTGAACATTTTAATAGAGTTCTAAAATAAGTACTTGTTGGTTTGTCTTCATGTTTCTCATTCTCAAATCTTGTTCTCTTAAAAAAGATGAGGTCTGGCTATAATCATGGTTCTCGCCAAGTGGTGGAATTTTTCCGAAGCCGATTCGTAGAGGTGTTCTTGAAAGGGTGAGCTCATTTTGAGAATTCAGCACTTGTAGGTCTTGATATAGTTCCGAATCGGACAAGCACATTTTCTGTCTAATAATTGTTTTGCTTTAGAGTGGTATAGTCATAGTTATCCTTTTGAAATGATCGCTTAGCCATCTAGGTTATTGTCTTTCTAGATTATATTTTGAAGGGAACGTAGGACACATCTATAATTGCCACAATCCTTTCAAGAAATTAGGTTACTGAATTTGAGCCTAAAGCGGATCTGTAAACCCGGGGATAAAAAGATTACTTGTGTGAAAATACTTACTACACCCTCCATTGGACAAATTGACCATGGTTGAGCAGTGTTCCGTATTGGGTTTATCGCTACTAGTTATCCATAGTATACGGTACATGTTTCTTACACGTTATATTTGAGAATTGTCGTATATGCAAGTATATTTTGCTTATATAGTAGTAAAATGTGGTAAGAAAAACAATAGGAACAAGGGGGAATCATCGCTTGCTTAACACAAGAGTTATATGTTATTTACAGAATGTTTTATTTATGACAAGTATATACATGCTTAGTGTTAAGCGTCGGGGCATCGAATATCATAGTTCATTAAATACCAAATATTTCCTTCGTTACAAACAGAACCTTCATTTTTAATATTGGATGTTTTTTCTCTTCGGAATATGAGTCTTTAGCATTCAACGGATCAATTGACGTCTAAACCTACATATTATAGATGTAAAAGAGGCTATAGGTTCATAACAAAATTTGATCCAAGC
>JAJJMC010001794.1:575924-635375 GCA_023531435.1 Papaver californicum | reverse complement strand
GTTCTGTGCTGCCGGTGGTCCCCGCCCGGTGCGTGCGCTGGGGTCGGCGGCGCCCCCCCCCCCCCCCCCCCCCCCCCCCCCCTGTCAAAAGAAAATATTCTAAACAGCAGAAATGAATAGATAGAGATTAACTCCTTAAATATGTGAGAACATGCTTGAACATCTAAGATATATTGTATTGTTATTGAAACAAAAATTTCATCTTTCGATAAACAAAAAATTAGGTATTAGATTATTACAAGCATCAGCAAGGAAATGATCGAACCACTACCATACTTCTAAGTGCAAGTGCATGGCTCTATATATCTACCAACTACTGGAAATGCACAACGGGATGAAGCATGCAAATCTTTGTCACTACCACTAATTTCAGCCTAAGGATACAACTATATAAGGATAGTCACTTAACTGTGCGTTTTAAGTAATTGGCTATCAGGTGTTATTTACAGGTTACAAATTCAAACTAAAAAGAGCAAAAGAAGGAGGAGTTTGTTTAATCACTTATTCAATTTTTTGTACATATGACTATTAGAAAGCATTACCTTTTTTTCTCAACATTTTTTAAGGCAATTAAGAAAGAAACCTTTGTAGGAGGTTTTCCTACTCTATTAAAGAATTATAGCTTATGTCGACCGTAACCATTTGAATGGTCTAGAGATAATCTTACCATTGATAGTGTCCTTAATAATTTGTTAAGAATGTTGTGAGGGCTGTTTTCTAAGATGGAACAACTCAGTGAACAAATTTAGAACACGGTAAGAAAGAAAAAAAATACCAGAGTGAAGCTGAGTAAACCTTGATCGAACTCCGCACATATTCCAACAACAACTTAGAAGTTCTGCCTCTGACTGGCCTATGCCTTTGTGAAATAAACTGAAAAAACGTAGTACATAAATATTATACCATGATCTAGCTTTCACAAACATCTATCCATGCTACAAAAGTAACAGGCAAATACAGCCAAGAATTTCATATTAAATTTTATAGACTGAAAAGTAAAAGATTAGCAGTACCTGTAAAATTAATGTAATAAACTTGGACAGGCATGTATCTTCAACATTTGAAGGGTCCAGCTTCTCTACATTAATAGTAGCATATCCATGCTGCAGAAATTAGTTGATGTTTGCAACTTAGATTAAAAATAAAATAAAATAATCCTTGCAACTTATACATACTGCTGTCTTAAAATTCCAACCTTTTCTAAAACAAATGGTTATCTACTGATACACTAATGAAAAATTAAATCAGGAGATACTAAACCACGAAGTAAATGAAAAATATGAATAAAGAACTCATTTTATGTGAAATCATGCTCAATTCACTCGCTGCTCAAAATGCCACCAAAGAAGACATCCATCAAAAGTTTGTTAATTGCATTTGGCTTTCAATATGAAAATAAAGACTAGCAACTGCTACTGTTCTTGTAAAAAGAGATAAAGGTGAACTATAATAACGATGAAGATGTAAACTTGGTCTCAAGAAAGAGAAGAACACGAAGGAGAACTTTCAACTACAGTAAACTGATAAATAAGATGCTAACTAGAACGTGAATTTTCATTTAATATATCAATTCCCGGCTATACAAGATTAGTTACTTACAGCACTGACAGTTACAGTCTGATTTATCAGATTAGAACAAATTATGTCAACAAATGAACGAGTTTTTCGACAGGCCGAAACAAGCGCTTGCACTTCAGATCTGAAAGTACCTGAAATTTAGATACAAGCAAAACTTTATCAAGATGCCAAACAGGCCTATAACTACATCATGTACAAATAAAGAATATAAATCTACAATATCTCCACCAAATATGCTCTAGAGAAGAAGAAAGTGATCGTGGCTGTCCAAATATGTGGCACAAGGATTTGAGTCAAAGAGAATGAAACAAAACTTGGTACCAGGGCTGCGGGAAATCCATCTCTCCGCCAAGATACAAAAAAATACAGTAGTCGAAGGTGTCATGCATGAGTCACACTCACTTATTTTCAAATTTCGCAATGATAGATGGATCCTGTTACGAGCAAACAATGGACTCTGATTTGTTGGATCTTCAACCCACGAGATACTACCTTTTTGACATATCTAAAGAAGATGTTACCAAAACTTAGAAACATTTCACATATAATAAACATCACATAGAGATCCTTAAGAAGTTTTTAGATGTCTCTAAGCATATTCTTCTGTCCTAGGAAATCTAATCAGATCAGACGTGTAACATACTGCTCTAGACAGAAGGGAAAAATATATGAGCTGTTTTCTCTTTGAAGACCCTTGGTTCACCCCCAAAGTCTTATGGTTACCTACAGCTTCAACAACAGTTTTATATATCACTGAAATTATTCCAGAATAAGCTCAATATGCAAAGAATACAAGAAAATTCTGTCTAAATTTTTTAATACATGAGTACTATACTTCTCCCATGGTACAGCGTGTTCTTAAAGCACCATGAGTCCTTTACAGCCGACTTTCGCAGCAATCACATGAAGACATGAGACATTCACAGGAAAATGCATTAGATCACAATAGGAAATACGGGTGCGCACTTAGTACATATCTTAGCAACACATTGTATGTTCCCTAGGTTATGGGAATCTAGCAACTTAACATCACAATTATATGAAAACCAAAGCATCGTAACCAGTATAATTCAAATGATTAACCTTAAACATGATAATGGCAAAAAGGGGTGCTCACTTCATACATATCTTCTTTTGAGAAGTCCAGCAGAGGGCGCACTAATAGAATCCCATTGGTGGAAGTATTATTACTATAGTAATGGATGTTTTTAGGGAATAATTCAGAAATAAATGCTGTTCCAGAAAGCCCAAGAACGCCACTGTAGCGAGATAATCGTAAAATGAACAATTCAGCCTGCAATAGTAATGCCATCTGTTAGGATATTCAAATTTCAACAAATGAACATAGTTCCTTCCATATAATACAAACTCAACATAAAAGAGCTGACCCATTTCAGCCTTTTAGGCTCATTAAACCATAACATACACAGTTGTGCTGGCATAAAGTATACATATACAGTATAGAATATTCCAATCTGAAGCATCCGTGGGTAATTTATGAAACTTTGACATCCTTCTAGCTTTCTTTTCTTTACTAAAAAATTCTAAAGCTTGAGTTATGAGTTGACAAATAAAGCTAGACACAAGAAAAAACTAACAACAGATACAGAAATATGAAAGTGCAACATCTAACATGCGGATGAGGTCAGATTTGTTCACTGTAATGGCTGAAGTTCTATTTATCAAAAAAGAAGAAGCTGAAATTACTTAAATTACAATAGAACGAGCACTTTAAATCTAAGGACATGGTGAACTAGATAGAGACGACATACCTGATCATCTGCGTGGTGTGCAATAAGCAGCACACTTATTCGGATTTTTACGGTTTAAACCGTATCAACTATTAAATGATTCAAATAAGATATTTTCCTGAAATCTGAATCCTGATTCCCTTCTTTCCCTGTAAATCATTAACACATTCATACACTCAAATCAACATTCAATCATCAATTCCTCATGTCTTCACCGCATTTCTTTATGAACCTTCAAACCCATTCTTATTTCTTTCCTGACTTTTCTATTCTCTTTTGTCAAACCAAATTCAGAGCACCTGAAATAATTTGAGCAATTGAGTAAATGTGAATCAGATTTAGTGAAATCAGAATATCTTTTACAAAGAAGAATTATTACTAGGGCTGCACAACGGGCGGGTGTGTCGGTTTTGGGGTAAAACCAACTACCAACCCGTCTAAAGGCGGGTTTTGATATTCAAAACCGTATACCAACCCGTCCACAGGCGGATCGGGTCGGTTTCAACCCGAGGCGGGTCGGGCGGGTTCGGTTTATTTCGCGGGTTAACCCGTGGCAGATAGAAAAAAACTGGCAGCAAAAAACACTAAAAACAGACACTAAAAACAGAAAAAAAAAAAAACAGGAAAGAAAAGGCAGATAGAGATTGAGTTGATGAATCACCCATTAAGCCTCCTAAGAAACAGCAAAAAACACCAAATATCGTCAAAATATAATAACAAATACAATTATACAAGGGATATACACTAGCCACAAAAACAAGGATTAATTTATTTTCTTTGCTTTCTTATCATTTGTATGGAGTTGAATCTATATCGTTATCTTAGAAGTTCATGTGGCAATTATAGAACTTGAAATGGTAAGATTTTTAAATGATTTCTGAAAATTTTAGTTTGGAATAGTCTGTCTTTGGAAATTTGTGTAGGCTTCGTTACACAATGAAAATGAGTGATTTTTGGCTCATTTGAAACTAGAAAGAATAAGCTAACACAATAAAATTGTAAGAAAATACAATAAGGTTTATAGCTATGTTAAAAAGACTCATCAAAAACAGAACAGGAATCCCGTATTCAGAAAATGCAGTTTCGGCAGTTTGAAATCAAAAATTCGTACAAAAATCATTTCTCAATGGATTCAGAAATTTTGGTCTTGTTTGAAAGCTGAGAGAGTCCTCTTTGACATAAAAATAATAGGGAAGGGTATTGAAGTACAGGTCAGTGTGAAAACATCTTGACAAAACAGTACAGCAACACAGGTTCAGAATAAACGGGCGGGTTTGGGCGGGTGCTACACTAAACCCGTAAACCGACCCGTGGTGACCGGGTTTTAAATTTTCAAAACCGTATACCAACCCGTAGCGGGTCGGTTCGGTTATAAAGCCCGTGGTTTTGTCGGGTTCGGGCTAGTCCGGTTTTTCGGGTCGGTTCCTGTGCAGCCCTAATTATTACCATATATAGACTGCTAACATACACAGCCAGGCTATCCTACACAGTACATCACATACACGTGATGTACACAGATAATCCACACATGTGGTATTATACCAACCAACTCTAACTAACCTCTTCATGACTCTAACATTCCCCCTCAAGCTTTGTATCAGTCAGATACATGAGCTTGTCAGATAGAGAACGAAACACAGTAGTGCAGAGACCCTTTGTAAACAGGTCAGCTAACTGTTGTAGTGAAGGCACATAAGCAATCTGGAGAAAAGATTGAGAAACCAACTCTCTAACAAAGTGATAGTCCACCTTTATGTGCTTTGTCCTGGCATGAAAGACAGGATTGAATGCCAAGTTTGTGCACTCTGATTGTCACAATAGAGAATCATTGGCTCAGAGATAGGCAAATGCAGTTCCCTCATCAGATAGGATATCCAGAACAGCTCATAAGAAGTGACTGCTAATGACTTATACTCAGCTTCTGCAGAGCTACGAGAAATGGTTGGTTGTTTCTTGGAAGACCAAGAAACCAAAGAAGAGCCAAGAAAAATTGCATATCCACTTGTAACCCTCCTAGTATCTGGACAGCCTGCCCAGTCTGAATCAGAGTAAGCAGTTATTTGTCCTAAATCACCACCTGAGATAGTGATTCCAGACCCCACAGTGCCTTTCAAATATCTCATTATTCTTTTGACCAACTAAAAATGTAGATCAGAAGGACAATGCATGAACTGAGAAACATAGTTCACTGCATAAGTGATATCAGGCCTAGTCATAGTAAGATATTGAAGACCCTCTACCAAACTCTTGTAGGTTGTTGGAGACACCAAGGCAGTACCACAATAAACTGAGTGCCTAGGTCCAGAAGCAACATGAGTTGTGCTGGGTTTACAGTCCACCATCTCAGCTTTCTTAAGTAACTCAAGAGTATATTTCTGTTGAGTAAGGAGAAGAATACCTGAATTCTTGGACTTTTTGCACTCAATCCCCAAGAAATAGTAGAGTGGCCCTAGATCCTTCATACAAAACTCATTACTCAATATGTGTATAAAGTTGTGAATTGATGTAGTTGATGATCCAGTAAGGATAATGTCATCAATGTATAGTAGAAGAAACATCATCTCAGAACTAGTATGATAGATGAATAAAGAGTGATCACAGGAAGACATGACAAAACCTTTATCTAGAAGAAAATCACTGAATCCAAGCTCTTGGGGCTTACTTCAAGCCATACAATGATTTTGTTAAATGACATACATGAGTAGGATTAGTTGTAGAAACATACCCAGGTGGTTGCTCCATATAGACATCTTCATCCAAGAACCCATGCAAAAAAGCATTTGAGATATCAAGTTGTTGCAGAATCCAATTGTTGCTCAAAGCAATTGTTAGTACACATATGATTGTTGTAGTCTTTACCACTGGACTAAAGGTTTCTGTATATTCCACTCCATCTTGATGCAAGTACCCCTTAGCCACTAGCCTAGACTTATACCTGTCAACTGACCCATCATACTTCAATTTCACTTTGTAAACCCATTTGCAGCCCAAAACATTCATACCTTCAACATAGGGTTCTAATGTACAAGTCTCATTATCCATTAATGCAACATATTCTTGGTCCATGGAAATAACCCATTTTGGATCCTTACAGGCTGCTTTGTATGATGCTGGCTCAGAAGGTCCTTATAAAAGAGAAAAAAGGCAGTTGAAATTGAGTGACTTGAGGTGTAGTGAGCCACAAAATCTGGTGGAAGAGCCTTTTGTTTAGACACACCAATTCTGGATCTTGTCTGAATTCCAGGAGCAACAGGCACAACTGGAGATAATGGTAACAAAGTAGCCTCCTCAGAAGAAGCATTCTCAATGACAGGAGAAGAAGAGTGATCAAGTGATGCATTATCCAGACAAGGTGGATCAAGATGAGAATTATGAAAGTTTCATGAGCCAATTTGGAGTTGCACAGTATCAGGTGTGTTAGATTGTGAAATACAAGAACCAACAAAAGGGAAACTAGACTCATCAAATGTAACATGCCTTGAGACAAATATCTTTTTAGATGAATTATCATAGCATTTGTATCCCCTATAGAAACAAATGTAACCCAGGAATGTGCACCTAACTGATTTTGGAGAGAGCTTGTCTTTCCTAAAAGAGGACATATTGGGATAGCAAGAACAACCAAAGACTTTGAACAGACTATAGTCAGGTACCTCATTATACAGAAGCACAAAAGGTATTTTGAACTGTAAGACCTTGGAAGGAAGTCTGTTTATGATAAAAATGGAAGTAAGGTAGCTATCAAACTAAAAGGACTTTGGAACTGAAGATTTAAAAGAAATGGTATTACCAACCTCAGTAATATGTCTAATTTTCCTCTCTGCAACACCATTTTTTTGTGGAGTTTTTGGACAAGAAATTCTCAATGTAATTCCACATTGTTCCAGATAATTTCTAAAAAGTCCTTTGACCAACTCAGAGGCACCATCACACTGAAAAGAAACTATGGATCTAGACATCAGTTTCTCATTGTGCAGTTTGAAGTGTTTAAAACACTTTAATGACTCATCTCTTGTATAAAGAGGATAAATCCAATGATACCTGCTGAAGTCATCTACAAACAAGATAAAGTATCTGAACCCCTCCAAGGATGTGACTGGAGCAGTACCCCAAATGTCACAATGAATAAGTTGTAAAGGAGAAACAGAAATTCTACTTGAAGATTGAAAAGGTAATTTTGTATGCTTACCAAGTTGACATTCATGATAAAAGAAATCCAAATTGTAATATGAGAGTTGTATAGATGGTATAGATGACAATTTATTGAGAATACTAGATGAAGGATGACCTAACCTCTTATGCCAGATGGAGGAGGAATCAAGGATTGAAGTAAAAGCCTTTGTAAGAGGTGGTGCAACCTGAATTGGATACAATTTTTTGCACACTGCTCCTTCTGCCACCACTTCATTAGTGGATAAATCCTTGATGTTGTATCCCCAAGGAAGCATATTGAGTGAGACGTTATTATCAACACAGAATTGTGATATACAAATGAGATTTTGTATAAGTAGAGGTACCAACAAAACATCCTTTAGCAAAAATTCTGAATTCTCAAGGACCAAAGTTGCTTCACCTATTCCAGAGATTTGTAGACACTTGCCATTGCCAATCATTACCTTATTAGTACCAGAATAAGTTATGTAATCATGTAAAAATGCAAGATTACTGGTTATGTGTACAGTAGCACCTGAATCAGGGATCCATTGTTCATTGACCACAAAATCAGATGTATGTTGTTTCACTATAGAACAGGTATAAAAAGCTTGATGTGATCATGTTTTAGAGGTTGAAGTATTTGATTTTGAATTAGGTGTTGGTAGAGTGTAACGCCAATGACAGCTGTTGGCAGTATGACCAAATCTTTTATAAATTTGGCATTCAACAACAGAAAAATCTGTATAGGTTATATTATTAAAGGTTCTTGAAGGAGTTTGAGAAGGTTTATTATAGTGTTGAGTTTTCTTTGAATAGAAGGCTGTATTCATGGAGTCAAGAAGAACAGATGAATCTTGCTCTTGAGATTTAAGCCATTTTTCATGATGAACTAATCTTGATCTTAACTCACCAAAAGTATATTGTTTCTCTCGATTATGAGAAGCAACAACAAACTGATCAAAACACCTATTTAGACCATTCATGTGTACATAACAATATCATCATATGTAATATTTTCATTAATAGCAGCAAGATTGTCAGTGATTTCTTTAATCTGACACAAGTAATCCAGAACTGGAAGATTACCTTGCTTTATTGACTGAATCTGTCCTCTGAGCATTGATTTTCTTGCAAAGAATTGAAGATTAAACTCAGATTTGAGATAATCCTAATATTATTTTGATGTGGATAAGCCAAGAACACGAGAAGAAATAGGTTGAGTAAAGGTTGCATTGAGACAAGACATTACAAAACGATCCATAGCAAACCAGAAAACATGTTCAGGATTTGTTGTAAGTACCTCATTTACAAGAATCATTGAAGCAGGAGCTGGATATGATCCATCAACGAATCTTAGAAGATTAGTACTCATCAGGATAGACTCAAACTGGTGTTTCCAGAGAAGATAGTTTGTTGAATTTAGCTTCAAGGAAACAAAATTGCAGATGTTCTGGAAAGGTAATTGAATCTGGTGTTGTTGGTAGTGATCTGTAGCATTTGTTGAAGGATTAGTAGAAGTAGAAGTAGTTGAGTTTGCATTCTCCATTGTAGTTGTTAATCAAAAGTAGTAGAGATATCAAGAATTGATAAAAATTTTAAGAGTTTCTAGTGATGTTCAGAAATTAGGATTTGGATCAAGAATCAACTCGTAGGAGATTGAGCTCTGATACCATGAAATAATTTGAGCAATTGAGTAAAGGTGAATCAGATTTAGTGAAATCAGAATATCTTTTACAACGAAGAATCATTACCATATATAGACTGCTAACATACACAGCCAGGCTATCCTACACAGTACATCACATACACGTGATTGTACACAGATAATCCACACATGTGGTATTATACTAACCAACTCTAACTAACCTCTTAATGACTCTAACACCACCATTACCCATCATCAAATCTCTGACAAAAACAAACCAATTCGGACACCATCTCCAATCTCGTGAACCCAACTTTCCCTTTTCTTTTCTCAACCACAACAAAAATCAAAGATTTATAGTATCAAACCACTGAACCATTTCTCTCCATGTTGGTGTTGAGAACACCACTATCAGTTATACGGCATGAAACCCATCTCAGATTCATCCATAAACAAACCACAATACATGGCATCAATCCACTTTTGTCCCTATCTTTACTTGTTTGGACTTCAGATTCACAACAAACCCTTCTTTCTATTCCCCCACTCAGTTACTTCTCGTCTTCTTCTCTGCAGTCTCGAAATCGAACCTCATCTTCACAAACCCATCAAATATGGCAGCAGCATCTCTCGCTGCTTTTATCTCGATTTCATTCTATCTAAATTCAATGAAAAACCCCATTTCTTGTTGCCACTGCTCGAACTTGTTTCAATTTTCTTCTCATTCTCGAGTCATTGTTCAGTTCGCGTTGTACTCATGCCGGCGTGAAGGGATGGTCTTTCAATTTTGACTGTCTGAAATCATGAATCGCCTCATAGAGGCATAGAGCGGCGTCGACTCGAGAGGAAGATGAAGAAAAAAAAATTTAGAAATGAAATGAGATAGAAACTTCTAGTTTTAGGGTATAGCCGTATAGGTAATAGATGGAGGGCTAGGATGAAACATAATCAATGGCCAAGAAAATTTGGTTTATACGGGCGGGTTCGGTCGGTTCTTATACTAAACTCGTAAACCGAACCATCATGAACGGGTATTTGATTTTGAAAACCGTATACCAATTGCTACGGGCGGTTTCGGTTTAAAAACCCGTGTTTTGTTGGGTTCGGTTTTTCGGGTCGGTTCCTGTGCAGCCCTAACAAGAATGTTGTTGTTGTTGGTAGGTGGGGATAAAAAATGAAATACGTGAACTGAAATCAGACCCTGTAAGGTTTTTAACAGAGAAATGGGTCCGATCCCGATCGGTTCTATCACAAGATCATGAACATGAATCGATACGGGTTTTTGACGGTCCAGGTTTTGGCTTTTAAATAAGTGAAACTGAAATCGGACTTCGTAACAGTTCTAACTTCCAAGTGTTAGTCGAATCAGGTTCTTAAGAGCAAGTCTCATAGCGGTATCCAAGTTATTCCAAACTTGGAAAAGTGCAAAAATATTAAATTTTATGGTTTTTAAATAAGGGCCATCCACATTTTTTCTGAGCCGTGTTCCCACATTTTACGAAAGAGAGCTTGAATTCCAAGAGATATAGGTAATCCGAGTCGCGTTCAACGCGACTCGAAATCATGCGCATCTATCCGTAAACATAATTTGGAATTGCGTTATGTGGTATTTCGAATGACGTTTTCCAAAACGTAATTCAAAATTGCATTTTACGCCAGAGGCGGATCCAAATGGGGGCCTATTGGGTCACAGACCCCCATAATATTCTTAAAATTATGTAAATACCCATGTACTTTATAATATTTTAATGTCAAAATTGTCCACGTGATAGACACGTTTTTATGTCTGATTTGCTCTCAATTGTCTATATTGTTGGTGCTTAATGTTATATTAATTGTGTTATTTTGTGTGTTTATAGATGCTTTTGGGAAATAAACATTTGTGAAAAAATTGGGTAAACAAGTTGTTAAAGGTACCCGGAAAAATTACTAAAGGCACCCATCGAATTGATAAGGACACCCACTCTATCTTGTTCAAATTCAGAAAAAGGAGGAAAATATTTCTTTATGTGAAGAGTTTATCTGAATTAATTGAAACCGAGTTTATCTCAAACAGTCACATTCCAGTGGCTACTTTTCCATTCTAATACTATATATACTCTTCAATTATCTGATACCTTTTTCTATACAAATTATTTTTCACAAATTTATACTTTTTCTAAAAGAAATTCTAAGTTCTCTCAATTTGATTTCTGATTTATATATCGTAATTTTGATTCTTCCAATGAGGAGATGGAAATGGATATTTCCCGGTATAATCAAGAGCAACTAAAGTACATTTAGATGCTTCAACAATTGTATGATGGGTCAAATGAGGATATATAGAGAATTGTGAGACACAATGTTGTAACTGTATTTAGGGCCAATACCTCTACTTCCGGAGCCAAAACAAGTATTCACCAGAAGATGGATGTTTCAAGGGCGTGAATTTTACCACCAGAAGACGATGGAGGATTATTTCATTCCCGTATGTGTGTACTCTTATCAAGATTTTCAGCGTCAATTTTGCATGCCACGACACTTGGTGTAAAAGATTTTTTTCTCGTACAACCCAAATTTAATTATCAGTATAGTGCATGAAATATTCAAGGACATAGCCCTAAATAAAAAGTGATTGTAACCCTTATGGTTCTATGTTATAGGGTGTCCAGCGGATTCTACTGATGGGTATATTCGGATGGGTAAAACAACAACATATCCAAATCTTTTAATATTTTGCAAAATAGTTTTAATAAACCTGAGGCTTTCCAGGGTCGGTTATTATAAGGGTCTTTATCCAAAACCCATAATTATTTTGGAAGCTGCTTCTACTTATGATTGTTGAATATCGTATGTATTTTTCGGACTTCCGGAGTTCGTAAAATGACATAAATGTTTTACACTAATCACCTTTGTTTGAAGACCTGATGTATGGAATTTCCCGAAGTAATTAAATTTTACAATCAAACGCCGTAAATATACTCATGGGAATTATCTGGCGGATGAAATATATCAACAATAGTCAACCTTAGTTCAAGCATACAATCAGCAGTGGGGGTGATGAGTCTCATGCTATAAAGTATTTTAACATGCAATAAATGGGTTTGAGGAAGGATGTTGAAGTTGAGTGGGCATTTGGAATTTTAAAGAAGATGTTCATTACCGCTTACATAACATGGTCATCTAAGGAAACCGGATGACGTGATTCTTATTGGACTAGTTATCCAGATGATGATTTGAGGCCTAGAGTTGAACCATTATATGGGGTACCTGCAAGAGGATAAAGGGTTGTAAGTTAGAGAATTCAAAATCGAAATTTGTATATGATGTTAAGAGTTAATCTGTCTGCGTATTTTTAGGCTACTTTTGAAGCCAGGGTCAGGAGAATGTAAAATTTAGTTTGATTATTATTATTTTTTAACTAGTTTATTTTATGTACTGTGAATTTTTTTAATGAATAAACTTAGGCTTAAGGTAATTAACTATTAAATTTAATTTTAATTTAAAACTAATATATTTAAGTTAATTTAAAGAAAATAATTATATGTAAACTAAATCTAATGTAGATGGTGGAATTTAACAAAGGCTAAAATTGTAAAATATTTATGTTCCATATCAGAAATATCGAATTTACAAATTTATTTCTGATCATGTATCAGAAATATGGAGCATGTATTATCACATTTCACAAGAGAATTGAGAATACAGGTTCTATTAATAGCTATAGGCATTCCATGATGATCTTATAGCCTTTCTATAATTATATACATACACACAATATCAGAGTTTCGTCCAACTGAACTTTTTATATTATATATATGTACTGAATTTCCTCCGGATGCTCATATGTGTGTGTTAACTCATATGTATTGAATTTCCTCCGGATTAATAGAATTTTAAAGAAGTACTGGTGCTCGTTGCAATTCCTCCCAGACTCTCTAATCATACAAAATTTATATATGTATAAATATTAATATGGTTTTATTCTCGAATGAATATCATGCTCTCAGACGGATATTCACTAAAACGAATAACACAAATTTGAACTTATGTCAAGTGTAGCAATTCCCCGGCTGAATTCTTTGGCATCGGGTGTCAGTTGTCGTGATTCGGCCCAAAATCCAATATGTGCGCAAAAAAATAACACATCAAAACCTTAACTTGTGTGACGCTGGGCTAGTACCAGTGCCAAAAACTAATTCATGCTAGCATAGGCTAGCACATTGGCTACGCACGGCGCTGGGACTAGCCCAGCGGCAGACCCTTGTGCACGGCGCTGGAACTATAGCCCAGCGCCAGACCCTTGTGCACGACGCTGGGCTAGTCCCAAACATATACACTATCGGCCCTTGCTTTCCGTCCTGCACATCTCTTCAGCCTGCGTATCTATCTAGCGCTCGCATCTCTCCAAGCTTGTGCATCTCCAAGCTTGTGCATCTCCAAACTTGCGCATCTCCAAGCTTGCGTATCTCCAAGCTTGTGCATCTCCAATCTCGTGCATCTACCGGATAACTCTATTGGTGAAGTTAGCTCCATATTGTGGTGATACTAAAAAAATGGTGGAATTATGTCATTGTTGTATGTGCTACAGTGTACGACAACTATCAATTTTCATTAATATTTTATCAGGAAGAAAAAAATCTTGATTGGAGGGTATGGAGGGTGTAACAAAAAAGTAGGGGCAACTATCACTTTTTATCGTCATTATTTGTTTTATTTTATATGTACTTTTGCACGAGCTGATATTGATCTTGAAAAAATCTCTGTCGGATAACTTTATCTCTTGCCGAAGAACTATATTGGTATTGTGGTGATACTCAAAGACGGATATGAAAGCTTGAAAAAATGGTGGAATCTTGCTAAAGTCGTTGTTGTGTGTGCTATAGTATACAACAACTATCAATTTTCAACAACATTTTGTTAAGAAGAAAAATGACTTGGTTGGAGAGTATAAGAAAAAGGTATGGGCGACTATCAATTTTCATTATCATTATTTGTTTCATTTGAATGTGCTTGTTATTTGCACGGGCAAATGTTAATCGTCAAACAATCTCTTTCAAAAATATGACTCTATCTCTTGCCGAAGAGCTATATCCGGTGAAGTTAGCTTCATACTGTAGTGATACTCAAAGACGAACACAAAAGCATGAGAAAATGGTGGAATTCCCCATAATGAAATTAAAAGAGCTTGCTTGGAAGGTATAACTAAAAGATACATGCAACCATTAGATTTCAAGAATAATACATTTAGAAAAGTACGGAAAACTATGCCTAATGTGTAGCATGGGCACAAATCTAATATGGTTTTAAATTCTAACAAAAAAAATTTCTCTCCACATAGGAGTTTCAATACTTTTCAGATTCGTCGAGCCCGTTTTAGGATTGTTACACCATTTTCAAGTTCGCTATATCATTTCCTGAAAAAAGTTCATCATTTCCAAGTGTCTTGGGGTTTTTGGTTGGGGGAAAACTGACCTTCAACAATATTTTTCAGGTATCGAGCCTAATTCAGGATCGTTACACCGTTTTCAGGTTCGTCGAGCCCGGTTCAGGATCATTATTTTTAGGATTGTTTAATCATTTACCATCCACGCCAAGGAGATATGGGCAACTCGGCTCAATTCAACTAATTTATAGGCTTTTAATACTTTCTACATGTGTGAGATAACTTTCACCTAACACTTAACTGTTCGTTAGCCGTTTTTTCAAAAAAAAAAATAAACGAGGAAAAATAACGAAGGTGGAGGTACTTTATAAATTTTAAAAAATAACAAAAATACTTTATAAATTACTAATCGAAGTGGAGGTACTTAATAAAACTCCCCAAAAAAAACATAATTTCAAAAATACTGCAAATACTCGACAACCTCACTGAAAACGAACACAAATCATAATGAAGTTAAAATGTGAGAGAGTTGTTTGTATCGCGGCTTTAAGGTTAAGAAAAAAAAACTCTAAAAACTATGAAAGCAATGGTAATTTTAATTGCACCATGAAAAAATAATATCATGGACACACGTATGATGCGTTAAGAATCAATGTGACATCAATGGTAAAACCCAAAAATCAAAAGTGGCAATTGAATCATATTTTGTAAAATCGTATATTAAAAATTAACGTGCTAAATAATTTTTTTTTATATCTTATTTGGTTGGAAGAATTATAATCCTACGCATTTAATTATGAGTAACTTAATTTTTAGAATTAAATTCTAAAAGATTGAATTCAAATCCAAAAAATTAATGTTTGGTTGAGATAATTTAGTTACCTTTGTTTTTATCCCGAAATTCAATTCCCTTATTCTATCGGAACAATGCAGTGGGAATATGTTATTTTGGAGGGAATTTGATTTTTAGTAATCAAAAATCTTAATTACACAAATATTTATCCTGTTTGGTTCAGGGAATTATGCTCATTCCTTTGGAATTGGATTACATAGTTTTTAATTCCTTTAACTAAGTATGTTATAACAGGGGGTAGTCAAATGATATTTATATAGACTTTCATAGATTTGTATTTTTAGTTACTCCCTTAGACTCTCTGGAAATATAGAGATTTCCAGTGATTCTAAAAGAGAATTGTAGAGAGTCTCTGCGACTTGTAGATACAAATCTAATGGATTTCTAGAGAGTCTTTGTGATTTGTAGAGATAAAAAGATGTAAAATATCTAATCATAAATTCAAAACATCTACCAACTTTTTTACTATGCACGTTACACAATTAACACAAGTATCATGAATACCTAGTAAAATTTGTGTCATTTGTCAAAATTAAAAGTTCATTGTTGTTTTGTGCCTAAGTTTTCATTCTCTTTATTCCACTCATCCAACATTTTATTTGCTATGCTATCTCGCCACTGATTAGCATCTTCTCGTTGTTGTCTCTGAGTTTGATTTTGGGAAAGATTGTCTTCAGGATCTATTTGTTCAGTGGAAGAATCTGGTTCCTCTTCACTTTCATCAACTGAAAATTCATCGGAACGACATTCTTTGTGCAAAAAAGTTATGCATTCCTGCACATGCCAAAACTATTTCCGCTTGTGTTTTGTATGGAAATAGGGGTGCACTCTTAAATATTAAGAAGCGTGATTTGAATACACCAAATATTCTCTCAACTACATTCCTTAGAGATGCATGTCGAAGATTGAACAATTCACCAGCTTTTACTGGTTGGCGCCCGAAACCTGAGTATTCTTGGAGATGATAACGAACACCACGGTATGGAGCTAAGAACTGGCGTCGGTTTGCAAATCCACAACCCACCAAATAAAATTTACCTAATTTTTTATGATTAACTTAATCATTATATGCATAATAACCAAATTCAAAGAGATTGCTACAAATAAATTATGTATAATTACCTTGCGCAATGGTGAGTCCGTTCCTCTTTGTTAAAGCATCATTTAGATTCTTTGCGTCATGAGAAGACCTTTCCCACCCACTCAACACATATACAAATTCTAAATCAAAATTGCATGCAGCTAAAACATTTTGAGATAAGGAATAGTCGTGGATGGATTTTGATCATCCGATAAGGCTGAGGAATGAGGACCTTTGGATTATATTTGTTTTACCCAAATTTTTAAGTCTCTCAAAATATCACCTATAAGGGAGAGATTTGCTCATGCCTATTTTCATCAAAAAAGTCTCCCAAAATTCCAATAAGTAACAAATCAATGATTTTGAAGTCTTAACCCAATAACAAGAATGTTTGAGTGACTTTTAACAAATCTTAATTCAATAACAAGAGAGTTTGGGAGAATTTAAAATACTTGGAAAAAGTCTCTATCCAATAACAAAAGAGTTTGAGAGATTCTCTGAAAATCTCAATTGACTAACAACATATTTGAAAATTCTCTATCAGTTTTTATAAATCACAATTGACTACCCCTGTAAATGTAGAAAAACTCAATTCCGTAATCTGGACCCTGGAGACGAAACGAAACGAAGTACATAAGCATTAAGTTGTCATTTATACATCTAAACTTACAATTAAATGATGATACTCATTATCATAATTCAACAAAAAAAGAATCTGTTCAATTAACTATTCTACAGTTGGGTTTTGTGATTAATCATAACATTTAAATAATGATCCTTGAAGGGTGAGCGTATCGAGCTGAGAATGATCTAGAATAGTTATCTGGTTCATTCAAAGAACACCCTTGGTCAAAATTCTTCAAGTAACTAGTTGGATCGTACGAAACGACTCTAGCCCGGTCATGATCAGTACCAATGGACCTGAAAATTTTCTTCTTTTCTTTCTTTATCCTCCTCCATATCTTCACTCTCCATTCCTTTGTTACTGAACATCTTGTCATTTTAATATAACTCATATGGTTTGACCACATCATGCATGATCTTTGTGGACCTAATCGAATACTTTTGTTGCATGACGATGATGACGGTTTGTTGCACAAATTTTGAATACCTTCCATAGCCGCAATGGATTTGCAGTATATTTTTCTTGATGAGAAGCTCAGTAAGAGTACTATTACAGTTATGCTTGTGTTTTCTGGTTGTCGTAAGTTGAGATGAAGTAGTGAGTTGGTGTAATACATGGCATGTGGTTATTTATACTTGCGGAATATGGTGGTAACTGACGAGAGACCCTTGTCATCAGTTTTGCCTTTCTTAAAAGGTGACTCTTTAAAGTACAAGTGACAAAATTCATGACTCGGATTCTTGTCATCTATTTGTTGACTGATGATGAGATTAAGAACTTTATAGCATAATTGAAAAATAGTTAAATTTGGTCTGTAGACAAATAAATTTTGGATAATGTGGGCTTCCAAACTTAATGGTCGATAATGACCAGTCGGCCACACTCACTGTCAGTTAAAGGACATTCGAGGACCAGCAGAGGCACATATAGGCTTACGCAATACGAAATGTTGATAAGGATATTGAAATGATAGTGTCAAATAAATATACACCATCTGATACCCATGATATGCACAATGCAGATTGAGAGAGCCTAGTTGTTTATACAAACGGAGAATCAATAGTTTTAGAATAGGTTTTTTTTATTTATAGTCTACGTTTTTATTAATCATAATTTATTTGATAATAATTTTAAGTTTGACCGATTTTAATATTATTCATAACCCACCGACTTGGTCACTGAGTAGGTGAAACACTGAGGCGAAAAATCACTGACTCAGTTACCCAGTTAAAAAATGTTATCTTTCTATCAAACGATTTTTTCAGAAAACAAATGAAAACTTGTTAGCCATAATCTTTGTGATTTACTTGCCATTCCGTTCAACCGATGAACTTCACTATTTTAATGATATGGTAAGCTTATCATCTAGTTTCTAGGATGAGTTTTCTGTCTTGCGCATGTCTTACTGTGTACTTTGAAGTTTGAACTCTATATACTATGTTCTGTATCTTCCCAGGACATTTATTCAACGAAAATTTGATGCACACTCCATTTACAAAGAAACTTTCTAGTGTGAGATTTGTAATTAATAGTAGGAGATCACTGAGGATGTAGCAGAAGATTCAATCTGGATTACATATACAATGAATAATAAATAAATCATTCTGTGGATCTGAAATTTAGTAGTTTAATTATCAATAATTTCACGTCAGGTTGTGCAAAGCCTAAACTATAAATTTTGCATAGTATGATGGAACTCGTTACAAGGTAGGTAGTATGTATATACAAAATAGATGACTGATTTTTTTTTTTTTCAGATCCTTCCATGATGATTGTTTGATTAATTCTTAAAAAATAGTTTAATTTTTTTTATAAGGTTCTAGACACGACTATAAGGAAGAAAAGGAGAAATCGATTTTGGTTAACTTAAGATACAATCTGTGTTTTTAGAAATAATTAAATAGCCGAATCAACTCAGTCACATGTTTGGATCAATTATATTTCAACTCAGCTAATCTAATTAACTATGAATCATTACTAACTCAGTAAATATATTACAGACTATAATTAATAAATTAAAAAATGATCGTGGGTTATAAATAATATGAGTTATGGTTAATAAAATCATAAAATATATTTAAGAGAAACCTTAGATATAAGGGTTATTTATATTTTGGTATTTAAATTTTAACCAGAACCTTAATTTGGTATCTATTTTTTTAAAAATTAAAGGTTGGTAGTTGGATTAATATTAATTGTCAAAATTGTTATTTGACCATCTTTTTATATAATTTTCTAAATTAATTCATTAACCATTTTATATATTTGTCCATATCTTATTCATTTATCTTTTAACACCATGCATTAATCAGTTTCCTTTTCCTTTGGGCTTTCTAATTTTATTTTTATTTTTCTTTTAGTTTAGTTAATAAAATATGAATTTT
The DNA here is from genome assembly GCA_023531435.1 of Papaver californicum. NCBI lineage: Eukaryota > Viridiplantae > Streptophyta > Magnoliopsida > Ranunculales > Papaveraceae > Papaver > Papaver californicum. Next base: position 615,938 of record JAJJMC010001794.1, on the reverse strand, counting down.
TGAAGTTTTTTTTGGATGGTCCATAGGAAAGAAGAAAATTGTTAATGAAATAAGGTCGTATCTTGAAAGGGAAAGATGAAAAAAACATGTACAACTATAAAAATGATTATAAAATTAACTAAAAGGACATACACAATTTTTTTTTGGTCAAACTGAAATCTTAACAGTCAACTGTGAATCCAGGTATCAACCCTTAATTTTAAAATTTTAGATACCAAATTAAAGGTTTCACCCAATGTAGTCGATACCGGTTATACCAGCCAGTTTTACCGGTTTCGGAGTGAAACCGGTACGAAAAACACAATACCGGCGGTACGGTATTCGACCGATAATATCGACCGAGACGTTGCAATACCGGTAATACCGGTTTACAAGATATTTGATTTCCGACCGTTAGCTTCGATACGGATGTTGATCAAACAATCCAAATTCGTTGCAGAAAACTTAAGAGAGATCGATTAACCATCTCTTCATTTCTCCATCTCTACAGTCAGGTTTGTGCTCTGAATCCTCTGATTTTTCTTCATCTCAACAATCTCTCTGGTTTTTATCATTCTCTCTTCAATCTCTCTGGCATTAAAGAGTCGTTAGAGATTCTCCATCCTAAATTCCCAATCTCAGTTAACTTGTTAATTAGGGTTCTATCTTTTTCTTCTTCCACCTTTATTTATTCTCTTCCCACGAATTTAAAAGGTATTTATTCTCACAATTTCAGCGCTAATTTAAAAGGTATTCTTCTCCATTTATTCTCTTTAATAATTCACAATTTAGGGTTCCATGTTTCTCTTTTAAAACCCAATATATGATTCTGTTAAAAACCCAATTACAGTATGTCATTACATGTTTACATGTTTGAATTCAGTTGGGTATGTCATTACGAATTGTTATACATGAAATTAACCGATTCTTTGGTAATACCTGGATGGATAATGTTAAGACAATAGTGACCAGTTCAAGTTAAGATTTAAAACAAATAGTTTAGTTTTTAAGAATCCAAATTTAGATATTGCCAACTGTTTATCAAAAAGAATAATAGATAGTTGTACAGGGTGCTGACTATTTTGAAGGTTGTTGTGATAATGAAACTTGTTTGATTGGTTAGTTTGTCTTGCATGGTAATTGTGTTTCTATCTAATATGAGATAATTGTATTTCCTTTTAGTTTCCATACTTTTCTCCATGTGTACCCAATATAAGATCAGCAAGTCACATCTGCTGATTCACCGCTGATTCCAGAGTAAGCTACAAATTATATCAAGTAAAAGGTATATATCAAGTAAAGATGTAAAAAACACAAGTTCCTTTGTCTTTGAAAGCATGATACTCAGTCATCTTTGAGGCTTATATGTTATTGGAAACATGTCTTTGTCAAATATGGGAACTGAAGTTGGTGTGTCATATTCAAAACTTTCAATCTTAAGTTTCCATTGTTTTTTTATTGGACTCGTTAACACTGACAAGGAACAACATAGCATGTAGGTGTCTGGTTTCCCTTAATGACCTGCCTTCTTGTTGAGGGAATTGTGAATCGCTCTTTTTAGCAAAATAGCAAGTGCCTGGCTTATACTGCCGTGACTAATGACCTGCCCTTTATTTCTAAACTTTGTGAAAAAAAATTTGATATAAGGTGTTAAAATTTATTTATAATTATAAAATATAAAGTAGTATTTTTTCATAAGATTATAGGTATAAAATATATGGACCGATATTTCGTCGATATTTAAAACCGAAATACCCCGATATATATACCGACGTGTCAGTGTACCATCCTTGACCGGTACGAATCAAAATCCAGTATAGACTACATTGGTTCCATCATAATTTAGGTATCAAAATATAAAAACTCGAAAAATGAGAGTGTATCCGTTTCCATGAATTTTAAAGAGAGACAGAATGGATGAGAATATTCGAAAATGTATTTAGAATTCAAACAACCCTCTTGAGATATTTTTATGAAAACCAACATTTAAGTGGAACCTTATTCACCCAGTATTTTAACGTTACATAGAAATATAGATAAATATTGTGCTTTGTGCATTTAGTAGACAGGGTGAAGGTGCTGCTTTTTAAAAGAGTAGGCATACATACAACATTTCCCATACAAGGTAAACGGCTTTCCGAATAAGGTAAACGGCTTTCCGAATAGAGGGAGCTATTGTCGGATGATTTGTTATTTTTATCATATGGATATGGTGACTACAGTCATGCCACAACCAACTTTAACATTTGAATCATAATAAACTAAAGCTGCTTTCCAAAACCTGTTGACAAGTCGACCACTCGGCTTTGCTGATTATTGCTAGCTTTGCATCGTCATTTAATTCGTCACTTACGCTTTAATTTAACTTAAAAGTTGAAAAGGTAAAGGACGATTCTCAATCGGATTATTATTCGTGGACTGATAATGAGATCATATCGGATAAGATGCATTCAGCAGGTCGATAATCTATTTATTTTTTAAAATTTTTAAAAATATACCTCGGATTTAAATGATTCATACTAGAAATTAAGGGATATGTTCTAACCGTCCATTTTATCCGTTAAATGGTCAAGATAGTACATATGGAGCTTTATACATATCATTTTTAGACAATTATATCTTGTCATTTTCGGATAGATGATCCAACCAAATCGTGAAAAGAAATCCATTTTCTTATTTTTCTCTTCTTCTCTATTCTTCTTCGTGTTCTCCTTGTTATCTTCTTTGTTCTTCGTCTGTGAGTAAATTGTGAGATGAGAATAGAGATTAATTAACGAGAATCAGTTAGGAAAAAGATTATAGTTGTGTTGTTAATGGTGCTGTTGGTGTTAATTAATACAAAAGAAGAAGCAGAAAGGTTAAATTGGAGAGAAAGTAAATTAGGGTTCTCCTGCGGTTGATGTTAAGGGTGAAATTGAATAGTTGAAGATGAATTCTAAGTACATGAGGTAAAGAAGATAATTGTTATACTGATTAGGAGAGTTAATTTCAAAGATGAATCGAAGAACTAGGATTTCTTGTTTGAAATCGAAGTTAGGGTTTCAACTGAATTGGGAGTTGTGTGAAATTAAGAAGTGGATTAAGGTGTTGATGAGTGAAGAAAAAAAGGGTTATGATTTAATTAGAGTTTGAGGCTGTTTTGGTAAGAATCAAAAGATTAGGTTTCAACAGAAAAATTAGGGTTTCGAGTTAGAGTTAAGAATTTGTGAAATTGAGAGATGAAAAGAGTTGCTGAGAGAACAAGAAACAAAGATTGAAGTTTAATTGAAGTTTTAAAGATGATTGTTAAAGAGAAACAAGGGTCAGTGCTATTGTAGACATGGCTACAGTGAGATTAGGTGTTGTTGCTTAGCCTGAGTTCGTGAAATTGTGGGTTATGATTGATTGTTCTTGACAGATTAGGTGCTGGTGTTGACAGGAAGAACCAGAAGGATATGGTTTGACAGAAGTCTACAGTAAATCAGGGGTTAAGAGAAGAATTCAACTTGTTGTCTGTTGATTGATTGTGGTGCATTGGAGATGTCTGCTAGCCTGGGCTTTGGAGTTATGGACGATGGGCTCCTGTTGAATCCGGGAAGAGCAAGGAAGAAACTTACTCGGTGCTGTTGGTCACAATGGTTGTCTGCAATGGTTAGTTTTGAGCAAAGTTAATGGCAACAAGAAAGTAGGGAGGAAACCATCATTTCTGTTCTAGCAATGAGCCATGGCTCTGTGGGCAGTCAATGAACATCCGGATACACCCCTTCACCGACTGTTTTTCACTACTAACAAAGAGGAGCTTTAGCTCCTCTCCAACCTTCTCATCCACAACCTTCACATATCCCATCTGCATACCATCTACAACATCACCACCACCAGCTGCAGTTCATACCACCAGTCGCAACCAACTCCAGAACCTTCTATTTATCTACAAGCATTCACAGAGAACAAGGTATGGGTTCAAATGTAGTGAAGTCTGAATGTGATTGAATGGATGATTTGTTGAATGGGTTGTGTATGAATTAATCTTGAAGGAATTTGAGAGCTAGAGAAATGGATTTCTTGATGCACAACTACACCATCAGGTTGTGTATGCAAGGTGGTTGTAAAAATGTCTGAATGACAGCTCTATTGTTTTTCTCAAGTTTCGCTGCTACTCATGGTTTATGGCTAGTATAGGGTCAGATGAAGGCAATGATGGAGAGTGAAAGTGCTAGCTATTGGTTTAAGTTGAGTTCAGCAGAGAAGAAGAATGTCATGAAAATGAATCAGATGGGTAGAAGAGTGGGTTCAACTGATTAAGAGTAGAAGTGTAAAATTGAGCACACGTGTAAACTCACACATATGGATATTAACCATTTAACATTTTTTTTTCTCTTTATGGGATAAATTCCTTAATATTTTCTGTTATGGGATAAATCTCCAAACAAATTAATAAATCCGAGAAATATTTCCAATTAACCCTTTTTTTTCTAATAAACACAATTAGATGGTGTAACACATTAGACAAAAATCCCAATTTTAGTGTACTAATACGCCCTATACTAGTTGGCATTCGCCCATAGCGTTTCTCTTTTAGAAAAAAATCTTACATTCCCAACAAAAATCCAAAAGAGGGAAAACCATGTTAGTTTTTTCTTTATCAAAAAAATAATAATATATAATATTATTTTCGTCCCAGCAAGAGAAGTACTATCTCCAGAACGAAGTCAAGTGGGCGTATGTGGTGTCTACGGCCCCATAAAATTTTGAATTTGTATAGAAATATGTTTTGATGTAGGATAATTTTTTGTCTTGGGTACAAATATATTAAAAAATATATAACAACTAAAAAATTATTTGGTCGGAGAACTAAATTGTCATGGCCTCGTTACTCACTATCGTCTTATCATTCAACTTTGGGCAGCACAATCAGAGGGGTAGCAAATTTTGTTGTTTTCCTGTTTAGCTACATAGGGGTGCAGTGCTAAGGAGATTTTTCTGGATTAATTTGTAAATATTACTCATTAATAGGGGCAGTAGAATAAAATCCTAATTACTCAAAAGGCTTTCCAGGAATAATGAGTTAAAATATGGAGTATCTATAACACGTTAACACATTTTCAGGTTCTCCATATGTATTATGTACGCCCTCCTTTCTTTAAGCTAGCATTAGAAAAACAAAATGTAGTCAAGGCCATAAGAGAATTAATTTTATAACTAAATTTTAAAGAAAATAAATTAATAATTATTTTTACCCATTATTAATATACTAATCATTCTATTTTGATTTTTTTATTTAAACTATATTTAGGGCATCAATTATTTTATATATATATATGTAAAATTAATAGCATCAAAATATCAAGTGGCTTTAGTCTTTTTTTATTCTTATTTTTAGATGTTCATTTGTTCTAATTTTTGGTTATTTTTTTTGGGTTTATGAGAATTGATATAAAATTTTCTTTTTGAACAAAAAAAAATTATTCCATTCATATTTAAATTTAAAATTTTACATATCAAAAAAATAATTTTTAGTTGATTAACAATATTAAAAGATGACATAACTTTTTTATATTTTTATAATCTTATATAATAAAAGAAAACTCACCGTAACTAAAAATATATATTGGGGCATCATTTTGGAGATAAATTTGGGACATCAAATTTTCAAGACCGGTCCTGATTTACATAAGACGAAAAGATGATAGTATTGTTTTTGCTGGTACAGACAACACATATATGGTTATGTGATTGTCTTAAAGGGTGTGTGTATATGTGTATACGAGCTTATTGCCCGCATTTGAGGTCGGATGTGATGTAGATGGAGGCTTACAAGATAATGACGAAGTATCTCTCGAAAGTTTCCTGCGATACCTTAATTTTTCTTTGTGCGTGCTTGACACAACATAAATATTTTTCTGCATCTGATGGACAAACAACAATTTCGGTTATTTTTCAGTGCATGCAAGAGAATTCAGCAGGTATAATGTAGTCCATTTCTTTTTCTCAAATTCTCAGTCGTGGATTTATCTGTACTCTTATACCTCACTTGGTTGGAAGAATTAAAATCTTAAGAATTGGGGTAATTCAATTCCTGGAATTGAATTCAAATCCAAAAAATTAGCGTTTGGTTAAGGTAATTTAATTCCTTTTGTTTTTATCTCAGAATACAATTTCATTGTATTGTTGGACTAGTACAATGTAAATCTATCATTTTTAGGGAATTAGATTCCTAGGAATCAAAAAGTTTAATAAAATAAAGTTGATTTGTATTGTTTGGTTCAAATAATTAAGTACATTCCCTAGGAATTGGATTACATAGCCTTCAATTCCTTGAACCAAAAAATACTACTAATGCGAGGCTGTAATGAACCTCTCAAGCCATTTCAACCGTTTCCATTCCATGCCTTTGCTTTAAACTCCCATAATGCCCTAATTAATAGTATCTCCGTCCTAAACAAATAATACTTTCTTTTATTATTATTTTTATCTTAAAATAAGTTAAATTAAAAAAATAAAAATATTATTTTTCTTGGGACAAAGAGAATTATCTTTTCAATTTGTAGCACCGTGTATTCTTACATTACAACTCGCACTTATTTAGCGATGACCTAAGGTTAGATATTGTTCGAGTATGATTTCCTTATAAAGTATAGCTAGATCAATATCAACTTATGCATTATCACAATGTGAAGCACGCGTATGCATCATGTGTGTGTTTCGAAGGCCCTCGGTTTTTTCATTATAAGAATAGACACAAGTATTATAGCTTACTGAATATCGCAGGAAATACATCCGCCACAACCAAATAGTCACACAACTCCAGTACTTCCAGCAAATGCACCACCATTTACTTCAGAAGACGAAGACATAGAATTGGCAATGGCACTAAGTGCCTCTATTCAGTACACTGTAGAGGAAACATGACCACACTGTCCTGATACCCAACTCAGCTTGGGAGGAAGCACTACAAAAGTAAGTAGCAGAGGTTGGCTAGATAAAACGACTGGGGATTCAATTATTGATCAGAGTTCAGTGTTTGAATCTGAGTCAAGTACTAACAATCCAACAGAGAGTAGCCATCCTTCTATTGTCTCGACAACCTTAGAAATTCAATCAGCTCTAGATATTCCTGAAGGCACAGAAGATGACCAGATGAATTCACTCTTTATCGGTGGGCATTATGCACCAAGGAATGTCGGCTCTATTGACATAGCTATAGCTACTGCAATGACCAGTGACCCTAAACCAGCAAAAACTTGGGCAGTGAGTGATGATGTAGGTGGTACTAGTACTACCTCATGCATAATATGTTATGATGCTCCCCGCGAGGGAGCCTGTATTCCTTGTGGCCACGTGGTTGGATGTGTGTCTTGTTTGAATGAAATCAAAGCAAACAACTGGGGTTGCCCTGTTTGTCGTACCAAGATAGATGGGGTGATTAGGATCTACATTGTTTGAATAAGTATGTGTAAAAAAATAAACACCTAGTACTTTCTTAATGTGTGAAACTGATTTTGTACTATTTTTGAGACTCCAAAACCAGGATGAAACTTCGTTAGGTTAATGAGACTCCAGTATGAATTGTGAGCGTGATGTCTCATTCGCTGTTTTTCTTCTTTGTTAATATGCTCCATCGCAAATGATCGTGGAAGATTTTATTTTGTTAGATAATTCAGCAAAAAAAACAAAACAAAAAAACCTACGATCCTATTCCTATCACTTCTGCACATACTGTTGCCAATCTCTATATGCAGTCAACCTTTGATTTTATGTCCCACCAAAAGAAAGAAAATAATCAAATGGAACGGTGTCTCACCTATTAAACTCTTTTTTTGAGTGTTTCACCCCATACCAAAGCTGTAGCTCAAGTGTTGCTGGGTGATTTTGAAGAGATTTCTGCATTATGGCTTTAGATTTATAGCGCGAAAGGCATAACAGATAGAAGCATGTGTGCGCTGAAGGTAGTCGTTCATGGGAGTTGTGTGATTTGTATATATGCAATCGAGATTGAAGCCTACCAAAACCTTCCACCCGTAAGTACTTCACTGATGTCCAGAAAAAAAGTAATCCTCTTCGTTGCTCATCTGACATACCTTCTACAATCTGCAACAGGGTTTTATTGCTTTAGACAGTAATCTTCCAGAGCTTAATGAAAAGGATTAGTTTACTTATCTTGGTTCCATATGCTTATCCTATCAATACAAGAAAAATCTCTCTGTTTCTTATTTTATAAACTAAACAACAATGCTATATAGCCTATAGTTGCAACCTGGAAGAATATAGAACTCATTAAATTTAGAATAGAAGAATGTACCTTCCAGAACCAGATGATTTGACTACCAGTTCTCTTACAGCCATTATAATCAGTGTGGGCCTTCCAGTCCTCGACGCATATAGCTCTATCACTTCCATGCAGCATCCGATCAAGATCTTCATGCTCTAAACTCTGAAAGAAGAGCTCAAGCAAGGATGTCTCGCAAAGAATTTCAGAAAAACCTTTGGCAATTTGTTTTACTTGTTGTGAGACCGAGTTCACAAAACGATGCTGTATAAGGAGATTTACATACGCTTCTCGGTTCTTGCTGTTCAATGGAATGCTATTTCCTCCTGGATGGAGCTCCTCAATTTTCCTAGATCTTAACTTTTCAACTTCTCTTACAAATGTTAGATCCAAAGCATCTGAATCCAACAAATCAGTATCCATTTCTAGAATTTTCTTGCAGCTCAAATAAAATAATGGATCAGCATCTCTCACATCTTCCAAAGAAACGGTCTTTCCAGCCAATTTCAAGAAAAATGTGCGATCAAATAGGACTCCTAGTTGCACTTTGTACACCAGGGATTACGCAATTACCCGTCAAAGGAAATGAAAATATTTAAGGTGGAGTGGGTTGACATCAGATGCTGGATTAGGAAAGAACCTTCTGTTGTCGTGTGGGCATGCCAGAAATAGGGCATTCTGTGGATTGCATATTGCTTGGCAGACTAAGCAAAACCTCTCTCGCAAAACACCAAGACCAGTAGCTTCCTCATTTTAAACTTAATGAAAAGTCTACCACCAAGCATATCTTTAACATCAGCTTTACTTATACACTCAAATGATTCAGCCAATAACTTTTCCCTGTCAAGAAGCATTTCAAACAAATGCCCATCTTTCAACTCAGACAACAACATCATTGTCAAATGCCTCCTAGATTCAAAAGAAGTCAAATCCTTATGCTTGAGAATCCAACGATGATCATCACTTCTCCTTGAATGCAAAATTAAAGCGTTTAGAGCAACCTGCCTTGACCGCAGAACAGATATAACATTTTCCTCAGCACCTTTACAAAGTATTTAGTGCCTTTAATATAAAAAGGTATTGACTCCACGCACACGAAAGACCATCAATTTTCCCTCTACTTTTGCCGACCGAAATCTCCATTTCTTTCAAGCATTCATCAATTTTTCCAAGCATTTCTAAGAGAATAACATGAAGCGTTCTAAGCTCCACGGTAAAACATGGGAGTAAATCAGTCAAACAAATAGGTAGAAGACCCATCTCGTCTAACCCGTAAGCAATTGCGTTACACAAAGGACTCAAGAATGCAATAAAATCACGAACATCACCTGGCAGTGACATTACAGGAATTTGTTGTGAATTAATGCAAGAGTCTAAACCCTTTATCACCTTACATCCCAGCTCAAATACATACAGAGACAGCCCCTGAATTAAAACAGTTCCTTTAGCACTATGCATGTCTTGCATATATGTCAACATTTTCCCTAGCGTGTTTAGGTATAAAGCGGATTGTCTTGAGATGTTCTACTACAAAGCAGTTTACAGAATTCTAGAATGATAAAAATAGAATGAGTTTGTGCTTTTGTTGTTACTATATTTCAAGTAGGAGGGTGTAAAAAAAGTTGGACTGCCTCTTCAGCACAGTCTTTGGTACCTGTAATTGCGAAACAAACAACATAACCAGAGCTGCTGCAGCACCTCCAGATACAAATATGTGATTATGACCAAAACTAGCTGCAGCATCATTCAATGTCGAAGACATTGTGAGGGTATTAAATCCCTAACACCACGTGTTCAAATACTATGGAAAGAGTATCAGATTATGATGGAACGAGAAACACTGAAACAAAACTCATTAGATAAGTACTGAAATAGACACCTTCGTTGCATGACAGACACGCAAGTCGCGGGAAAGCATGGCACACTATACGAAATAGACGCCTTCGTTGCATGACAGACACTCAAGTTGCGGGAAAGCATGACACAATGTATAGAACTGACAAACATCGATGCATGATAGACATGTCTTAGTTGTGCACGTTGCGGAACAGAAGAAGCTAAAACATGACAAGTCACTTTCAGTGGCCACGTGTCGGACATGCCAAATTCTGAAGATAATAATGTCACTTTCAATGGCCACATGTCGGACATGTCATAATTCTAATAATAATAATAAGACTGCAGCATTCATCGAAATCCAAAAGCAATAACTTGAATACAAATCCGCAGAAGAGGTGCGGGTCACCAAGCGGGAAACTAAGGGAAATAAGAAGTAATAAGAATGTGGGATAAATTTCGTTCCAAAGTCTGGATAAGAACTAATATGTGGAAAGAAAGAAGAGGGGGACCCATGATATTTACTATAAATATCAAGCTCCAAGACAGAAAGAGGGCGGAAAATTTTGGAGAAGGAAAAGAATCAAAGGAAAAAGTTTAGGTATGGGAGTTGTGTCATATTCGTAGTTCACTCATTCTTTGATGAATTTTACTTGGTGCATATAGGATTTTATCCTTTTGTAACATGCAATAATCAATAAAAACACCCAAACCTTCATTACCCGTGGAAGTAGGCATCAATGCCGAACCACGTTATATAATGGTGTCAATCTCTTGTTTTATTTGCTATATTTTGATTTCATCATAATTGTTTTTCTTCACATCTGAATCATTGGTTGTGGTAACCATGAAAATGGTAATCACAATTTGGCGCTAGAAACAGGGAGGTAGTAAAGAATTTATTCTACCTGATCTAAATCTTTTACCGTTTAAGTTTTGATTTTATTATTTGTTAAGAAAACCATTGTTTCCTCTTTCTTTGATTTACAATAGAGTTCATTTCTTTTCAATTGTTATTTCAAAAGCTCTGCAAATGAGTTTGTGATTATATTTGTTTTCATCTTTAAAATTTTTGAATTTGATATCTTAGAAAACCCATTTTTCCTACATCTCTAATCAAGGGTACTTTTCTCTTCAATTGATATTCAAAATTCTGCATATGGTTTCTCTCCAAACCTTTCAATTGGTGTCTACTTCGATTTAACAGTTATGTTCATATACAACAACTTATTTTTTAATTGTTACCTCTCATTTAAATCAATATTTTGATTATTTCAGATGTTCTCTTAACCATGGGTTTGAAAACTTTGCTCATAAACTTCCACCAAAGTGTTATGTTTTTAACGATTTTGTAAAAAGAATTTGGGTTGAAACCATTAAATTTTTGTGTCTCTAATCAATTGATTGTGTAATTAAAATTGTTTTGCAGCCATCTAGTTTTGATTCTAGTCAAAACAGAAAAATAAGTTTTGAACTGAATTTCTAAACTTGCTTTTGACTTGTTTGCAAAAATGATTTGATGAACCTTTGAAACCTGATTTAAATTGGAAATTTGTCTAACTTTTATGTGATATATCAAATTTTAATTAAAGCTAGATTTTTCTATCAATCAAATTATTTCATACATATATATATATATATATATTGGGGATGTTAAAATTTTATGAAACACTTCTCATTATCTCAGCTTTTATTAGAACATCAACAAAGAAATTTCTACAACAATACCAGATTGAGCAAAGAAGTCATTATAATATCCCAAGAGAAATTAAATAAATGGAGACAACCGCAAACAAATCCTTACAAGAACAAGAAGTCGATGTAAGAAATTTGGGTAATCAAACAATGGGGACTGAAAGAAAAACTCTTCATCAACCAGAAAGAGAAATTGTAGAAAGGACCGCAACCCTTGGATCGGACAATACAAAATCGAAACAAAGATACTGAAGTTGCGAAGACTATTCCGTTACAAATAAACGAAACAAGGAATCAATTACAAGAGGCAAACGGAGTAGAGCAATTACATAGACCGCAAGATGAAATGATAGAACCAAATATCCCAATTAACCAATCAATTGATAGCAACAGAACAATCAATAGAAGCATCAAAAAACAGGATTGATCCCATCAATCAATTATTCAAAGAATTGAATGAAATGCATAGAAACAATTGTTATTCTAACGCAAAAAAAATCAGATGCTCAGGCATAAAGCCCGACAGGATGCGGAAGCATCTGTTACAAGGTTACATGGGTAGGAAGTAAGTTCAAAAAGATCTGCAGAAAGCAAAACGAGGATCAATAGAGATCAAAGGGTGATGATAGTTGAACCGGCAGATGATACATATGTTCATCCAAAACAAAACAGGTTTAATCAGCGGTATGAGCCCGATAAACCAGATTTTGATGACTCAGAACCACAAAACAACAGGTGGAACAAATATTTTGAGGATTTGGAAGAAATAAAAGAGGAAATAAAGACCTTAAAAAACAAACAAGAGGGAGGACGTCTTGAGGAAGTATTAAAAGAGGCCAATAGAACACCATTGGCACCGCACCTTGCGCTTGCATCCATCCCGCACAAATGCACTCTCCCCATCTTTGAATGTTACGATAGAACAAAGGATCCCGCAGCTCATTTAAAATATTATAACCACAATATGACCCGGTGGGAGAAAAACGATGTTATCATGTACCGATATTTTCCCTTTAGTTTGAAAGGATCTGCATTAACATGGTACGCAATCTACCATAAGGAACAATACATTCATATACACAATTGACCCAAAAATTCTTGGAGACGTACATGTACAACGAACCCGCAAATGCTAGAATGGATAAATTATTTTCCCTTGAGTCTTGGACAGATGAAACTATCCGAAATTACACAGATCGATGGCAGGCCATTTGTCAAGCAATAGGTAATGTTAGTCCAAAAATCTCTATTAATTGTTACAAATGGGGAATATCAAACCGCATGAGCCCGCTTTTCGTAGATATTCATGGATAGGATCCAAAAACTGAATGGGATCTAAGGGTAATTATCGAGAAATATGCAAGGTTACAAGATATACAAAAACAGAATCCAAGAGCAGTTTCTCAACATCACAGAGGTGCAAACAGAACAAATTTTGTGGAACCGACAACAAGTTCTGGAAAACGAGTTGCGCGTGAAAATCCTTATAATAAATCTAAGTGAGGCAAAGAAGATGAAGAAAGAAAGATCAACCAGCAATTTGAGGATCGAGTTTTTACTAAGCTCAACACCCTGTATGCAAACCATATTATCCATAAAAAATAAATCAATCATACAATAATTTGGCTTCATACTGGGCAAAGCATGACAAATATAATCTCTCTAGAAAATCCATATAAATGTCTATGAGTGTATGACTATTGGATCTTTCGTGAGCAAGAGATGCCTAGCATGACATTAATTATTGTATCAGGTACACTCCATCTCAGGAGGTACTCATTAGGGACCGCATCATTAATTTCCTCCTGGCAGAGAGAAGTTAGTCATGTGACTGTACCCTCAAAGGTAACCCAATGTACAATATACGCCATGTCGTTTCTTAATTCACACACTCATAACGCAAACTGATTATGTATATATATAGATATATTCGTTAATTGTATTGCAGGTACAATAATATGAGATAAAAAGGAAGCTTGACAATACAATTCAGAAGAAGGAAAATATTAAGGAACATGAGGATCTGCACTAGGAGAAGGATGTTTAGGCATTTCCTTGCGGCTATAAACTTTGCTGAATCCATCAGCTTTAACCCTATCTAGAGTGTTGTTGATCGCTTTTTGCAACTCCAACACGAGCTTCAATTTTTAACCAAGAAATTTAGCTCTTGCGGTTTCAAGCTCCTGCTTATACCTATTCACCTCGGCCACAGACTTTTGGACACGCTCCTCCCAATAAGATCTTCTCCCTTGCTCCGAAGCCAAGTCACGAGTCATGCTCTCAACTTTCAAGGTTTCCAAATACCATTTGTCCTCCGCCTCTTTAGTCTTAGAGGATAGAAGCTCAAGTTGAATTGTGCCTCATTGGCTTTGACAGTAACAAGCTTCAGTTGTCCTTTGACTTCCTCCAACTTAGCATTGGAGGTATCAAGTTCCCTTTCAGCCCTATCAGCTCTTGAGGCCGCATCTTTGAATTTTTCCTCAAAACCTGCAACGTAAATAACAGATTAATCATATCAGAAATGATATTCAACTTTAAATATGTAATAAAATAATATACCTCTTGCGAGGGATTCAAACTCTTCTAATTCGTGAACTATTGCATCTTTAGAATCATCGAGGAAGTCATATTCTCTTGAAAGTTTATGATAGTTGTCGATAAGATGCTGAAGATCTTGACGACATTGATCTAACTCCGCTTGTTTCAATGAATTATTGTCCTGCAACTGATTTGATTCGTTTGTACACCTTTCCATCCCTTTATGTAAGCGGAAAATATCGCTTTCACAAAGAAGAATTATATCAGATAAGCTGCGGATTTTATCCTGAGCTTTTGCAAGTGCATTCCCGTTAGTATGAGCATCTGAAGCTGAATTATCTCAGTCTTTAATAAGTTGCGCCATATAAGAAGAAAGTTGTGAATTATGAAGTGACTTGGAAAGAGAAAATCCACAGAGCTTGCGATTTTCTTCTTCCAATTTCTCTGATTGTGCCCGCGCTTCAAGAACACAACCTTTAGTACGTAGGAGAGTGGCATCATATTCTTCCTTCTTGCGGATATAATCTACATGTAAAAGCCGGTGCTTCAATTCTAGATCTTCATACTTTAATTTGGCTTGACTCATCATATCAACCAAGTTATTGAATCTTTCCTTGATCTCCATATTTTCGTTATTGATTTTTAATACATGTTCTGTCAGACGCTTATCTCTACGTTGCAGCCTATTCACGAGGTCTGAATCCCCCGCTGATCCCATAAAGAAATTCAGAAACATGCAAATAAAGTAAGAAAAATAACATGAGAGAAAAAACGTTAAACCTTGATTCTGGATATCCATTAACTGCTGACGAAGCGTATCATTTCCCGCTTCAAGTCCGCAACATCTTTTTCTAATCTGATTAATTTCTCCTATACTTTCCTAAACTGAGTCTCCATCTTTATGGATCGTCCTTTGAAAAATTCATAAGCCACATATGCGACGTTCTGACCCCGAGCAAGCTGTAATTTACGAAATTAAAGCTATAAGTAAAGATGAAAATAAAATGATATTTAAGATCATTAAAATAATAAAAATACCTGCAAGATAGCTTATTGTGGGAAAGAGTATGCTCCACCATCCGCTATATCAATCGTCTCCGCAAGAGAGGAATGGAGTTCATGTCAAAAGAAGGGCAGACGGGATGGCCTTGGTCCTTTAACCAAGCTTCTTTCACTACTTCATACGGAGCAGACCGCATGTATTCCCGCAGATTAGCAACCGCAGAGGTATCTGTCTCCACTGGCTGAAAGTCGCATGGGACAGATAGCAACTCTTTGGACATGAACCAGCGAAAGGCCTCCTCCTCCTTATCCATAAGATTCTCATCTTTCACTTTTCCTTTACCCTTATCACTATGTGGGATTTCTTTATTCATATGAACTGCATCAGTGACAACTGTGGTCTTGTCATTACCCTTGGTAGAAGCAGATTCTACTGCAGCATTTGTCGGCTCACCCTGAATTGCGGGATCCTCCTTATCAGATAGACCATCTTCACTCGCAGAAGGCACGAGAAGATCATCTTCAAACAAAGGGGAAAACTGGGAGATGAGGTAAATGGAACTCAGGATCTACGGCCTGCTTCGAACAACTGTTTCCACCGCAGCATTAACCAGCTCAGTGGGTTCAAAATTCACAAGAGATAAATTTTCAACATTCTGCTCTGAATTTGTCAGATGAAGCGGGACATTCTGCTATTCCTTACTTTTTTCAGGTTCAACAGAACTAATATTCTCAATTCCCAAATTTGGTTGACAACAGAGTGAATCACGGATTTCTCCTTCCTCCCTATCAGTGGAAATGCGGGGTGCAGCTTTAATTTTTTTGACCCTGTCAATGTACCGCAGGAAATTATTAAATAAGATTCATATGAATCATGCAAATTCATTTGGATAAGTCAATACCTTTTCTATTGTAGCTGTGGCTTTGCTCTTATTACCCGATTCACCTTTCAAACTCCCTTCAGCTTGCGGATATGAAAAAAAGGAAACAATTATATAATGTTTAAGGCATGATGTAGAAGAATAGAGAAAGAATTCTACATACCACATCTTCATACGGGAAAGAAGTCGTTGAAGTTTAACTGCAAAGGGCAATAAAAATGAAGGCGTGATGTAAGGTTGCAGACCACACTGTCTTGAACAAATCCATAAATCCATAGTCCCTCAATTATTAGAGGAGTGCGTTACCACCTGAATTCATGATCAATACGGATCTTCTCCCGTAAAGTAGTCTACGTCCCAGGAATGACATTCATCTTAGAGTTATCAATTTCCCGGAGTAGACGAAATCCTTCGCCACCTTTACGACCCTGTCCGACGCTCCACTTCTTGTAATTCTTTACAGCAATAGCGTCAGCATATGTAGCATGAAAATTATTCACAGTATAATGCTT
The DNA here is from genome assembly GCA_023531435.1 of Papaver californicum. Lineage (NCBI taxonomy): Eukaryota > Viridiplantae > Streptophyta > Magnoliopsida > Ranunculales > Papaveraceae > Papaver > Papaver californicum. The sequence continues at coordinate 599,250 of JAJJMC010001794.1, read as the reverse complement.
ACGTTCCGCAGGATTGGGAACGTAGCATGTGAATTTGTTTCTCCCCTACTACGTTTACACACTTATTCAGCACACGCCACCAATTCCCGTTGTATTGGGCAATAAAACGGACCATACCATGCTTGGATTTATTTCGGCTCGCAAAAACCTTATACTGGAAAGAATCCCCACTCTTGTACAAAGGAAGCTTCAAGCCAGCGTGCAACGCTCCCGCAGTTATTAATAGTCTGTTGGCGCTATACTGAAATTTCTTCATCATATCAAGAGTAATCTCATCTCCTTCAGTAGGATCGCAAAGGGAAACTTTAAATTGTTGGAGTTGATGTTTATCTTTAAATTCTCAAATATCCATTGACCTAAAGCTCAAATTCTCGTTTAAACGTTTACTCTTAGAAGCTGGTCTATTGGCCGCAACAGCTATATCATTAGTTCCTACCAAAACAGAAGATTGAATTTCAGAAGTACCAGATCGATCTCCCACTTTCTTTTTCTCGCAAAGTAGCGAGATGATTTCTTTTCAACAGGTTGATCACTATAATGAGAGGCACCTCCAGCAACATTACTATCATCTTTTCCAGACATGATGAATTTACCTACATATGAGAGAACAAGAAAAGATAGATTCACCCTAATGAAAAGCAAGAACAAAACAGAAACCCTTCAAAACAGAAAAAAAGCAAGATGTTTATTGAATCTGAATATAAACAAGTAAACAATTTTCTGATCAAGAAAAAATATTTATGGATTCAACAAAACAATCAGAAATTAAATCAGATAACTGGATGAAAAGAAGACCTGATCCCGATGAAAGAAATCCTTATTCACGATTTAATCAGCACAAATTGAATTAATCAAATCACGAGGAATCACTGAAAAGTTCAGTTTCAGAAGAATGAAAAAGAACAGAAACTTTAAGAAGAAAAAAACAAAGAAGACGAAGAATAAGATGAGAGATGTGACAAGATTTGCATTAAATATGAAAGGATTGAAAATGACGAAACCGTCGAAAAAATAAAGTGGAGAAGAGAGGAACTTTATAAAGATGTGACTTTCTCGAAACCACCAAAACTGTCAGAAAAGTAAACCTAAGCGTGAGAAGAAAATTTATTAGAGGCGTACGAATCGCAAAAGTAATAATTATTTTTCCTTTTTCAAATTTCTACCTTATGTGAAATTCAAAAGAAAAAAGGGGTAAATTGTGAGGGTATTAAATCCCTAACACCACGTGATCAAATACTATGGAAAAAATATCAGATTATGATGGAACAAGAAACACTGAAACAAAAACTCATTAGATAAGTACTTAAACAAACACCTTCATTGCATGACAGACACGCAAGTTGCGGGAAAACATGACACACTATACGAAATAGACACCTTCGTTGCATGACAGACATGCAAGTTGCGGGAAAGCATGACACAATGTATAGAACTGACAAACATCGATGCATGATAGACACGTCTCAGTTGTGCAGGTTGCAGAACAGAAGAAGCTAAAACATGACAAGTCACTTTCAATGGCCACGTGTCGAACATGCCAAATTCTGAAGATAATAACGTCACTTTCAATGGCCACATGTTGGAATGCAATAATTCTAATAATAATAATAAGACTGCAGCATTCATCAAAATCCAAAAGCAATAACTTGAATACAAATCCGCAGAAGAGGTGCGGGTCACCAAGCGGGAAACTAAGGGAAATAAGAAGTAATAAGAATGTGGGATACGTTTCGTTCCAAAGTATGGATAAGAACAAATAGGTGGAAAGAAAGAAGAGGGGGACCCATGATATTTACTATAAATATCAAGCTCCAAGACAGAAAGAGGGGACGGAAAATTTTGGAGAAGGAAAAGGATCAGAGGAAAAAGTTTAGGTATGAGAGTTGTGTCAATTAAATATATTCGTAGTTCAGTCATTCTTTGATGAATTTTACTTGGTGCATATAGCATTTTATCCTTTTGTAACATACAATCATGAATAAAAACACCCAAACCTTCATTACCCGTGGAAGTAGGCATCAATGCCGAACCACGTTATATAATGGTGTCAATCTCTTTTTTATTTGCTATTTTGATTTCATCATAATTGTTTTTCTTCATATCTGAATCATTAGTTGTGGTAATCATGAAAATGCTAATCACATACATATTAATGAACATCTGAACATCATCGACAACCATCCTATTTGCACCATGATGTTCACCTTCACAAAGGCTATGTATTGTTGAGATTAAGTGATCAACTTGCCATGCTTTCAGATGCTTATTACTCTTTGTCCTTGCAACCAATTGAAGTTGTGCATCTCTCTGAATCGAATAATACTCTAGGGTTTTATCCATCTCAAGTTGTTTTCCTCTGTAATTTAGAAGACCTTGATCAAGCACAGGTATTTTAATCTTTTTTTCTAATTTGTTCATGAATAGATTCAACTGTATCATCTGGATTTGCTTGTATTACCTAAGAAATGCAAAGACTTTGATGATAAAGACCCAAAATTTGTAGTACTATCACTATTACTACTGCAAGACTCTGATTGATTATTACTATAGAGAACCCTGCCACAAGCATCTCTTTTCATCTTTGCATATGCAAACTCTTTGGAGATTAAGAAAATAAAACAGTGGTTTTAAAATGATATCAGACCCAACAAAAAACAGCAACGGTTTTGGAGGAATTTGAAGTAGGCGGTACATTAATAGCCTGTTTGGCAACCCGAATGGTATAGTGCTTCTTCTCCTGCGGGAGCACAAGTAGTTTATGGGAGTTGGAAGCAAAAAGATCCTGGCTAATTTTAGCGTTTTATTTCAGGCATATCATTAAAATTTGAAATAGAATCACTATGAAATAAAATCAAAACATCCTTATCCAATTATTTTTTACTATGACTAATATATTGAATTAGTATTAATTAATCGTATTAGTTGTGAATTAACTGTTTTGATTGTAAATTAATTATTGTTAACGAGTAGTTTAAAAAAATGAAAAAAAATTGATTATTTTTTTAAATTCAACATTAACCCATTTTACATTCATCAAATTAGTATTTACACATAGAACTTTTAAAAATGTGTGTTTACCCATTTTTCTAGATAATTTTATAAAACAGATCTAATGTACTGATATTTTAAATTTTTCTTTATTTTATTGTTCCATTTTTAACCTTCTAATTAATTTTCTAGTTTCCAAATAATGTTTACGGTTTGTTATATAGTATTTATCCTTTTTTAGGTATACCAGTAAAATCGCACGTGCTATGCACCTCCTTCTAAACCTCACAGTTCTGTACGAAAATTTCGGAAAACAAAAATGTGTATGCTTGCCATTTTTAATTACAAAAGCATCATAAAGATATGATAAAAAAAAATAATAATTATCATTTCTTTCAGGCAAAAATGTTGTAGTGCAAGCTTATTGGCCTTCTTACAACAACCAAACTACCCTAAATTCGTCTGCCATCATTTTCTAATTAACTTGCACAATTTGGCATTGTTGTTGTTTTGTGTATGTCACTATAGCTTGTCTTCTCCCTTGCAACAACGCTATTATTCCTTTTTAATCATGGCGTCCTTTTTTTGACGTGGATAAAGAAGACACAATTCTACGGCATACATGGATACAATTGTTGTGGCTCCATTAACTTCGCAGCACCTACTATATTAGCCAAAGTAGCAATAATGACATTAGTTTAGACCTTCTAAAGAAGCTCCCGTAAGGGCGTCCACAGTGGTCGACCATCCTAAAAGACCAAAGACTAAAATTTTTAGTCTTTGGTCCGGCCCAAGAACAGCCGTAAATAGTCGGGCGGTGTCCTAATATAACACCTGATGTTGGGCGGTATACCAGCATAGCGCTTGTTAAGACGGGCGAAGTCTTAGAATAACGCTTGAGCCAGATGAAATCCTAGAATAACGCTCGATGTGAGGCAGACACGGAAGATAACGCCTGGTAGTGGACGGTATCCTAAGACCACGCCCAAGAGACTGGCGGTGTACCAGCATCACGCCTGATGGGGCGGTGTCCCAAAATCCCGCCTGGTGGAGTAGCACATGTGCGAAGAGAGCGTTTGAGATGAATGAGACGGGCAATGTCCTAGCGCCCCGCCTGGGGTTCCAAGCGAGTTGCTAGCAGCCCGCCCCATCCTATCTTCCTCCTTCTTCTGCCGCAACTCTCCTGAACCCTATTTTTTTCATAATCAAACCCAAGCAAACCCTCTTCCGCCTCCCCCTCTTAAACCCTGTTCTTATCAAACGAATAACATGTATCTCAGAGATCGGTGTTGGAGGCAGAACCATCAAACATGGGGCGATCCTAGCAACCCGCCTATTTGTATTTCCAACTTCAGCAACGACGTGGTTGAGGAGATGAGCGAAAACTGTCTAGTCCCTGCAAGTGAATTAGTACGTGTCGTTAACTATGATCTGTATATGGAGTATTGGCGACATGTGACTAACCTGCAGATATATGCCACGAAAGTCGATATGGGAGGTTGAAACGTACGGTTATGCTGGTGACCGTATTAAACACAACATACAACGTCCTCGTGAACATGTACCCATTCCTCCCCACAACAGCTACCATACGTAAGTATACAAAAAAACACTGTAAATTTGATTTTAGTATACAGTGATGGTTCAGAATTTGATTTTAGTTTTTTCATAACAGGTCGCGGCTTATGATTTAGTTGAAGATTATGCTGATTTTACCCACGTGTTTCGTGATTTTACATTAAATGAAACTAAGGAGAGGATGAACTTTTTCATTGGCAAAGATGCAGAAATACAGGGTCTACGAAATGAAAACATCATGTTGAACTCACAGCTTGCCCATTTTCGTCAACAACAACCACCCATTGGGTTTGGCACGTATGCTCAGAATATGCCACCACCGTTGTGGAACACCATGGGTCAGGGATCGTCATCAACAATGCAATCAAATAACTATAATTCCATATCAGCTTTGCCTCCGTTTATGCCTCCGCGCTCGGCGTCCGAGAATCAAGATACAAAAGAGTAATAATTCATTAGTATTGAATTGTTAGTTGAACATAAAACGTTTTCTTTTCTCAGATTTGAATTGTCTTTTCAAATTATTTTTCTTACATTTATAATCGCTTATTTTATCCTTTATACTAGTTTTGTATTGTCAATTCAAAACTCTGAAAAGATTTTCCTTTGTAGTTTTGGTCATTTGGTATTGTCTTGACAACCGACATTTCATATCTATGATGCGTCTGTCCACCCCACTTGCCTCAACTCTGTTTTTGCATTAAAATACCAACCGTGTATTGTCAATTCAAAACTCTGAATTTTTTTCCTTTGTCGTTTTGCTCATTTGGTATTGTCTTGCCAACCGACATTTCATAGCTCTGATGCGTCCGTCCACCCCACTTGCCTCAACTCTGTTTTTGCATTAAAATACCAACCGTGTATTGTCAATTCAAAACTCTGAAAAAAAAATCCTTTGTCGTTTTGGTCATTTGGTATCGTCTTGTCAACCGACATTTCATATCTCTGATTCGTCTGTCCACCCCACTTGCCTCAGCTCTGTTTTTGCATTAAAATACCAACCGCGTATTGTCAATTCAAAACTCAAAATCGTATCTTAATTTGCCTATAAATTGAATACTCGATTCTCCAATTATACAAACCAAAAATACAACCATCAAAAAGCAAATGGCATACTATCAAAATAACAATCACTACTATGGTTCTTGTTCTTCTATTCCTCATCCTCCTACTTCTTCTTCTTCTTCATTAAGTGATGATGATAACAATAGTAATTACTCATCAGACAAAGGTTCACTTGCATTGAGCCTAACCAAGCAGTCACTACGGGATTAATTGTTTCAAGTATGAACTGGCCACATACCCGTATCCAAATACCAAGAGAACGTGATGCTGGTGCAAAACATCTATGGAGAGATTACTTTTGCAGAAACCCGACGTTTCCTCCTAATGTATTTCGTAGAAGATTTAGAATGCGGCGAGAATTATTCAACCGTATATTGGGAGATGTCGTAGCCGTAAATAATTATTTTATTCAAAAAAAAGATGCTTGTGGTGTTCTTGGATTAACCCCTCAACAAAAAGTTACTGCAGCAATACGAATGTTAGCTTACGGATGTGCGGCAGATGCAATAGATGAGTATTTACGGATCGGAGAAACCACAGTTTTGGAAGCAACTCGTAGGTTTTGTAAGACGATAGTCCATCTCTATGAGAAAGAATATTTGCGCACACAACCTAAGCGTGATGTTGAACTACTTCTTGCTGAGAACAAGGAAAGGAGATTTCCGGGGATGCTTGGTAGTGTTGATTGCATGCACCGGAAATGGGATAAATGCTCATCGGCTGAATCAGGTGCTTACACTGCGTACAAAGGTAGCGAGAGTATTATCCTAGAGGCAGTGGTGTCATATGATCTATGGTTTTGGCATGTATTTTTTTGGTATTCCTAGTTCTAACAATGATATAAATGTGATGAACCGCTCGTATATTTTCAAAAAGCTAATCAACGGGAAAGCACCTGCTGTGAACTTTGTTGTCAACGGATATCATTACGATATGGGGTATTATCTTGGTGATGGAATATACCCGGAGATAGCTACTATTGTGATGTCGATTAAACATTCAGATTCTCAGAAGAAACAGAAATTTTCTGCTATGCAGGAGGGTTGCCGAAAAGATGTAAAACGAGGCTTCGGGGTACTGCAAAATCAATTTGCAATCGTCAAGCAACCAACACGAATGTGGAATCCAGACGTACTAGCATATATAATGAAAACTGTAATCATTCTACCTAATATGATAATGGACAATGAGCGTTTACCTGGTGATTGGCCGCATGAGTATGATCAACGCATCCACTTTGCACCGGTAAATATTTCTAGACACAACACTGCTGAACTTTCGAGAATGAGAATGGACCAACGCCGACGTGCAGTATCCGTCAAAGATACTCATATTCGTTTGCGAAATGACTTGATCGAACACTTATGGTCAGATTTTGGTTAGGATTAAAAATTTGTAAATCCTCTGGATAAGTCTTGTGGGTAAATCTCTTGTAAACCCCCCTGAGACACAACTCGGCCGCTAGGGGCACCTAGGGGTTTAAAGGCTTGCTGCACATGTTAAGTGTAGCCGCGATGCCTGCGAAAGTGAGTTTAGCTCTACTTATTAGCTCATGTTATTTTTTAATCATAAATTACAAACTCATTTGCTAGCCGAACAGTTGTGTCATTTGAAAATGAAGTAATGAGTTTGAGTTATTTAGAGAGAATTCATGATCTATTCTGTATTTAGAGAGAATTCATGCCAAGTAGTAACTTTTTGAAAATACTAGCCGTTAAGTCTCTCTCTTTATCCTATAAATACATCTGCTTTCTCTACCAAATACCACACACACCTAGTTTCATACACTCTACAAAATTTATTTAATCATCTCCTCTTTGTAATTCACTTCATAACTCTACCTACAAACATGGCAACTTTTGATTCAGATGAAGATTTGGCTATAATCAAAACCTGGCATAACGAAACCCTACGTGAAGATGTCATAGCTGGAAGGGTTGAACCTGAAACCTTTTGGGGCAGGATCTACATCCAATATGCTCGAGAATATGGAAATCCAAAGCAAATATCTCTTGAACAAATTCATGATAGATACCAACTTATCCGAATAGGGATAGCTGATTATATAGCTATACAACAACGGATCTTTAACCCCACCCATTTAGGCTTGTCGATCCAACAATTTGCAAGTATCTTTTACGTAAGCTAAGTTGTTTGGTCTTCCAATAACAACATAGTAAACTTGATGATTTCTGTTTTTTTTTCCTATGCTTGTGTAGGAGGATCTCGCAAAAATGCAGTACTATCAGGAAAAAGGAGAAGAGTTCACATTTGTTCAAAGGTACGAGTTCATTAAGTCCAAAGTGTAATCGGAAGTAACTGCTAACTTTATCAACCGATTTTGAGATTTTTTCTAACTTTTGTCAGAGTTTGGTTGTAATCGGTAGTATTTTTTTAACTTTATCTTCGTATTCTGGAAAATTTTCAAATATTTTCTCAGAGTTTGGTTGTAACCGTAAGTAACTTTATTTTGTAACATCATTTCATTGAATCGAAAAGGCATACATCGCGTAACATTAAAGGAGATGAAATATAATAAATCAATAGATTACACTTAAACACTTAAGCAAACCTATTACCAAACCTTCAACGGGTCGTATCACGCCCGGGACGACGTTCTTCACATCTTCGGAGAATAATCAACACAAAAGGATTGTATTCTTCCATCACCCTTAGGATCTCGAAGTGAGGTTGGTACCTGAAATCTGAACGTTTCCATCTTCTCCATTCCTCCAGAGATGTGGCAACAACTTCATCATCAGTTTCATTCCTAATTCTTCTTTCATTCACCTTAGCGGTTAAAGAAGAAAATTCTAGTACTGCCCTTGTGATTTCCATATATCGACATAAAAGGCATGCTCTATGTCGGTTATTGAGGTTACCAGTTTCATTACAAAAGTTAGCATGAATATCTTCTAACCATTGCATGCTCATTGAACCATTCATCGACGTTCATGACCCCTTGCTGGATAATGTAATACTATGTTTCAACATAGGGATAAATCTTCCTTTAGGATAAAATTCTCTGCATTAAGCCTAAAATTTTCGTAAGCCATAATTATGAAAACTATAGATTATAAATTTTCTATGAAATATAAAAGATGTGAATTTAAAATTGGAATGATAAATATAAATTCATTTATTTATAGGTGTATCAAAATATAAATTATAGCCGTTGATAACGGTAACAAAACGGTAACAAATTATCCAGGCATACTCCTAGGGGCGCGCCTAGCAGCGAGCGGCGTCTTAGCACCTCGCCTTTATCTGAGCGGAGTCCTAGCAACACGTTTGATTGTAGGCAGTATCCTAGGATTACGCTCCAACTGAGCGGTATTCTAGCATTGCGCCTGTTAGTGGGCGTGATCCTAAAGCTTCGTTTCATCATGCGTAATTCTAGGCTAGCGCTTGATCATGCGCATTCCTAGGATACCGTCCGTGTTTTTGAGCGTTGTTCTAGAGTAACGTTTCATTCCATGTGGTACATTGCGACGCTGCTTGGTGCTAGGCGGAACACTACGAGCCCGCCTGACTAAACCATGTTTAGTCCAGAAAAATTCTCAAATCTAATCTGCTACAGTGGTATTTCTGGACTAAACCTCAAATACCGTCGCTCCACTACACCACCCAAAACCGGACTAAAGACTAAAAATGATCTTTGGTCCGACTTATAGTCGGACCATTGTGGACGCTCTAAGTCCACATAATATTTCCATACAAAAAACAAAATACAATAAGTCATAATTATGAAATGGCTCGCGATTTGCAACTTCAATATGCGATTTCGAATGCTTTTGCTCTCTTTTCCCGTAAAGAAAGGAGGAAAGAGATATCTTAAATCCATAAAGGAGAAACAACTATCCATTTCTTTGTTGCATATTCCTCTGTATTTTCAGCCATTGAAGGCACACCTAAACCTCCATTCTGAAAGCAAAAACGATAAGTCATATGATCTATGACAAACAGGCCTAATAACAATCAAATCCTAATGTTATACATGAATGTATACATGGGGTGCAAACACAGATCTTCTATCTGGCTATGATTCCTAAGGTTAAGTAACCTACCAACTCCTTGGAAACAACTCTATTAAATTACTTGCTATGAATTAATACAATGTCAACGATGACACATCCTAGAAGATTAAATATCATAGGCAAATATTTATTCAATAATTGTACTGTATTAATACAATCGATACATGATGACACATTAATAAGAATTATTTTTTTTGGAATACATGTCATGTGCTTTTGCTGTTAGAAGCATGTTCTTTAAAAAGAGACTGCTCTTGAGAAAAGACGAGTTGAATCAATTGAATGAAACCCTAACTCTAGATCAACTGAATCAAACACTGAGCATAATTGAAACCCTAAAAATTAAACTTAAAAACCCATAATTTAAAATCTAGGGCATCATTGTCCTGGAGTATGGTGAATCGTCGAGATATGTGATGAAAACCCATCGAAGGAAGTGGTGGTGATGGTGTTGCTGGAGAATTGAATCGAAGGAGAAGATCGAAGATTTGATTTTTTTCAAAGGGAAAAACAGAGGAAAAAAGGAAGGATTGTAGCATTTTACCCCTGGTTATTAAGTATTTTACGTTAGTTTCAGTTGTAAAATAGAAAACACAGAGGGACAGTTAAAACTTTTCCCGTTGGACGGTTGAACGGTTGAAAAATGCATGTTTCTTTTATATTAATAAGATAAGATGGAGTCAACATTGGTAATAACAAAATTAACAAACGGATAGATCTTAACAAAAAAAAAAAAAAAAAAAAAAATAAATAAAAATGTAAATTAATTTATGCATGTTATTCCCTAAATCCCCTCTCTATCTCATCTTAACCATTATTGTTTCTTCATATATATTAAATATATATTAACTTAACTTCAGTGTATAAATTTTAAGATTGTTCTTTACTCCTTGCAAAAATAATTCTAAAAGCTGTGGTCAGATATGTCGTTTAATTGAGTTTGATTTTCATTTTTTTACTCTTGCCGATGCATAATTCTAAGGATAGATTAACACAAGTAGCGATATCATTAATCAGTTGGTTTGATCTGAGATTAAACTGATATATTTAGTTAGTACTTATTACTTTTGTCTGATAATCAGATGCATATTAATAAATTTCACTGTATCTATTAACCTAAAATATTCAATTAGATTTCACCAATCGTTGATTACTCCCTTTAGATAAGTTACTAATTTTTTTTCATGGGTGAGATTGTCAAGATACAAGACAAGAAGAAAAGAGATAACAAAAGTTTACAGAAAATGGATTTGACGTGGTTTGAGTCTTTGGGTAGGTGTAGTGCCACGTAAGATGACAGGTCATGTGGGAGGAGAGTAGACAGGAGAAGAGGGCGCGGAATAGCATTCCTCATATTGAACTTGTTTTATGCATAAAATTTTTATCTAACAGAAGTTACAGAACGTGCAGATTGATTTATGCATAGGATGCAAATTAATTTATGAATGATATATTTTTACATAAACTTGTATTCTGAAAAATAAAAATGCAAATAGATATATGCATAAGTTTATATTCACTATCAAAGGAAAAAATTGAATGCAAAGAAAAGTGTATAACCAAAATACTTCTCATAAAATAAAATAGTTTAATCAAAACATGATCATATAGATGTAAAGAAAAAAATAATGATCATATTAAATTTCATGTAAAAACTGACTATTCTTTTAAAGCATATCGATGGGTGTAAAAGATCAATGTAAAAATTTAAAAATCAAAAATCCAAGAAGAAGATACTAAAATGCATATAAAACTTATCACGAGTTAATCAAAGAAGTGCATCAAGACAATTTTTTTTTGTAGAATTTGGTTTGCATATATTGTTTCTATAAATCCTACATTAATTAAATTTATATTATTATAATATCCCAATTTAACAGGTAGAATTCGTCGATTGGAATATAGGTAATGGTTTGTCCTTTCATAATACCAAGATGTTTTCAATACAATTGGCTCAGAGTTGGTAAAAAACTCTGCAGTTAAACGTGGTCGGGCGGAAGTAATCCAAGGATGGGTGACCTCCCGAAAAGCTGCCGCTGAATGACCGCAACGGTACCTGTAGAAAACCCCATACTGCCGGATGATCGCAGTGGCTAAGTAGGGACAGTATAAGTGGAAGGTTGGATCATTACCATTATATAATGATTCCTGCTATTTCCAATCCACCATTATTATTAATACAATCAAATAAGAAATTAAATAGAATTCTACTATTTTTTAGAAACCAAATTAAAGTAAAATTTATAAATCCAATCTAATCTATTTTCCATTTCAACAAATGCACATACTAATGTTTTATCCACTTTATCATAAGAGTTCAAAGCACCTATTGGTCTTGTTCGAAGGGATTGAATATAGTGTTGCTGTGTTGGAGAAGATGAAGAAATTAGATTAGATGTGTTTAAAAATTATAAAAACTAAATCCAATCCATAGGATTGTATTAATAAAAATGTTAAAAAAATTATATTAATTTAAGTATATGGATTGGTTAATAAGAATAGTGGATTGCAAATAACAAGAGTCTATATAATACTTACAAAATCAAATTTGCTCCTTAATATTTTTAAGAATAGAAAATGAATTTTTATCAACGGAACAGGTAGCATAATAAATGGAGATCCTTTTTTATAAATATTCTTTTCTTATAAATATTATTTTTTGTTTATCTCAAACCCACCGTTAGATACATTATATGTTAAACTTATAATTTGTTATAATAATAGTTTACTAAACTAATCTTTTATCTTAAACTAATCTTTTATCTTAATAAGTAATTTAGAAATATTTATCACGTTAAAAAAATTATCTAATTTTTAGCCATTAAGATTTTCCTTATTTTATGGGAGTTGAAAAAAAGTCAAATATTTTGATTTTTAAATTTCTCACGCCCGTTTTAGCTCCACAATTTATTCTTTTGACTCCCCATTTTATTCTTCATCAGTAGAAATATTCCACCAGTTTAGCCAAAAAAAGTTGTTAAATCTTCTCCATTAATTCCATTCAATCAAAATAAGGCGTAAAGTGTACAAAATCATATGGTGATAATTGCAAAAATCAAACATCAGTTAGCACAATTTGTGATAATTGCAAAAAGTAAACATCAGTTAGCACAACTTGTGATAATTGTAAAAATCAAACATAATTATATTTATCACACGCATCAATAATTGCAATTACCACACTTTGCGAATAATTGCATCAATAAAAAAAAAGTGAAAAATGAAATATTCACATAAAACAGGGGTGAAACAAAAAAATTTCATTCATAGTTTGAAGGCGTCAAACTCACAATTTCATGGCTAAAAACCATGTTCTCTACTATTTGAGCTAAGACGACACAGGTAGTTAAAAACTCTTCTAATGAAAATGGAGATTCGATGACAACATTGTAGTGACTGAATGCTTAAACAGAAAAACGCATCTAATTACTTTCAAGCCTTTGCACAAAAAGTTAGTATCAATTGTTCTTTATAATTGGTAGCCAGTACATCACATGAAACTGGGACAATTAGTATGCGTCTTCTCAAGTTTAACCACTGTGATCTCACAAAAGAGTTGGTACAATCGTAACAAACGAGCTTGACTATGAAGGTATTCGCTATCTCTGCAGCTTATCCACCATTCATCGATCTGGGACATGCCAACAAGGTATACAAGACAAAGCAGATTAATTTTTTTGACGGATTAAAAAAAAAAAAATCAAATTATAACCCTGACTATTGAAAATTAGAAATTGATAGGTTTTCTATCAAATTTGACAAAATCAAATAAAATTAATCTGATTGCATTCGAACCCAAGATTGCATCATAAAAATCCCACATCATAAAACACTTTAGTTCGAAGTTCTCAGGTGATGGAGTATTGTTTTGTCTAAAGTTTTTCCAGAACCTTCTCAATGTGTATGGGGAGGTCAATTTTAGGACTGATTGCATTCGAATACTAGTGCTAGGCTAAACTTTGGGAAGGTGGTTTAATGTGCAGGTTGCAAGCGTCATATAATGAGATGTCGTCGCGTCACATAGTGAGATGCCGTTAGATGTACATACCACACTACATACTTTGTTGAGAGGTCTTTCACCTTTCTATTTTGCCTTGGGAATTTAATAACTACTTTCATTCAACTTAAGCAAATGAAGAAACAGCAAAAACACATAAACGAGAGAATTAAACAAAAAACAACGGGCCTATTTCCTCTACTTTGTTTTATCTATATTCTAGTAGAATTAGGAATCTAACAGTGAACTTATAAATCTCATCAGAAGTTCTAGTCCAAAACGAAATGTGGTTTTCGTATCCCACACACTCTTCCTGACAAACTTTGGATCCTAGTTTCCCTATCAACAGATTATAATGAAGACTTGTGAATAAAACCTCAAATCCAAGATCTTGGGTTACATTGACAAACTATGTACACATGACATAAGTGAAGCACTAGATATACATTAGCCTGTTGCAATGGAAAACATAACTCATTGCAGGACTGCAACAACCAAATAAACATTCATTATACACAAACAAACATAACCATTTTCGACACCAAATTATGGTAAATCACTTGTGAAAGAGGTTAGAATCATTTAAGAAAAAAACCCAAATCTCAGAACTGAACAAACGACAAATTTAATGACCTTATAATCAAACTTCTAAAGCATACAACATAAAACATACCTGACCTCTTTTGCAATTGAAATAAGTCTCTCTTAGCCCAACATACTTAGCTGAAATCGAAGGACACTTTTCACCAGCACATTATTTGCATGATCTCTTCTTCTCAACCTACATAAAACTCCAAGATTTTCCTATACAAAAATATGATCAAGTCAGACTATTTAAACCCTAAATATGAAAAGAGTAGAAATTGATAGGTTTTGTTATCAAATTTTGACAAAATTAAACAGAACCCTGATTGAATCATCAGAAACCCATATCAGAATACACATTAGTTCAATCAATGATGAAGAAATCGTCATGAGAATCAATGAAAACAAGAGTTGGGAAGAGAGAAAAAAGCGTTTTTAATGAATTAAGTACCTTAATACAGTCAGTTTCACTCAAGCACTACTAGTTTCATTGCTAAACCCTAGCAAGAATTTGATATTTCTTCTTTTCCTGAATAATCAAACAAAAAAAAATCTAATAACGGAGAACAGCAGAGAAAAAGACAGAGAGAGAGTGTAAAACGTGAAAAACGGGGAATTAGATCTTAATAAAATTAGACCCGGCGAAGTCATGGTAATTGATAAAAGTCGTTTAGTCATCCGTAAAGGTAAAAATATCCCGTCAATTTATAACAACTATTTTTAGCCGTTTATATTATAGATTGGACTACATATATAAACTATCCAAATACTGGGTTTATGAAAAAGAAAGAAATTAAATTTAGATTTTTTAGATATTTTCACATTTATTTAACTATACGTTCTCTTAAAGGGTAAAATTGGTATGCAAGTTTACAAAATCCTAAATGGTTCCTAATTTGAAATTATGTGTAAATGATAATTAAAAGAATTTGTGTGGGGAAAGAGGATTAGTAGAATCTTAAATGTGTATACACTTATTGTTTTTTTTTTAAGAATATCAAACTAGAATCGGTGGTACAAAGACACATATATTGATTATGATTTGATGTTCTTTATTAAACTTATCCACATGGCTACGAAGTGGTCGCGTCACATACTTAAAGTATATGACCCCTCTTCAACTTGTGACACATATTATAAATTAGTTTTAAGTTTAAAAAATTCCTATTTTTTTCACATAAAACATAAAATTAGGTTTCTTAAAAAGTATCCCATTTGAACCCACCGACCAAATAACCGTTTTGAAATTTTTTGTTTCATCTTTTAAAACGTGTCAAAAGTTGAAGGGAGGCCACATATATACTTCAAATATGTGGTTTGGCCACATCGTAGCCGGACTGCGAAAAATATGAGGAATCGGCGTATACGGGTGTTCATATCAACTGATTTAAAAAAAAAACATTATAGAATCGGTGGATAAATGCATTTATATCCACCGATTCTGGGCAAAAATAATCGTATAAAACTTTTGAATATGAGTTTTTTAGAATCGGCACGCTAGGTAACCTTATCCACCGATTCTACGAAAAAAATTATGAAAATAAACTATCGTTTTTGAGGGTTTTTTTAACAACCGATCGATATGAATGTCAATATCGACCGATTCTAGAGTGTGATTTTTTAAAATCGGTTGATATGAGCATCTGTATATGCCAATTCCTCATGTTCTTCGTGATCAATGAAGAACATCAAACCAGAATCGACATATTTGTGTCATCGTATCCACCGATTCTAGTTTGATGTTCTTCATGGATCAAGAACATCAAGAACAATCGGTCATCATGTGAGTGCCTTATTAGTCAATTGTTCTTGAACCCACAAAATTCTGAAAATTTGAAAATTTTCAAATAATAAAAAAATATATTTAAAAAATAAGAACATTCTAATTTTTGATTGACTTTGAGGGAAATAGAAATAGATCGGAAGTATTAAGGATAAGGATATACATGTAATTTTAACTAGTAAGGGTAATTATTAGTTTCACCCTTTCTAGACACTCCTTATCCCCTTACCTAGGTGGGAACAAAATTAGGTATGCCTGAAATAGAACGACTAGGCATAAAATTAGCTAGGAAAAAGAAATTGCTTGAAAAAAATGTTTGTTTTTTGCATTCTGAAATTGGGTTCTTTGCTCGTTTTGAATTATTTTTTAAGCATATAGTATTAGACATAACTAGTAGAAAATTATATGTGAGTATGTCGTACCCTTTCTGTCCTCTAATACAAAATATGTTTGAAACTAAAGATCATATATTCCTAGAAGGTAGTTGATAATTCCTTGTTGGCTTTTGTCTGCTGCGTGGTTTTCAAGTTCATCCGCTGCTTGGTTGGTTTCTTTGTAGATAAATGTTGCGGAATATCGTTTTTACCTGGATTTGAATTTTACTGATCATATCTTGTAGATATCGTGGCGCTTAACTCTGATTTTTGATGTAGGAACTAGGTTTTTTGAGTCTGATTCAATGCATGCTTTTGGCGGTTGCCTAGATATCCATGTTTGAAGTGCCACGAGCATGGCCCAGATTTCCGCTACTAACGTCGTCGTTATTTTAAGGGATTGTATCATTGCTACTATCATATCAGTTAAAGAATCCTTGCAAATGAAACTGTGTATCCACCTACATAACCCGGGTGTCCTCTGGGTGCCTCATCAATGTTGAATTTGATCCAGTTCGCAGTCGGTGGTGTCCAACCTGTATACTGATATGATTTTTGTACAATGGTCGTTGTTGGACTGCTTATGTACCGATGCCAAATCAGGAGGATGCGGGGGAATTATTCTAGTTCAATAACCTTGTTGGAGATAAATTTTTATCCTACTTCTGCTTTAGTTTTTGACTTAACTGAGTTGAAAGTATTATTTTTGACTTATAAAACTTTCGTTTATATAAAACCGACATATATATAGATAGGGCCACCTTGGGACCCACCACCCCAGTTTTGGTAGGGCAGCTGTTTCTAGGCTCCACTTAGTTCCCACGCGTGCTTTTTTATGTCGATTTCCTACGATGTTCACCAGTCATTTTTTGAAGAGAAAAACTACAAATTTCATTTACAGTGTGCTATAGAAGCCCTTCCAAAATTCATCTATGTAATAATGACATCTATTTATAACAGGGTAGAGCCAGCCAATGGCATGGATGAGCAGTTGCCTATCCTTATGGGCTGGTCCCAAACCTATTTTTGTCAATTATAAACCCTTTTTTTACCTGGTTTAATTTGGGGGTTTGAAAAATTAATAAGGGGATTTAGGAAAAGACAAAATAAGATCATCCGAAAGTAATACCTCCCTACCCCTTATCTATATATTTTTATAAATGACTAAAGTACCCCGTTTGATTAGTCCTAACACATGATTAGCTTGGTTAATTAATTAGACTACATTAGTTGTATAGATTATGGATAGGATTAAAATTAGATTTTTTTTTTAATGAGTGGAGAAGAGGAGGGGCTTTTGGTGGAAAAAAATTGAAAACTAGGGTTTCAGAAATGAGTGATTCCGATGCCCAAAATTTAGATCCCTTAGCTCAAAATTGATTGGTAAACTACCAATATTGTACGAATGGTCAAATTTTGGTAAAAGTCGTCGAATCATTGTGGGAAAATAAAGACACAAGATAAGGGTCGTCACGGTCGTGAAGTTTTGACCATGACGACTCTTCATAATTCGTCATGGTCATAACATCCAACAATGACGACCCTTACCTGCAACTTTATTAGGCTATGAAAAATCGTCATGGTCAGAAATATGACCATGACGGCCCTTAGGTAAACCATGACGACCCTAACTATATTATTCTTCTTCAACGAAAATAACCATTTAGGGTCGTCATAGTTAAAGTTGAAAATAAATCCGACCATAACAGACTCTTCGTCTTTGGTAAAAATGAACAATAAGGATCGTCATGGTCGAAAATCAAAGACCATGATAATTTTTCATACTTTTGACATGCATATGAAAAGTCGTCATGGTCTAAAGTTTGTGACCATGATGACGATTAATTGATTTTGAGATTTTTTTGGAGGAAATGGGGTCGTTAGATTTTGGAATAGAGGAGAGGGTGAATGATTTTGGATTTTGATTTTAGAATAGAATGGGGGATGGTGGAATTAAGTATAATAGGATTTTAAAATTAGTTATTAGAAAAGGGGTAACTTAATATCTACACCACCTTTTGGCACCCTTCTATAATTTATGGAGTGTGTTAAGATTTCTTACAACCCCCTATTAATTCTATTAGCCCCCAATTAAACCAGGTTATTTTAACATTTTTTTTCTACCTAGCCTTAAAATGTTTTGCCTCCCCATAAAAGGTTTTCTAGTTACGCTCTTGATTTATAGTGAGCTAGAGAAACACATGGCCGTCCATGATAAACTGATTAAATGATCACTAATTAAACGACCACTAATTAATCCCTAAATCTTGCGATGTATGATTTTAGTATTTATTTATCGAAATCTAAATTTTACTTATCAAATTATAATCCAAAATAAGATAGAAATTATTTTCTTTTATATGGAAGCTTAATTTTTACAATAATTTTTTTCATCCCACCAAATATCCCACGGTCAATCCCACCGGATGACGTGGCGAGACTTTTCCATATTTTTGGTTTTTCTCTTTCTCTTACGTGTTTTTTTTCTTTGTTAATTGTTTTCAACCCCTTCTTCATCCTCCTCCTTGTATCAGCAAATTCGATCTTTTGTCTCCATTCCAACCGGAATTCACGTCATGAAGTGGTATGTATCTCAATTTTGTTTTTTATTTTTAACTTGTTTTTGAATTATCATTAGGGTTTTTGGTTATTATTTTTCTTGGTTTGATTTATTTTTATATCTTATATTTGTGGCTATAAGGAAAAATGTGAAATTTTTTTATTAGAATTGTAAGTTAATTTTGGTTTTTTCTCGAAGTTTATGCTTAGATCTCGAATCGGGGTTCTCGAAATCAAGGACCTAGATCTCTTAATGAGTGCTTTGTTGATGATTGATTACGTGATTTGAAAAGATTTGTGGTAGATGAAGAACTTGTTGGAATCTTGCAACAATGAACAACAACGTTAGATGTATCAGAATAATATATATATAAAGAAAAGAATTGAAAAACAACTCTACCACGGACAACTACGAGGGCAGAATCACAGGTTCAACAAGTTGTCCTTAACACATTAGTTCGCGGGTATACTCGAGAAGAGCAATGCTAAACCCCAACGTGCGAAGATGTGTCCAGGATAAGACTGCCCGATATAGCTTGTATTAGCACAATACAAACTACCCACTCTTGAACTTAGCAACATGGAAGGAAGGGAAATAAACAATCAAAAGCGCAAAACAAAGCGAGAAGATAGTGAAAAGAAGACAGGATAGTAGCCGCTTCTGGGATAGATTTTAACTCTGAAAACGTTTTGTATTTATAGGAGAAAAGAAACCTTTAGGGTTTTGGAAACTGTTAGGGTTTAATATTTCTTGTAAAATAATAGATCATGGATGATGTCTTTCAAATTCGTAGGCCCAATACATAGGTTATCCCATTACATAAGTTAGCCCATGTATTGTTTGCCCACCCCATTCCACCCTATAGTGGACATCCTTCTCTAGAATACCCGATGTGGGAGTAAACTAAAGAGTTTCATTAACTCAAGGAAATGAGTGAGCATCCAAGACCAAAACCATTTAGTTTAAAATTCATTTTCCCCAACAATCCCCCACATGAATGAAATCTCGGTAAAAACGAAAAAAATCAGAATGCGGAAAATACCATATAGGCAAAGGTGTCCATCAGATCTTGAACCTTTACTTAGTGAGAAGTTACCGAAACTACTTGCTAGAGACAGTAAATGTGATGTCTTGAACTGCTAGTGTTTGATGCAATTTGCGATAACAACCACGCATGATATCCTCCTGGCGTTGCTAAGTTCGTGCCGTTGTGTCCATTTTGGCCCTGGACGTATCCCGTTTCTCAAAATGCTCTGAGAATTCGCTCAAATTCTTATAGGAAGCGGCCCACTTCCTCATTCTGATAGGTGAGTTCTATCAAGAGTGTTACTGCTACACCCCACTTCAATCTAAAATTGAAACTGTAGAACTCATAAAGACTTCTTAAAAGTCATCCTTCACATGCAGTCACACTATCACAACAATGCACCATAGGGAGGGACAGGGAATGTAATTCTCTTGATAGTGCATACCTTTAATTACCACAAATTAGTTATCTCATTGAACCTTGATCTTGGGATCTCCAGTCACGAAGGTTGAGTGTCCTTCATGACAATTTTATTTCTTGAGCTTAAGTCTCATACCCCTCGATGCAATAACAAACTATCTCTCTAGATTATCCTTTTGTCAAAGGATCCACTGATTTTTCTCTTGACTTCACTAAGCCTACAAAAATCACTTCATTAGAGAGTAGTTGTCTTACCGAATTATCCGCCTTCTCTGAGTTTGTCTAGACTTTTCCATTGCTCATTTACTTTAGACTCACATAGTCAATTGAGTTTCAGCAATGGTGGCCACAGGCTTCTGTCACATATAATGTCTTCTAAGAAGCATCTTAATAGCCATTCGGCTTTCTCTCGTGCTTGAATTAAAGCGCACAAACTTTGATTTCTTCAAAAATCAAGTTCATCATGTCTGTTTTAAGGACTTCCTTAGACATACACTCCTTAAGAGGGTACACACATAGGCTCAGAATCTCCAAAGCCTGAAATCACAACATCTGTTAAGGTCAATCCAATATGTATCATGCACATACACAATTTTAAATGTACCTCAAGTACTGCAAATTTCTGATCAGATCATCCCACTAATTCTTCTGTACATTTACAACACACATTAAACGTATCGAGTTTGACAAAGACCATTTCTGTCAGAATTTCTTCTGGTTCCAATGATCCTTTAGATCATGCTTGTCTACAACAACTTAGCCTTTCAATCAAATCGTAAAAGTCACATGTGTTTCTAGGTGGTTGTAAAGCATATAAAGGCATATACAAGATACATGTACTAAATAATAGTACGGTCATTACATTTTCCTCAAAAGTTTAGTACCATATATATATATATATATATTTGAAATTAAATATGTACCTCAAGCATCCCAATTTTCTGGTCTTGTGATCAGAGCAACCCTGTAATTATCCAGGATAAACTGGGAAACATGCACACCTATTTTACAACACACATTTGGCAGAAACTATATCATCAAAATTTGATTTTGGTTCTTTCTGATCCTTTAGACCACTTCAACAACATATTAGTTTCCTGTCAAATTTTAAACAACAAAAAATTGTTAGTAGTTGTAAAACACGTAACAAAGGCATGCTAAACATATGCACTGATTTGCTGAAGAAGTCGACTCTTCATTCACACCTTAGACCCCCCCACAATTGAGGTCTACAGGGTAGGGAACATATAAGTCTAGAGTCTTCTATGAATCTGCTTGAGAAATCAAACAAACACTTGTTTCCATCTTATACCCCACAGTTGAGGCATAAGTTCCCCAACATTTAAAGTGTTTGCCTTAAAATTATTTAACACTTAACTCTTACTTTGAGCAAGTGCATATCGGCTACAAGTACAATAATTAACATGATAAGATATTGCATATTAATTTACTCATACCGCCGTGAATGCTGGATTCTCCCATGGAGAACATAAACCATCAATCTGAAGGTTGCCGACACAGTAGCCAGCAGTGGAAGCCACAACATACGAACCCCTTCCTG
The DNA here is from genome assembly GCA_023531435.1 of Papaver californicum. Classification (NCBI taxonomy): domain Eukaryota; kingdom Viridiplantae; phylum Streptophyta; class Magnoliopsida; order Ranunculales; family Papaveraceae; genus Papaver; species Papaver californicum. The sequence goes on along the minus strand of JAJJMC010001794.1, from coordinate 577,275 downwards.
TTGCATGGGTATCCCTAATCCTACCTCCTGCTCCTGTCTCAGCATATATAGAGAGGGAAATGGAATAAGAATGATATTTATACATACCCCGCCCGTGGCAAGGATAATAAACTGGTCTTTACTGGTTATACTTCTTTATGTGACTTCAGGAACTGAAATAACACCGAAGTCTTTAACGCAGAAATCTCCCAAGGCTCTTGAAATTGCTAACCCTGGTGCTTCCTCAGCTGGTAACCATACTCTATGTACCCCTGGTTCATCGTCTAAGCAAAACACCCATCCGTTGCAATGCATTATCCGTTCTGCCTCCTGAGGTAAGTTTGGCTTGAAGTCCATTGTGAGTTGAACTGGTACCAACGTGCCATCATCAGAAGTTGTTGCTAACACCGCACGGGAATATCCAACTTTTGATATGAAGATGTCATCACCCTGTCTGACAATTGTCACAGCAGTGGTACCACTGTTCAAGGCATCTACACTACGATGATGCTGAGCTCTTGATCAACAGCAACACAAGTTTTCAAGTAGGCTTGTTTCCATATGTTGAATTTCCGAACATTTTTATCTGTTGTTAACTCAAACTTCGGATCATCTGAAGCTACAACAAGGGTCTCCTTCCAATTTCTTAACAATGATGATGGTGTAGAATTCCTTACATGTTTCGCTACATAGTGACCCCATGTACCATGCCCATAACACACTCCACAAAACATCATATCTTCTTGGCATGAATTGCTCATATATACCCTTTGCTGCTTCATAAATACCTCTGTGAACCAAAACGCCTGCTCCCTACGAGAGTCAGATATCAATAGATTCTCGATTATTGTTCATCCACGACCATCATGGGTTCTACCTTAGGTGTCAACAAAATAAAACCATACTGAAAAGGAGCCACCAATACTGTGTGAACAACTAGCAGAAGGACAAAGTTCTGCCAGATTCTATACTGTTGGAATCATGCACATTCCGGTATCATCTGTACTCTGCTTGAGTCACCAACAACAACATGATCAAACACTAATTTTCTCGTTAGTAGCTTTGTCTAGGAACTACTGTCATAAGTCTGTAAACGAGACTTAATTCACCGACATCTTGAGGTCTTGTCCTGTGCCCACGGTTACAAACATCCTGTTTGGGCCAAAATTCTCATCAACCCAAAACAACCAAAATTCATAGTAAAAGAGCCATAAAAATGAGACAAAATCACACAAGAGATTTTCTAATGTTTTTATTCTAGTTAAAAATGAAGTACCCAAAAGTCCCCCCCATTTCTTTGTTTCTAAACTTGTATTTATAGATACAAAAATATGATAATTATTTAAAAGCCCTTCGCCACATGTCATCATAA
>JAJJMC010001794.1:563184-575914 GCA_023531435.1 Papaver californicum | reverse complement strand
TCGCCCCGAGAAATGATGACATCGGGATCGTACCATGACGTCGCCCCAAGAAATGATGACATCACTTCGTGGGAGATTCATTTTATCCCTAACACACCCCAAAGGTAAATCCGTAGAAACACCCGTGAACTGTTTCTTAACCTCTGTTCAATGGGCAAGTCTAAACTGATCCCAGCTACACAGTTGTTACCAACGGTTTCATCACCCACTGCCCAAATTACAATGAATCAACGCTGACAAGATATCGACCCATGTATCGGGCAAACCAGGTAGGCGCCAATGCATACAGTCTTGATCCCAGACTGCTACTGCATCTTTCTTCCATAACCAAATCGCTTGATGGGCGTCTGCCCTGAACTAACTCAAGTGAGTCAGAGGTAGCAACTGGATATCTGTGCCTTGCAATGCATCCTTGTATTCCAGTCCACATGCTTCTTATTGCGTGGAAGATCTGTCCACTCTTTAAGCAACCTTTGTAGGTACGCCGTATTCTCCTCCACGAAAAAGGAATTCTGGTACAAAATTCTTTGTGGCAGCTGCAAGTTCTTGAAACTCAAACTTAGTGACGGCTGCCGCATTACCTTCAACATCACTACTGAAGCTTCCACCAAATCTTAAACTTCGGGATAATCTACACAGATATTAACAACAGAAATCAAGTTATGTCAACAATGTGCATCACATATTGGAGGATATCAAATATACCCACATGAGCCATTTTAAAAATAAAACTCATAGATAGGCTAGAAAAACTAATTTAGTCAACAATATTTTTCTGTCCGTCAGAAGTTTTCAGGAACGTTTCTAAGTTTTGTAAAATACCTAAAAATATTTTTACAACTCCAAAAATTCTGAAATTTGGTGTGGGTAACTATCGGGATGTCTATTATATTCGGTTAAAAGGATTTGTCGAAATTCCTTCTAAGTTAAGAGATATACTCGAAACTCTATAGCTGACCAAAAAAAACTCAATTTTGTTTTTCACTTCACAACTAATACCCCTTTGTTTTCCAATATAATATCAACGTCAACAGTTCATAAATAACCAAAAGTTATTCATACTTAGCTCTTTTGTATTGGAAGTGATCGATTTGACGAAACAGATAAGCTCCCCCGATCTCCGCAACAGCAACATGACCAATCTTTGGAAAAACAACATCTTGGATTGCCATCTCTTGAAATCCATCGTTTTTTCAATTGTTACGAGATAAAAACTAATGTGTTAAGATTGTTGGAATCTTGCAACAATGAACAACAACGTTAGATGTATCAGAATAATATATATGTAAAGAACAGAATTGAAAAACAACTCTACCACGGAAAACTACGAGGGCAGAATCACAGGTTCAACAAGTTGTCCTTAACATATTAGTTCGCGGGTATACTCGAGAAGAGCAATGCTAAACCCCAGCGTGCGAAGATGTGTACAGGATAATACTGCCCGATATAGCTTGTGTTAGCACAATACAAACTACCCACTCTTGAACTTAGCAACATGGAAGGAAGGGAAATAAACAATCAAAAGCGCAAAACAAAGCGAGAAGATGGTGAAAAGAAGACAGGATAGTAGCCGCTTCTGGGATAGATTTTAACTCTGAAAACGTTTTGTATTTATAGGAGAAAAGAAACCTTTAGGGTTTTGGAAACCATTAGGGTTTAGGATTTCTTGTAAAATAATAGATCATGGATGATGTCTTTCAAATTCGTAGGCCCAATACATAGGTTATCCCATTACATAAGTTAGCCCATGTATTGTTTTCCCACCCTATTCCACCCTACAGTGGACATCCTTCTCTAGAATACCCAATGTGGGAGTAAATTAAAGAGTTTCATTCGCTCAAAGAAATGAGTGAGCATGCAAGACCAAAACCATTTAGTTTAAAACTCATTTTCTCTAACAGAACTAACAAAGCTTTTTAGTTTTAGCTACAGGAACTGAGGAAATCTAGGTTATATTGCTGGTTTATGGTTAAAGTTGATGCTTTTAAGTTTATACACTTTTATCATAATATTATATTTTTTTCAAGCTATTTAACGTGGTGAAGGAGAAAAGGCTAGCTTAATCAATAAAATTTAATTTAGGATTGCATGTATTGATTAGATTATTGTTCTCATCATGTTTAAAAATTTGTGGTTTTTCAGTTTTACTTCTGCAATTCCATGAAATTCAGGTGTCTAGCCAATTAGGACAAAAATCATTATTTTCCTCTGGTTGTTGTAGGTTATTAATTAATAAGCTTAATGACTTTTTCCGTGCTGCTTTCAATTTACGTGTTCAATTAAATTTGAATACCACAGTCTATTGACTTAAATTAGTTTTGTTAACTTTGATCAAGTATGAAAGTCTAACTGTAAGAGTTCTGATCTTAATTCAGATGGTTCCTTTGGATCGGTTGTTATTCAGTTTATGCCAACCATCCGTTCTGGAAGGTTTTCTGATATTGAGGTACGAAGATTTATGGAAGATGAGCATACAATGATTGATGACCTATCATCACACGTTGATTCATTCTTCAAGTTTCCGACGCCGAGTGCATTTTATGGGGTAAGTCCTTAATCTTTATGAGTAGCCAGTTTCAGGAAACTTACTTATTTACATGTTACGAACTATATCTTACGTATTTGATTACTTGATTTAGGTGTTTGATGGCCACAGAGGTGGAGAGGCAGCAACATATATGAAAGAAAATGCACTTAGATTCTTTTTTGAAAATGTTGATATTCCAAAAAACATATGTGAGTGATGATGACGATAATTTAGTAGAGGAGGTGGTGAATTTTTTCAGGAGAGCATTTCAGCAAGAGCCTCACAGTCTTTATATTTCCTTTTGGTTTGACTCTTGGCATAACAAGTTGATTCTTAAAGAAGTTTTTCCTTCGTTTTGTAATTTTTCGAGAAACAAAAGTGCCTCTCTAGCTGATCACATAGTGTTGGAGAATGAACTTTTAATTGGTCCTTTGATTTTAAAAGAGGTCTGGGCAACACTAAAGTTGATGAATTTGCAACTCTTCTACAATTAATTGGTAATTCTCCTCTTGATATTGATTTGCAAGACGATTATAGAAGACGAGATCTTTCTAATACATGTACTTTCTCGGTAAATTCTATGTACAATTTTTAGATTCAGAGTGTTTTTAGTTTCAGAGCTGTGGAACAAATTTGTGATGTTGGAGGGAAAAGGCCTAATGAACCTGTACTTAAAACATTAGTCCCATAGTCAGCTTAATCACTTCTAGCTTATTATTAGAGTGGGTGAGACGGTTTTTATTAGTTAACAAACTGGATTGTAGCTTAAGGAGTTAAGACAGTTGCACCTTTAAAAGAAAAAAGATTTTCGTATATGTTTGTATTTTTCTTTTCCTATTGAAACTTCTAAATTGCAATTTATTGTTTTAGGTGAACCAGAAATGAAAAAGGTTATAGTGAATAAATTGGTTCTTTTATGTAATCTATACTGATAGTGTACTGAATTCCATTAATTTGTTTCACGGGATGACATAGAAAGTGAATATGATGAAGAACGCAGGCTTGAATACCATCTTTGCTTTGGTCCCTTTGAAACTGTTGGTGGTGTGATGACCAGGTTGATCCCAGGAACACAAGTATCCCAACCACGTGATCTTTATTCATGTTTTCGAAGGCGAAAAATGTCTCACAAAAGACTTCTGGGAGATGAAGCTGGTGAATACGTGGTACTGTGTTTTTGTAAAAAAAATGTAAACCTCCACAATTATAAGACATAATAAGTGGCATATTATGCATATGAAACATTTAACCGTAATATGAAAGTTATGATATTTCACTCTGTCATGTTCAAGCATTCATTTATTTTAAGTGGTGAGATGCTTTTAGAATTTCAGTATTATTAACTAACTGAGAAACAAAACTACTGTAAACGAAACAATAGTACGTTTCAATGAATTCAAAATAGGATTCATGAAACTGATATTGGTACCACATGATAGATAGTGTTTCCAAGTAACGAAAAGGAAAAGAGGTTTGTGATTTAAAACCAAGATGAAAAGTGCATAAGAAAAACCATTGTCAAACAACTTAAAATGTCATATTTCAGACTGCAAACAGAACTAATGCCTTTGGATAAACCCGTCTCTTAAATTTGTTTGGATTGGAATCAGATTATGTTCCAAAGTCTCTCCTCCATGTAAGCGATTACCCTGTTGGTGCAGCATTCGCAAAATGTTCTCCATGGGTGAGCTAGTCCAAATGCAGGCGCAACACTCTCAATATGTCGAGAGAGTACTCCAGGTGCAGGTACAATATTTTCGATTCTTTGGAGTTCGGCTAAGTGATGTAAACATAAAAATAAAACAAAATAAATCAGGTTTCATTGGATTAAAACAAACAAAAGTATAAATTATATAGGTCATCCAATGAGACAGACTCCTAATATTGTTGTGGTGTCTTCTTTCTAGATTGATGTTGTGGTAAAAATAATACCAACATTCATAAATGGTGGGAAACTTTTTTTTAAGGTCAACAACAAAAATTATGCACCAGGAAAGAAAGCAAATTTGTATAAACCCTAGACAGATTTTTTAGGGTTAAGATTTGAGATAAACAAAGGCTTAAACAAAATCCTATTTGACCTTTAATAAAAATTTGTATATAAATTACATGGTTAGTTCTTTCTCTTTGCTGACTGTTCTTCAAACATGGATACAGAGAGTAGAGAGTTTTTTAGTTTATAATTTGTTTTTCTTTTTTTATTTTGTTCACGATTTTCATAAACTAAAAAACAGTTAACATAGAAAAAAACACGTAAGAGAAACAGAAAAACTAAAAAATCTCATCACGTCATCCGGTGGGATTAATAGTGGGATATTTGGTGGACTGAAAGGAATTATTGTAATTTTTATGGCCATCTACTATCAATTTAAAAAGAATACATAGTTCTTCTAAATATGTAACTTACATTTTTAAACAAAATATAATACGATAAATTCATCAAGTTCAAAAGATATATTGATGATTTTTCATTTATTGGCTTCGAAATTGTAAGCTATAATCATCTAAGTATTTTTCCTCCAGACATCCTTGACATGTCAACAAATCGAGCCGTCAAGAGTCTTGAAACACTGTCAGCTTCTTCATCCGAACAATATGATGATGACCCGTTATCGAAATTCTTTGAGTAACTAGATGGATCATATGATGCTCGAATTGAACAAGTAGAAGAAGAACCAAATATTCTCTTCTTTTCCTTATCTATTCTTCTCAGTAATACTCTCCACTTTGGCGTACATGATAACGGATGATGGTTCAGCTTATTATAGTTGAATGTCATTGTCGCTAAATCATCCCTGCCGGCTGCCATAAAAAATGTATTTTGGCCTGAACTGATGTTTATACAACCGAATAGTGACTGGCATAAATGGTAACCAGTACCCACCATAGTAACGCAAAGAGAGCTAGATTTCTTTATGCTAATTTTACAACAAACACTAGAAATGCAAGTGGTTATTGATGTGGAAGTTGTTGTAGATGGTTAGTTTGGTAGCTATCTATATTTATCGACGTTGTTAATTAGAGGTTCTTGGGATGAGCATTCGACATTGAATTTATCCTTACTCCAACTCACTTTTGTGCAGTGAACCTATGCATTAATCCAGATCCAGTGCATGAATAAGATTTTCGTTGGATTCGAAATTGTAATCTCGACATTTGGGCGGCTATTCTAGTCTTCCTAAGGTTAATATATTAGCTAGTGGTGCCGACCCTATCTCATAACTTAGGGTCATTTCAGCCTCTCAATTTATCTGCTAGTAACGTAAAGGAGAGACCTGATGTTCTTGGGCTTCTACGGATATCAAATTTTCAGGTTTAGCACGCTCACGACACCTGGGAAGTGGCTACCGGTTATATCCCAAGGACGCGGAGTGCATACTATATGCATGTAACAATCAGAACATATGTGCCGATGTCAATTAGGCGTCATGTAGAAGGCAATGTTAGGGGAAGTACATCAAAACAGAAAGGTTTGAACTATTAGCCGTACATAAATAATTGGTTACTACCAAATATCACTATAATACAATGATAAATATTTAGATTATAATGATGAAAATCTGAATTTAAAATTTATCAGAGATCGAATGGTAAAATTTTGGGTTATAATATATGAGTTCAAAATTAGTGAATCGGTAAAAATAATACCAGTTACAATTCTTCTAAATCAAAAATGTTTCTTGGGATATGCAACCGTGTAAGGTACAATTTTTTTTTTTGGTGATAATGCTATCATTATAATTTAGGACACGTGTGATAATGATCACTAGTTAAATTATATCAAACATATCTATGTTTACCCAAAATGTTCAATGATTTGCATACACCGACCCTTCACAAAAGGATGGATAAATGTATCAAGCAACTGGAACATATATGCATCCACATTAAGATAACGTTCAACTAAAAAAGAATTCACAATTTTAATTAATTAATCTGAAAAACTTAAAAATGCAACAAAATCAAAATTATAAACATGTACTATCTCGTTAGCTGGGTTGAGGACCTACTAGATTGATCGTAACAGAAGTTGTAGTATAAGTTCAGCTCTGAACTAAACACCATTTTCTTTTATTCTTCTCATTAAACTGTGAATTCAAACAAATTCTGAATACCAGCCATCAATGATACTAAAGCACTAGTAGTACTAAAAATGTGCGTCGACACATTCGGAAAATTTAAACTCAGTAACCATTAATTTAACTTGGATAAATGCAGCCATTAATTTATTTATTTTTGAAACATAAACATAAATTTTATTAAGTGAGATGTTATATGTGAATAAGTGGTTTCCCGATACATTATGGATGTCCCATATAAATAATAAAGCACTATTTATATCTTATCTTTGTAATATTTATAAAATATCTTTTATATCCTTTTATCTCTTAACATTTTTTTATTTTATTTTTTTTTTTATTTTTTCCTAGTTTTATCCTTTATGTTTGGTATATATTGTTAAAACTCTAACTTTTCATTTCTAAATTTATTTTGAGATAGAAAAGGCTAAAACTCGTATTTTCCTTCTTTCCTTCAACCTTTCTCTTAGAATGGAGTTGATGTGAGGAGCTGCTTCTTTAATCTTGTAACTTCCAAGTAATATTGAGTAGAAGTTGTAAGTATTGTTGAGAAGAACCTTAATCTTTTTTTTCTTCCTTGTTCCAAAGGGTAGAAGAAGCTTAATTTGAAGGTTGGTATTTCTATTTTGTGGTGTTTGTTATAATTTTTACCTTGTTATTGCAATTATAAGTTTCACATTACATTAGTTGGTATGAAGAGCTTTGGTTTCTTTTTTTGGAAGAAGTTGCGGTGAAGATTTTAATTATTAGAAGAAATTACTTCTATGTTATCAAGTAATTTGGGGATTTGAATCTTTGTGTATACTATTGTTAAATTGGGTTCATTCTCATTGTGATTGTATTATGACTCTAAGAAAAAGAGTTAATCTAGATGAAATTTCTTTGAAAGAAGAATTGGAAACATTTAAGCATGAAGTGTTTGAAGAAATGCAACAAAGAATGAATGCAACTTTTGAAGTTTTTTTTAAGACTTGGTAACTTAAATATCAATCAAGGTCAACCTAGAAATCAATATCATGATTATGAAGAAGATGTAACGGATGAGGAGACCACTTCTTTTGGTAGTCATGTTCATCCCCAAGGGAGACAACACAATGTTACTACTTCAAACCGTTGGGTAGGTGAACTAAAGATTGATATTCCGGAATTCCATGGGGGTCTAGCTCCGGAAGATTTTGTTGATTGGTTAACTACGTTTGAAGAAATCTTGGATTTCAAAGAAGTAATCGAAACTAAAAAAGTTGGGTTGGTTGCAACAAGATTTCGAGGAAGGGCCGACGCTTGGAGGCAACAACTTAAACAAATGAGGTTAAGGAGAGATCAAACTAAAATTGAATCTTGGGAGAAGCTTAAGAGACATATGAGAGTTGTATTTCTACCCTATAATTATATAAGGTTTATCTACCAACAACTCCAAAATCTTAGGCAAGGGTCCAAGTCGGTAGATGGTTACACTAAAGAGTTTCATCAATTGATTATAAGGAATGACATTACGGAAACGGAAGAACAACTTGTAGCACGATATATAGGAGGCTTGAGAATAAAATATCAAGATACTTTAAACTTATTTGATATTTATTTGGTGTCAGAAGCATATCAAAGGACATTATCTTTAGAGAAGCAATATGGAAGGAGAATTTCCCATACCAATTGGAGTCATCACACTCAATGAGGTGTTAGAACTACTAACTCTCTAATGCCAACTAATTGAGCTCCAACTACTAACATTCCATTAAAACCCAATACTTCTCAACAAGTCTTTTAAGGTAAATGTAACAAGTGTGGAGAAGGAGGTCACAAGGAATATGAATGTAGGAAGAGTGATCGACCGGGGAAAAACTTACTTTTTCATGGTGACAATGAAGGTGATGTGTATTTGAATCTTATGGAGCCACCAATATTTGATAGAGAACCCGAAGAAGTGGAAGAGGAATTTCTCACCGGTGACCGAGGACCGTGTTTGGTTGTATTGCATAACTATTTCACTCCAAAACTCAATGACGGTGATCGATGGCTACGCCACAATATTTTTCAAACAACTTGCACAATTGGAGGGAAATTTTACAAGCTTGTGATTGATTCAGGGAGTTGTGAAAATATCGTTTCCGAAGAAGTGGTTCAAATGTTGAAGTTAGAGACAAGAGAACACCCTTCTCCATATTCATTATCATGGCTTAACCAAGGAAGCGAGGTAAAAGTCACTAACGTTGTCTTATTAATTTTTCTATTGGTACCAAATATGTAAAAAAAGTTTGGCGTGATGTTGTTTTAATGGATGCATGTCATTTACTTCTTGGGCGGCCTTGGCAACATGATCAGTATGTGGATCATAATAGGAGATCAAACAACTATTTTTTTATGTGGATAAATAAGAAGTTAACTCTTGTACCCAACCGTGAGCTTATGCCTAATCCAAAAAATGGTGATACTAAAAATCTACTTACTTATCACAATTTCATTGAAGAGTTAGATGATTCATAAGTGTTCTATATACTTCTTGGTAAAGAGCCTTCATCAGATGATTTTGTACCACCACCACTAGTCAAGCCAATTCTCGAAGAATTTCAAGATATTTTTCCTACCGATTTACCGGATGCATTACCACCACTAAGAGAAGTACAATACCAAATTGATCTAGTACCCGGATTAAGTCTTCCCAACAAAGATCACTATCGAATGAATCCCAAAGAACATGAAGAATTACGTCGCCAAGTTGAAGATCTCCTATCTAAAGGTTTGTAAGACCGAGTCTTAGCCCTTTTACGGTACCGACCTTATTAGTACCAAAGAAAGATGGTTCATGGCTTATGTGTGTGGATAGTAGTCAATTAAATCACATTGAATTACCGATTTCCAATACCTCGTTTGGACTATTTACTTGATCAATAAAGTGGGGCATGTGTAATTACCAAACTTGATCTTAAAAGCGGGTATCACGAAATTCGTATTAAGGAAGGAGATGAATGGAAGACCGCTTTCAAGAAGAAAGAAGGATTGTATGAATAGATGTTTATCCCATTTGGGATCTCAAATGCTCCAAGTACATTCATGAGAGTAATGAATCAAGCACTCCGACCGTTGATTGGGAAGTGTGTGGTTTTCTACTTTAACGACATACTTGTACATAGTACCGATGTTGAATCTCATTTATGTCATCTTCGTGAGGTTCTCATGGTTTTACGTGCACAGAAAATATATGCTACCATGAAGAAATGTGCATTCATAAACGATGAGATTTTGTTTCTCGGATATGTGGTTAGTAAGTATGGGTGATTATTTATCCATTCAATTTATGTATTTTCAATTTATTTCGATTATAAGCTTCCGCATCTCATTATTCCCCTAGATTCATTTAGTACAATTTGGTTAAGAAAATTTAGGATTGCTTGGTCCTTGTTGACAAAATCCCCATCTGGATGCCATCAGCAGCGTGGTTAGCAAGTCCATCGGCTGCCTGATTCCGTTTCCAATAATTATGCTAGATAATATCGTGAGGTATTTAGCGCATTCTTAGTTTTATCTTTGTGATCATGCCTGAGATATACCAAGACGATTCCATGGGGGATGCTGAAATTCTCATGAGGTTTTCCGAGTCCGACTCGAAGATGAATTTTGGCTAATTTCATTATGTTGTAGTTCTGGATGTTAATAACATGACCCATGTTTCAGCTGATACGGCAGTTGTGACTCCGAGTGGCTGCACCATCACCAAAATTGTTATTGTTTCTGAGTTTCTGCATATGAATCCTGCGCCTGCCGGACCTGGGTGTCCTCTGGCAACTCCATTTGTGTTGATCTTGATCCATTCCAAGCTGGGGCCAGTCCATCCCAATGAGATGGCAGTTGTTCTTTTGATGGTATCTGATGGGCCTGTAGTTGGTGTATCGTCAGGTATAACCGTAGGAAGGGATCCCCTTGCCCAGGAGAACTCTTGTTGCTGGTTAATTTCTCTCTCGAAATAATACCATTCTAAGTTAGTTGGGACTGGTGGAATATGCGCTCATTTTTAGTCATCCAGAGAGACCAAAGAAGGAAACAGGAGGAGGTTATGGTAGAGGGTGGGCCAGGTTGTTTTAATAATTGAGTTATGGTTGTTTTTGGGTTTATAGAAGTCGGGAGGGGATTGTCGTCATGGTGATTGTTTGAAAGGCGAACTGGGAGGATGTTCCGGAATGAGACTGATATTGGACAACGTAGGAGCAAGTGATTGTTGTCTCCGGTTCAGTGTTGCATTGGGAACAAAGGCTACAGTTGGTGATTCGAATGCAAAATAGAATTATAAGGTGGGTAGACCTTCATTGATTTTTTTCCTCAAGAAAAGCTATATTTTTGGTGGACATGGTAAGGTCCGTAAGAATTTGGAGACTGGGAGGGGGTTCTGATTGGGTTGGTGGTTTACTTCTTGGGATAAACATTTTTATCCAGACATGGCAGTGTATTTTCCGATTTTTGAATAAGGCCATATGATCCTATCTTGGTGCCTATCTTGGGGGAGATGGATGTTTATAATTTTCTGTCTTGCGGGTAGTGGTAGGTTGTCGAGTTTATCATGTATCCAATTGTGAGTTAGAGGATCAATAATATCTGCTATAATTTGTATAGGGTAACATAATGTTGGGTCCAAGTTGGGGAAATGTGGGATCCGGTTAGCCTGGATAGGGGTTGTTAATCCGTTTCCCACGCTGTGGAAAATAAGATTTTGGAAGGTGGGTATCATCAAATATATTTGCTTCCAGTGTGAACTGGAAGAAGATGGAATATCAGGGGGGCTTTGGAAAATTGGTTGTTGTTTGAGATATTTCTCATTACAAAGGTTGGCCCAAATGGAGTCAGGATGATCATGCAAATTCCAAACCCTTTTCATAATCAATGCTTTATTATGTTCACTATTTTTCGTAATACCAAGCCCACCTGTTGATATCGGTTTGGATAATTTATCCCAACCTAGAGGGTGTAGTTTATTCACTGAGGAATCATGTCCCCGTAATAAATTTATGGTGATATGGTCTATTTATTTATGCACATGGGTGGGAAGAATTTGAGTTTGCATGAGATCGTTAGAGGTGGTTGTTAGAGAAGTTTTGATGAGAACTAATCTTCCAACAGGAGTAAGGCATTTTGTCATATATCTTTTCGCTTTCCTTGCTAGCCTTTGAAGATGAGGTTCAAAAGTGTGCCGAGATGATCTTCCATGTTTGAGTTGGACCCTAAGGTAGATAAGGGTTTTGATGTGGTTGGCATTCCGAATATTTGATGTATATTGTCTACTTACTACGGATCTAATCTTCGATGGTGAATAATTATGGATTTGGAAGTATGAATTACATGTCCCGTTAAGGCACTATAAGAGAGAAGTAAAATCTTGAGGTTGTTGTTGCTTCCAGTGAATGCTTTAAACGTGATTAGAAGGTCGTTTGCGTACATTAAATGCAACATGGGTGGCGTTTTTTGGGATATACGAAGACCTCCAACGAGACTTTGGTTTTCCAAATTTCCAAGTTTGTGGATAATATTTTAGCACAAATTATGAAAATATAAGAAGATAGTGGATCCTCTTGTCTTATGCTCCTTGTTGGTGTGGTATATCCGTGTGGGGTACTTGATGTTTACCGAATATGTGAATATTGTAATACAAAGCATAATATAGTCTACAAAGGTTTGAGGAAAACTTAATTTTGTGAATGTTGTTTTGAAGAAGCCCCAATCTAAACTGACATAAACTTTTTGGATATCTAACTTTAAGGCTATTTTCGGATCTTTGGTTAGGGTTGAATTTTTGATATAGTGGAATAGCTCTCCTGCAATTGCTATGTTGTCATGAATTGATCTTTGGGGGACGAAAGCACTCTGGTAAGGCCTTATCAAAAAGGGGAGTAATGGTCTAATATGATTGACTAGTATTTTGTCAATGATTTTATAGGTGACGTTGCAAAGACCTATAGATATGAACTGAGATGGTTTCGAAGGATTGATGAGATTTTATATAGTGGTAAAAAGAGGTTCGATTCTCGAACTTGTGAAGGTCATGATTTTAGAAAATATTAAACTTAATCTAAACTAATAAAAATCAGGAAATTAAACTAGAGAATATTTTTAGAAAATATGGAGAAAACTAGGAATCAAG
>JAJJMC010001794.1:537158-548213 GCA_023531435.1 Papaver californicum | reverse complement strand
CACATACAAAGAGACCTGCCAACAGTCAAGTAATTAGTGAACTTCTGTTCATAAGTTTCAATTGACTCGGAAGTCAAACTATATAACCAAGATTTGGCTTTGTCTCTTAGTGAAAAATGAAACAATCTAAGTTTCAATGATTCATCATCTAGGTCCTTGATCCTAATGGTACTACATATTTCCTCAAAATCCCTAACATAGAAATAAGGGTTTTCATTTTCTTTTCTTAAAAAGATTGGGAGCATCTGTATGGTCTCAGGTTTCAACTCATAGTTTGCTTCAGTTTCAGCTAACTTGATACATGATGAACGAAAATTCCTAGTCGAGTTCAACAAAGCTTTTAAAGTTGCCATTGCTGGCGCTATCAAATGGCTAGAAGTAACTTCACACAGTGTCAAGTTCTCAAAATTGAAATTTTCAAAAACAGGGCCCTCAAAAGAAGAGTCTTCGAGGTCCTCGTTTCCAGGGACAGAACTACTAGGTTTTTCACTAATCAAACGACCTAGACTGTCTCTTTTCCAAGCCCGCTCTGTGATTACTTCAAGCGGTCTTGGCATACACTAAAAAAAACTAAAAATATAAATTCTAATTAGAAGGGAATTCTAAACAATCACAAGCAAGGCTGACTCAACCAAATCAAACCTATTGAGTCTAGCAAACAAAAATCATGATGGCTCCACTTAGATTGTTTCTAGACCTGCTTCTATTCTTTCGAAAGGCAACTAGTTACAATTTTAGCAAACCTCTTAGAACGACCCGAATTAGATTAAGTCGAAGAGAAACAGGATAAGCTCTAAGGAGCTTTGATAAACCTGTCTCTTTGGCACTTTTCCCTGGGTTATAAGGCGTCTCTAATCAACTTCAAATAATCTTCTTGAACCTTGAGTTAGGATAATAAAGTAACCAATATATTCCTTTTGAACGATTTTCTTATAAGCTCGTTACTCTATCAGTCTCTTTCTAGTCAAAATTTTAAGGTCTAAGTTCGTGTTTGGTAACGTGTTCCTAAAGCGGGCAAGAATGAAACGATGATGAAATCCGAGTCCTTATCTTGTATGGCCAGTTTTTGCCCTTACTAGAAAAGTAAGTCCGTTTTCAATTCCTCAACATATATGCATACGAAGGAATACAGTAAACCCGCTTGCAGGGGATTCGTGGGTTGATCGAGTCTTACCTCCCGTACCAGACGGGGGATGAATCGGTTGTAGTCGACTCGGGCCACCGACTCCTGTGTCAGTGTGCGAACCGAGGGGGCGAGACAATATCGTAATTGTCGTCCTTCCCAGTAGCAGTTTATATTTAAATTACCTTTCCGTAGGGTTTAAAAATAATAAAATGTCCAAAGTCCAAAATAAAGTCCAAAAAGTTACAGAAATAATAAAAATTCCTAATACAATTTTCTAAACAAATGAAATCTAAAGAAAATAAATCTAATTAATAAAAATAAAATCTAAAAATAAAAGTCTTTGTCTTCTTCTCCGTTCTTTAAGCTTTAACTTTTAACTCCAAGTCCTTAACTTTAACTTCAAGTCTTTAATCACCAAGGTCTTTAGCTTTATTTCCTTTCAATCCAAGATCCAAACTTGTAGCAAAAAGAGAAATACCCAAAGAAACGTAAAATAGCACAAAATAAAAAATAATACTAAAAATAAAAATAAAAACCTAAAAACCTAAAAATAAATCTAAAACTCTAAACCTAAAAACAAGTCCCCGGCAGCGGCGCCAAAAATACAAAAATTGTTAGGATTTTAGAATACCATATATAAAATAACCCCAATCGCACGGTGTCTACAATGCAGACAATGGAAAGTACGGGTCGAACCCACAGGGAGCTGGAAAAAATTACTAAAGGCACCCACAAGTTGGATTGGGGGCACCCCTCTTTTGAATTTTGCTGGGTGTCTTTAGTAATTTTCCCGGGTGCCTTTATCACTTTTCGAGATAATTTTTTCTAAATTATTTATCTCTCAAAAATACCTACAAAGATATAAAAAGCCATAATAAGTACAAAACCGAACACTATCAAAATAGAAAATCGAGCGCAATTTAGACATAAAAATGTGTCTATCAGGAAGAAGGTCGTGTTGTTGTCGCCTGACTGGAGCCATTAAATTCTTGATCTTTGTTGTCATTAGGTTGCATGACATTGGAGTAGGGTCATATGATGAGTTCTAAGTTCCTTCTCCTTAGTAACTAGAAGTCATGTTTATTACCTTGTCTGATAGCACACTATTGTTGTACTATCTTTATTTGAGTTTTCAAATTCTTGATCATAGTGGGGAGCTGGCCGAATATTTTCTTATTCCAACCGATAAGATTTTAACTGGTACTGATGAGTTTCAGTTGTAGGTCGAGAGAATGCTCTATGTTATTCTATCGGTTCAATGATGTATCTACTACCTTTCTTAGTTGTGGATGGGTGAGCCACAGATGCTCAAATTTATAGTTTCTTGTTCCTCTCCAATCGTTTGTTTTTGTTTACAGCAAAATTGGGGCGTGATCAGAAGCTATCCTTGGGAGATGTGTAACTCCTGCATGGGGGTTTACGGTTCGCCGATGGTGAGTGACTAGGACTCTATCAAGACTTTTAAGAATATTGTCTTTCCACGGCTGATTGTTTGTCCATGTAAATGGGTCCCCCCGGAAGCCCGTATCTATAAGTTCCATGTGATTTATCATTGTGAGAAAATGTTGAGTCTGCGCGTATGTTACTTGTCTTCCTCCTTTTTTCTCGGATTGATCTGTTATGTCGTTGAAATCTTCTATCAGAATCCATGGAGTATTTATGCTGAAGTTGGGGAAGATTTCTGAAAAATCTTGCCAAAGATTATTCCTTGCTTCGGGATGGGGGGGTGGGGGTGAGGGGTGGTAAAAACCCGTGCATAACCAAGGTTGCTCTGGTGGTGGTGGGGTGATCATGGCGTGTATGTAGCTTTGGGAATGTAGTAAAAAAATTGCACATTTACATTATTTCTTCATAATAAGATAACCCCATGCCTACCTATCTTGGGAACCGTGAAATACTGTTGGAATTGTAGGGAGTGTTTAAAATAATTCATATGGTTTTCATTGGCCAGAGTTTCTGAGAGGAATAGAATTGAGTGTTTGTGTATTGAAACCAGGCCCCGGAGGTGTTATATAGTTGTGGGTTTGTTGATTCCTTAACATTTTCATGGCAATATATTCATTTTAGGAGTCGGTAAGTGAAAAGTCTCGCAAAGCTAAGGTGTAAATGAAAGTAGGGTTATGGCTTTGATTGGGCCCAACAACCAGAATCTAACCTTCAGCTAATTAAACAAGTAAATGCAAAACTGAGAATAATCAATGAAATGGATGTTGAACTAGTTAAGAGGACGTAACAGTTGTATGATTGCAGTATTGATCAAGTTGGATCTTGAGCGTTGGAGTAGAAAAATAAGGAGAATAAATAGAGAATACCTGGATGAATGAGATGGGTTAAAGAGGTTATAGTCGGGCCTGCTTCAGCGGATTCAGATTTAGGAGAGAAGTCGATATGGCAATTGTAAAGTTGTAAGAAATAGATGAAAGGTTGTAAATTGGAAATGTGGTTGGAGATTAACTGAGGATCGAATGATCGAAGAATAGCAGAGAGCTTGCTCTTGGAGATGGTTAATATAATCTTGATATGTAAGGATGGCAGTTTAATAGATTTGAAGTCTTGAAAGGTTGTGTTCAGTGCATGATATGTGTTAGGAAATAAAAGAAGGACGACACGTGTAAAATGATTAACAAAGGAGACAATGAAACTAAGAAGAATGAGAAGCACACAATCAAAACCATATCGAAGGATCGAAAAAGGACAGATGTGAAAGGCTGAGTAAATCTCTGCATGATCGACACGTAAGATCGGGAAAGTAATATCACACTGATCGAAACAGATAGCATTAAATGCTTATTGAACGGGAAAGTAGAAGTAATGATGAATGAGGAGCGGTAAAGTAAGAATAATAATGAATGTGGATCGGGAAAGTAGGAGTAATGATGAACGAGGAGCGGGAAAGTAAGACGATAATTACTTTTAATCATACGTCTGACACATATAATCGGGATAAAGCTGATTCTCAAGAAATAAAGAATACGTGTTAATCATGCAAGGTAACGGACCAAAAAGCAAAAGGCATGACCTGTCAATCGTATAATCATCCCGATCCAAAGATAATAAGGAGAACGAATGAGGGTATCTGGACAAGAGGGACCCACTAGATAATCTATAAATAGTAGAGAGCATTCAACAGAGAAGGGGTCGGAAAATTAAAGGGAAGAAAGACTAAGGAAGATTAATCAGAGTAAAAGGAAGAAGTTCATTAGGTATGTATACTTTGTGAAGATTAAATTGATAGATTCCACTATCATGATTCATTTTCTTGATTTAAAAGATTATGGATTTGTAACTGTAATTTGATCAGATTTATGATTTGTAAATGAATGGAATATTAAGATTTTTCTCAAATTATTGGTTTAAAAGAGGATTCTATGTAACAAATTGTAAGTTAAAATCTTTATGCTCACTGTTTTTTCATCAAATCATTGGTTGTTAATGTCAACGGGAATTTTGGCATAAACAATTTGGCGCTAGAAACAGGGATTGGGTTTAAAGGATTTTTCCTACCTGTTCATGAAAAATGGATTTATCTGTTGTTTATGTATTTCAAAGAAAAAGAAATTTAGTAAAAAGAATTTGGTAGTTTTATGCAACATTCTGATTTAATTTAACTATTCCCAGCAAATGATTTTTTCTGCATAATAACCTTTATGTGATATGAAAAATAGAAATGATATCCCATTGAAAAGAAAAGCTTTTAAGTTCAAATGAATTTGTTTAAATGTTTGATTTTTTATTTTTTTCGATTTAAAAAATTCATCGTAGAAAATACAAATTATTCAACTAAAAGTATAAACATATTTTTAGAAAATCATAAAACTAGTTTCTGTCACTTTCCTTATTAAATAATCTGTTGAGAGATTATTTGGCTAACTTTAAGAAGTTCATTAGAATTCAAGAGAAGAAAGCAAATAATCAACAAATCCAGCAGAAACATGTCTCAAGAAGCAGGCTCTGGGGACCAAGACAGTGACGATAGACAAAGTTACAGACAAAGAAAAGTTGAGAGTGAGCCACAACAACAACAGAGTGATGTGGGAAATCATTCACCTATCCGTGAATTAACACCAAATGCCATATCTCAAAATCAGCCGTCACATCATGAGAATCCAAGAAATGATGTAAATTATCTTCAAAATCTGATGAGAGAAATGAATGAAATAAGAAGAGAAAAGAGGGCCAGTCATGATAAAATTGAATTATTAACCAGAGAAAATCAAGCCTTAAAAAATGCAATTCAACGTGAGCAAAGACAGGCTGAAACCGGATCACAAAGTCAAGAAATAATTTCTGGAAGGCGTGCACCCAGAAATGGAAGGGAAAACCAAGATCAAAGAATGGTGTTAGTAGGATCATCATCACGGGCAAGAAGGCAAAGGGAAAATCAAGAAATTCAACATGCACAATGGCAAAAATGTATGGAAGCGATGGAGCAAATGAAAGAAGAGATAAAAGGATTAAAAAATAAAGAAGGGGGAAGAATAGAAGAGGTGTTGAAAGAGGTTAGGCGCACACCGCTGGCTCAGCGGTTGACATGTCTTCCATTGCCAAGAGAATACAGTATCCCTGTATTTGAATGTTATGATGGTACGAAGGACCCGACTTCACATTTAAAGTATTATAACCGAGTGATGTCACGATGGGACGGACATGAAGCAATAATGTGCTGATGTTTCCCTTCGAGTTTGACAGGTTCATCATTGTTATGGTATGATAGATTGCCAGAGAGTTCCATTGAATGCTATTCACAATTAGTGAGGAAATTTCTTGAAGCTTACATGTATAACAAGCCCGTTGATTCGGGAATAGACAGATTATATTCCCTCACATCATGGCCAGAAGAAACGATCCGGTCATATACAACCCGATGGCATACGGTTTGTCAAGCAATTGGAGATGTTGACTCAAGTACAGCGATAAATTATTACAAGTGGGGAATTGCTGACCGTAAATGTCATCTTTTTATTGAATCCATCGTAACAATCCCAAGACTGAGGGACAGCTAAGAGAGATAATAGAAACATGTGCAAGATTGCAAGATGTGCAGGAACAAGGTCCGAGAAGTAATTCACGACATTAAAGAAACATGAAAAGGACAAATTCAATTGAAGTATCACCAGAACAAAAAAAGAAATTCCCTCACAAATCAGAAACAAGGGAATCCAAGCGCCCACGGCAAGGGGGATAATAAAAATTTTATGCAGCGATTTCAAGAAAGAGTGTTCACAAAACTCAATATCTCATACTCTGAATTATTCGAAATCATGAAAACTAAACTAAATTTTCAATGGCCATCATCAAAAGGCAATCAACCTGAGTTTATACAACGTTCAAAAGATTATTGTGAGTACCACTGTTATAAAGGGCACACAACAGATAATTGCAGGAATTTTATTATGCTGGTACAAAGAATGATAGATGCAGGAGAGTTGAAAGAATATATTCAAAGGACCGAACCAATAGCAAGATCCGACAAAGGCAAAGCTGTGCATATTCCATATAACGAACACACCATTAATATGATATCATTCTCAGAAAAAAGAGATACAGATATGAACGCTGCAATTAATAAAAAGTTGTGTAAAAGGATTCGAGATCATGAAATTTTTAAGGTATCGGGAAGGATAGCGGAAGCTTGGGAAGACTGGATGGCATCCCCTTTAACTTTCTCAGCACGGGAAGTAAATCAAGAAATTGAGATGCACAATGATCCCTTGGTCCTTATATTGCCAATGTCAGGATGGAATGTTAGAAAAATTCTTATGGATGGGGGCAGTTCCTTGAATGTGTTGTTTCATGACAAATTTTACAAAATGGGACTCGCAAGAGATCAATTAGTCCCATCCCGATATGTTATTTATGGGTTCAATGGAATGGCCTCAAGACCAGAAGGAGATATATATTTGCAAGTATCAGTTGGACAGATTAACATCTCAACAAGATTCAGTGTAGTATATGCTCCATCACCGTACAATGCAATAATCGGGAGACGATGGGTACACCAGTTGAAAGGAGTAATTTCTACTTATCATCAATATTTACGATTTCCAACACCGTAAGGAGAAATGGAGATCAAAGGAGATCAAGATGATGCGAAGTTTTGTATAATGGCGGAGGTAAGAATGCATGAAAAGCAGGAACAACAACAGAGAGAGAGGAAGAAAAACCGCAAGATCGAAGCAAAAGAGAGGAGTTAAATCAATACTTGAAAAGGAACACCGAACAAAAATCAACAAATGAGTTAGGAGAAAGCAGTAAGAGTCAAGAAAATTCAGCAAGTCAGCAGTTTGAAGGACCCTCATAGCAATTAAAGGGAACTTCAACTTCTATCGGGAATCTAAAGCCAATTTTCACTGTTATAGAAGAAACTAAAATCGTAAATATTGGAACTTCAGAATGGCCTAAACAAGTGCGAATTGGAACATTGATGAAAGAAGACTTGGAGCAGAGTTTAAACAAGTTACTTCGTGATTTTGTAGATATATTTGCATGGAAGATGGAGGATATGCCCGGGATAGATCCGAATATTGTACAACATGAATTACAAATACGTCCCGATGCTATACCATTTCGACAACGGATACGAAAGGCTGCACCAGAGTATCACGATCCAGTCGAAAAGGAATTAGCAAAGCTTCTAAGTGCAGGATTCATTCGAGAAGTGCGATATCCAACGTGGATTTCTAATATGGTGATCTTTCCAAAGAAGAACGGTGGAGTAAGAATCTGTACAGACTTCACCAACTTAAATAAAGCATGTCCAAAAGATAGTTATCCACTTCCCAACATTGATCAGTTGGTAGATGCAGTAGAAGGCCATGAGGCATTATCATTTATGGATGGCCAGTCGGGATTTAACCAGATTGCACTTGCTGAAGCTGATCAAGAACACACAGCGTTCTTCACTCCCCGGGGGTTGTATTGCTATACCAGGATGCCGTTTGGATTGCAAAACGCGGGAGCAACATATCAACGATTAGTTGATGCAATTTTTAAACCTTGGATCGGACAAACATTAGAAGTTTATGTGGATGATATGTTGGTAAAAAGCAAATTATCTATCGACCATCTACAAGACCTCGCTGAAATTTTTGGTGCATTACGAAAATACAAAATGAAAGCTAATCCGGAGAAGTGTACTTTTGGTGTTACTTCAGGACGTTTCTTGGGTTACTTGGTTACAAAAAATGGAATTGAAGTTGATCCAGCAAAGATTCAAGCAATAACAGATATGCCATCACCCAACAGTATTAAAAGTGTACAGAAATTAAATGGATGTTTGGCTGCTTTAAGAAGATTTATTGCCAGGTCATCAGAACGGTGCAAACCCTTCTTTGATATACTCAAGAAGAAAAATAAATTTGAATGGAACGATCGATGTGAACAAGCTTTCCAAAACATAAAAAAGCATCTAGCTACATTGCCAGCATTACAGAAACCGGAACCTGAAGAGATATTAACTTTGTATACAGCGGCAACAGAAGATGCAATCAGTGCAGTGATGGTACGTACTAATGAGAAAATAGAAAAACTGAATATTATATCAGCAAAACCCTTAATTCGGCAGAAAGAAATTACACTAAAATCGAACAACTCATCTTATCATTGGTCTTTGCCACTCAAAATTTACATACTTATTTTCTCACACATTATGTTCGTGTCCCGAGCAAGGCACTATTACAATCAGTATTGAAAAATACAGGAA
Source organism: Papaver californicum (assembly GCA_023531435.1). Classification (NCBI taxonomy): domain Eukaryota; kingdom Viridiplantae; phylum Streptophyta; class Magnoliopsida; order Ranunculales; family Papaveraceae; genus Papaver; species Papaver californicum. Next base: position 539,385 of record JAJJMC010001794.1, on the reverse strand, counting down.
AAGTGGGAAGGATTACCAAATGGAACGCCCAGCTAGAACAATTCAACATCATTTATGAGTTGCAAACCGCACAAAAATCTCAAGTTTTAGCGGACTTCCTTGCAGATTTCCCGATCGAAGAAGAATATGAAATCCAAGGTCCGATAGCTGGGAAAAAAGAAGTTAACTCATTTAAAAACTTTTTTATTAAAATTTTTATCACATTAATAATTTATTTTTTATCTATGATTAAAGGATTACCAGGATGCGAGGAAGAGGACCCACAAGATATTCTGAACTCAACAAACTCTCAAAGGTGGGAAGTCTTTGTTGATGGGTCCCGAAACAAAGAAGGAGCAGGAATTGGCATTGTGATTACTACACCAATGGGAGGGCGAATGACACATTCATTTCGTCTTATTTTTGAAGAACACACAAACAACATAGTAGAATATGAAGTTGTGGTTCATGCTCTAAAACTCATAATCGAACTAGGAATCAGCAATGTTCGACTCACAAGTGATTCACAGTTGGTAATTCGACAGGTCGAATTAAAATATCAAACACTTGATGTAGATCTAGCACAATATAAAGACCTAGTTCAAATTTTAGCAAATCAAATCCCAAACATCACATTTCGACATCTATCCCGAGACAAAAACCGACATGCCGATGCATTGGCATTTATTTCCTCCATGGTAAACGACCCCAATATCACGGCAATAAAAGTCAGAAGGATATATGAACCATCAATTCAGATAAGAGCACTTCATAACATAGAAGAAAATGTGAGAGAAGAAATTAATGATCCCAATACAAAACGCCCCATCTGTGCCTCAACAAATAGATGATCAACCAAGTGAATCAGATTGGAGGATTCCGATTCATCGATATCTCCAAGATAATCTTTTTCCTTCCAATTCTAAAGAAGCAAGAAAAATTCAACTCAAATTAGATAATTATCAGTTTCGGGACGGAATTTTGTATCGAAGATCATTCCTCGGGCCATTGTTCCGATGCCTATCACAAAAGGAAAGGATACGGATACTCAAAGAAATACATTATGGAGATGCGGGAAACCACAGTGGAAGGAGTTCACTATCATTACAAGCTAAAACCCAAGGCTCCTATTGGATATCCATGCTTAAGGACTCAGAAAACACGGTACGAAGGTGCGAAGAATGCCAACGATTCGCAAAGAAAATCAAAGCACCAGCCACAGATCTTAATTCCGTACTCAGTCCATGGCCATTCGCAAAATGGGGGGTAGATATTGTTGGTCCGTTAGTTGAAGGAACCAAGAAGAGAAAATATTTAATAGTACCAACCGATTATCTCACCAAGTGGGTAGAAGCTAAAGCATTAGCTCGGATCAGAGATTCCGATGTGTTCACATTTTTATTTGAAAATATCATCTGTAGATTTGGGATTCCAGCAGCCTTAGTTTCTGATAATGGACAGCAATTTCAAGAAAAGACCATTGATATGTTATTTGAAGCATATAATATTCACCAGCACAAATCCACACCATTTTATCCCCAAAGTAATGGACAAGCTGAATCCACAAATAAAACAATTGCAATAAATCTGAAGAAAACATTGGATGGATATTACAAACGTTGGTGTGAACAGTTGCATAATACATTATGGGCGTACCGCACCATAATAAAAGAATCCACTGGGGAGTCACCCTTCCTACTCACATATGGGACAGAAGTCGTCATACCAACAGAAGTCATTCTACCCACGACTAGAACAGAAGCATGGGAGAAAAATATAAATACGGATTTAATGTTACAAAAGTTGGATGATTTGGAAGAAAAACGAGAAGTGGCACTCCAGAAAATGGAGAATTATCAAAGAAGGTTGGCACGGGATTATCACAAAAGGGTCAAGTCACGAAATTTTGTCCAAGGACAATATGTTTTACGACAAATCCCAGATTACCATCGGGATAAAAGTGCTGGCAAGTTCCCACCAACTTGGGACGGTTCATATGTAATACAAGCATCAGCGGGACAAGGATCGTACTATCTCCAAAATATGCAAGGAGACACCTTACAACATCCTTGGAATGCACAATACTTAAATTTTTATTATCCATAATTAATAGCACAGCTATGGTGGTCAACACAGGTATAAAAGTCTTTATTCAATCCATTATTTAATAATAAAATTCTTTGTGAGTTTATACTTACAATAAAATTCAAATCCAGGAACATCTTATTCTGGAAAACGCTACGATTGG
>JAJJMC010001794.1:485290-537148 GCA_023531435.1 Papaver californicum | reverse complement strand
AAAATTCAAATCCAGGAACATCTTATTCTGGAAAACGCTACGATTGGCGACATAATCAAAATTCAAATCCAGGAACATCTTATTCTGGAAAACGCTACGATTTGCGACATAATCAAGATTCAATCCTAATACCAAACAGGTAAATGTCCTTTTAGAATTTTACTAATTCAGAAGTTCTAATAAAGAAGGAATACCTAATTTATGGTTATCATTTTCAGAGTACGTTCGGGACCACCCTGTATCTTACCCCTGGCCCAGGTTTGTTTCGTATGTGTGGGATCTCGAATTATATGTTTTGAGGTATATATACTTCAATCCATTGTACTCATGAAACAATATGATTAACCTAAAGATTTCATAAATATCATATCTTATGCAGGGACAATATTCACAGCACATTCAAGCACAAAAGTAGAAGATCACAAAATGATATTTTCAACTACAATAAGTCAAACTTCAAAATAACAAAGCATCGGGATACAAGAAAAGAATATCAAAAGATGAAGCTACGAGCATTAGAGCCAAGAACAAGTACAAGTACAACTAGGCTTCAAAGTTGGACCGTCGGGGCGTTGAGGAGGAACCGTCGGGACGGTAGCACGACCATTCAAAACAGAAGGATCGGCTTGAGCACGATCCAAGGCAGAATTGAATGACATTGCAATTTTTGCCTTGGCATCTTGTCTCACCAAACGATATAAGCGTGCCTATAGTCAATTTCTGATTGAAGATCTTTAATCTTTTGCTGATCCTTCTCTACTTTTTCTTTTTCAGCATTTAGTTCCTTTAACAACTCATCAGATCTTGATTGTATTTTTATAATTTCCTGTTCTTGAGCTTCGCGTTTTGAAGTTTCAGCATTCAACTGAGATTGCAAATCCCGAAGCTTGATTGTATTCAGAGCCATGTTTTTCTCTGAAGCCTTCATCTCTTCAGTAATATTTGCTATCGTATTATTTGCAATGTTGAGTTCATCTCCTGCTACAGTTGCTCGTCCATTGGCTTCGTTAATCTTCTTTTCTAGCACTGAAAACCAGAATGAATATCAGATAAGCCATATAATACCTTCAACCATATATACCTCTAGCTACAGACTTAAACTCTGCTTCTTTAAGGGTTAAAGTTTTCAGAACTTCCTGATATTTGGATTCAGCTCTATTACGTCTCCAAGTATTCAACTCAATACTATCGGACAACTGTGCTAATTTCCCCTTAACCAGTTCCATATCCATATTTACTTCTCTTGCATGATTGTTCAACTGAGTCATCCTACGCTGGAACCTAAACAGGGATTGCAAGTCTCCCTCTGATCCCATAAATGAATTGTAAAACTTCAAACAAACAAAAAAAATATGGAACGACCTATAGGCTCGTACCCAATACTGGAACGAACTATAGGTTCGTGCCCGATATAAGTACAATCTAACCTATAGAGGTACGAACCCAAAATATGATACGAGCTAAGAGGTGAGGAGCGAACCTTGATTCTGATCTTGAAGCTTTTGATTTTGATCCTCAAAATTTTGAAGTTGTTGCTGTTGTTCTTGTTGTTGTTGAAATTGTTGTTGAAGATAGTTGTTTTGCTGCTTGAGATTTTCAATTTCTTGCTGCAAATTTTTATTTCCGCGTTTTGCCTTCGTTACTTCATTCTTGAACATCATCTCCATCATTACGGCCCGAGCCTTATAAAATTTGTACGCTGCAAATGTGCAATCGGTACCATATTTAAGCTGGGCAAGAGCTTGCTATGGAAAAGAGTACGACGGACCCTCTGCAACAGTCAGAACTTCATTTAAAGAAGAAGGAAGACTGAGTGGGTACGGTTGATCGAAATACTCGCTTTCGAACCAAGCATCCCGAGTATTATCCAGTGAAGCACCACCGAATGAAGTCCGCAGCCTAGCCATTGAAGCACTATCGGATTTCGATGAATCGTGCTGAGCGGAAGTATTCAGAAACCCTTTAGAAACAAACCACCGAAAGGCTTCGTCTTCTTCGCCTGCAATAGTGAGTCCCTCATCCTCTTCAGAGAAGGGCCATTGAATGGAAGGTTCAACATCTGGCATGTCATCATCACTACCATCAGCAGGAGCGGCAGATTGAACTAATGTCCCGATGGGGGCATTTGATGCATGAGTGACTCCAGGAGCATTTTCATCCCCAAGGGAGATCGGGACATTAGGAACAACTGTAGTTGAAGCGTTTGGAGCTATGATCTCAACATTTGCTTCTTCAGAAATCTTATTTCTTTGTTCTTCCACAACAACATCAACAACAACATTTTCTTTTTCAATATTTTCTTCAACGATAACAGCTTCGTTCACTTCTTCCATATTTTCTTCCTCAATAGCAATATCATCTGCTTCTTCTTGAGGTAATCCAGTAAAAACTGTTATTGTACCACTACATGGAGCAATGGGATCTATGTCAAAGTTAAAAGGAAGGGGAGAAAAGGAATCATAGATGATGGTGGGAGCAGTGGTGGTAGGAACGGCTTCAGAAATGGATTTGGTTATTGAAGGTTGTTCCGAAGAAAGAATCGGTTCTCCCACGCTAACAGGAACAACATTAACGATAACATGCTGTCCCGACACTTCTGCTCGGACCGAACCTTTAACGTTCTGTCCCGCAACAGTGATAAGAGCGGAACTGCTGGTCCCCTCAACTAAGTAATCTCTAATTTCCCCTTCCTCTACTTCGGAAGGGTACAGTGGTCTTCTTAATTTTTTCTTCTTCTTTTCTTCAGGGAAAACTAATTTTCATTTTCCCTTACCTTCAACAACTTATTCCTCAACTCTTTGCCTACCTTCAACGATTTGAATACCAAGACTTGGGCGAGGAGGAGGACGAGGAACATCGTTGTGAAGTTCAGAATCGGGTTCAACCTGAAACACAAACATTTGTCCCGTAAGAAAAAAAAAAATTCAGTGGTAGTCCGGGACAATATTGAAATAAAGAATAATACGAACCTTATAATCAAACTTATAGTCTTCAAAATTTAACCGCCAAGGACAATAGCTTGGGAAACGATTACGAAGTCCTTGAATTGCATCTTTGGAGATGTTACCGTAAATCCAAGGACCTTCAATTACAATTGGAGTGCGATACCACTTATAGTCATGATCCTGACGAATTCTTTCTTTTGTGGGAAAATCAAGTTTGGTGTGGGGAACATATTTGATTTTGGGATCGTCGACTTCATATAATAAGGGAAATCCCGAAAGACATTTGCGAACGGGGCTAACGCTCCACTTCACGTAATTCTTCTTGGTAATACAATCTCCATATGTAGTGTGAAAATTTTCAACGGTATAACTGCTACGTTTTATAAAATCTGGAACGTATCAAGTAAGGTTAGTCCGCCCTTCGCTTCGGAGACTACACTCATCAAGGATACGCCACCAATTTCCATTATATTGAGTAATGGATCGAGAAAGTCCATGAGGAGAATCACCACGAGTAGCAAGGACTTCATATTGAAAAGGATTTTCTTCTTCATACAAAGGGATACGAAGCCCGGCCTCCAAAGCACCAGCAGAAATCAGTAAACTATTGGAAGAATAGTTAAAGCTTTGCATCGCACCTAAAGTTAATACATCAGTGTTTCTGTCAAAGAACGAGACTTTAAAATCTTCAAGATCATGTCTTCTCTTAAAAGTCTCAATATTCATCGACCGGTAACTATAAGTCGTTTGAGACCGATTATTTCTGGGGTCCGGATTAGCGGCTATTAGAAGCCTCAGGAGCTGGATTACGAGCAGGTCGAGACACAACATACCTAGAAGAAGGAACTCTTGAAGATCTTCAAAACTCTTGGTGATCACCAGCAGCATTGGGATTTCTGGAAGACATATCGTTTTATCTGAAAAGGAAATTTCAAAGGATCAATATGTGTAGGAATCAGTTCAATCATATCTGTTAAAAGCTAATCATGATTAAATATTAAAGTAAGATACAAAAGGTAAAAAATCCTCAAATATACATGGAGAAAGAAGATAAACAATTACTTAATCAAAGGTAGAATAAATGTGATTGATGCAAAAAGCTCCTGAACAGTTGGGAGAACGAAAGTATTTGAAAAATTCAAGGAAGATAAAGAGCAGCAACTTTAAGAGGTAGAAACAAAAGTGGAAAAGACCGCATCGTATTTAAAGCGAAGAATAGAAACCGTCACAATCTGAAAAGGCATTAATTAAGGCAAAGATTTGATTTCCTCGAAAAAAGGGTAACTGACACAAACGTGATAATAGAAGTTACTGCTTGTGAAAAGTTCGCGTAACGTGTGAAAAGAAGTAATGATAAAACAGAAGGTAATAATTGTTTTTCTACTTTTTTCAAAACCTTGGATCGACCGTTAAAAGTTTTTGAAAAAAGAAGAAGAAGGGGGCCAGTTGTTAGGAAATAAAAGAAGGACGACGCGTGTAAAACGATTAACGAATGAGACAATGAAACTAAGAAGAATGAGAAGCACACAATCAAAGCCATATCGAAGGATCGAAAAAGGACAGATGTGAAAGGCTGAGTAAATCTCTGCATGATCGACACGTAAGATCGGGAAAGTAATATCACACTGATCGAAACAGATAGCATTAAATGCTTATTGAACGGGAAAGTAGAAGTAATGATGAATGAGGAGCGGTAAAGTAAGAATAATAATGAATGTGGATCGGGAAAGTAGGAGTAATGATGAACGAGGAGCGGGAAAGTAAGACGATAATTACTTTTAATCATACTCTGACACATATAATCGGGATAAAGTTGATTCTCAAGAAATAAAGACTACGTGTTAATCATGCAAGGTAACGGACCAAAAAGCAAAAGGCATGACCTGTCAATCGTATAATCATCCCGATTCAAAGATAATAAGGAGAACGAATGAGGGTATCGGGACAAGAGGGACCCACTAGTAATCTATAAGTAGTAGAGAGCATTCAACAGAGAAGGGGTCGGAAAATTAAAGGGAAGAAAGACTAAGGAAGATTAATCAGAGTAAAAGGAAGAAGTTCATTAGGTATGTATACTTTGTGAAGATTAAATTGATAGATTCCACTATCATGATGCATTTTCTTGATTTAAAAGATTATGGATTTGTAACTATAATTTGATCAGATTTATGATTTGTAAATGAATGGAATATTAAGATTTTTCTTAAATCATTGGTTTAAAAGAAGATTCTATGCAACAAATTGTAAGTTAAAATCTTTATGCTCACTGTTTTTTCATCAAATCATTGGTTGTTAATGTCAACGGGAATTTTGGCATAAACAATATGAGACTTCCTTAAGTGAAAGAAGGACAAAAGCAAAACGAGTGAGTGATTGAAATAATATATTACTGCTGACTATTAGAGTAAGGTACAGAGATCAGAAATACAATAAAGTTGTGGTAGCAAAAATATGCTAACAATCAAAGCTACAATGGGATAGAAAGGATGCAGGGAAGGAAATGCCAGAAGTATGCTACTAGCATAATAGACTGAGATAGAGCAAAAACCAGGATAGAAGGTACACACCAAAACAGAAAGGTTAAAATAAAATTGCAGATTGCAATGAGATGAAATAGGTTGATGTTATATCAAAAAGTTATCAATAATGTAAAGAACAGGATATTAGGTTCTTAGATAAAATCTAGGAACAAGCAAGGGGTTTAAGATGCTAGGAACTGAGAGCAGGCAGTGTATTTAGAAGTTATTTAGAAATACTTAACACACAGAAAGAGCAGAACATAGATGTTATAGAAGGTTATTAAGAATGCAAGGAATGGTTATAAGGTTCTAAGAGATAAATAGGAACAAGAAAATAAAGTAAGCTGCTAGGAGATGAGTACAGGCAGAGCACATAAAATAACTTAGAATTACTTAACAAATTGAATGAGCAGGTCATGCAATATTAGATTATCATGTAGTATGTGAAATGTAAGAAGATTAAGCATTTGAATGTGAAACAACAAAACAGAATTCTACTGGATTAGGCATGCCAATTTGAAGTAGCAGAAAACGAGATTAACACAAGACTAAAAGAACACTTGATGAGTTATAGCTTTTTATAAGAAATTTAGATGGATGCATGCATGGATTGATTATCTAGATGATACAAAAACTATAAATTAGGGATCTAGTAAACAAGCAAAGCACAAGATATTTAGACTAAACACAGAACATACAAACAGGTTAAAAGATGCAGCTACTAAAATGTGTTATGCAGTTTGAGCAAAAAAAAAATACAAAATGGTGGGTAGATTCCACCAGTCCAAACAGATGTGTCCTTATCATTTTTGCTTGAATGCGGGAGCTGGACCATGTCAAAATATGTCAGAACATTGCAATCTGAAGATGTGGTGAGTTCAGATCTGCATGTCAGGGTCCAAAGATACTAAAGATATGTGATTTAGTTTCAGTTGCTGGATGAGAGTTGAGTCTGTAGGTGCTTCAGCTGCAGATGTTATTGATACGGATATAATTATACATATTTACCGTTTAATTTGTATTTGCTACTACTTACAATGTATTAATTGTATTGTTTTAACAGGTTATTTTAACAGGTAACTCGCATAAAATCCAAAATTACGAACTACAAAAACATTTTATTTGGTTATACCCAATGTAGTCAATCTCGGATCTCGGTCTCGTCGCGGCCGGGACCTTGACCCTTGAAAACGATATCTCGGGGAGATTATCGGCCAAATCTCAGACTAACTATTAAATCTTTTATCCAAATTTTATATACCTGTAAATATTAAAGCTATTGCAAATATAATACATAAATAGAAAATTTAAGAAAGAAAAATAGATAAAAACAACAACCATATTTTAAGTTCAAAGTTCAAAGTTTAAAAACAAAAATAAACACCGCTTTCAAAGTTCTAAATATCCATATTAAACAACAAACATATTACAACTCTAGTTCTATTCAGAATCAATATCAAGAGAATCATCATAGATGTTATCAACAAGTAGCCCTGCGTCAGTATCACACATCAACTGATCAGTATCATATCCATCATACTCGGAGTTTGTTGGGTATATTGACTTTCTTCGAGAATTGATTGCACTTCTCCTACAAATTGATCTACTTGCATCACCACCGGTGTCTGGAAACTCATCAAATGAGGTGACATTATCACCTTCTGCAATCAAGTCATCTAGATTTTGTGCATCCAACCATTCATCACTTTCGTCATGCTCATCCAAGAAGATAGGATCATGAGATTTATCATCATCGTTATATTCTTGAATTGCTTTATAACGACGCTGCATTTTCTTGTTATATTGAATGAAAACACTATCATTCAATTTTTGTTGTGTTAAACGATTTCTTTTCTTTGAATGCAACTGCAATATGCAAGATAACTAGGTAAGTAAATCGGTCTAGTGGAATATTATAACCTATAATGTCTAGATGAAACAGTTAAGAACAGGCATACAGTGAAGTAGTAAACACTTATAATGTCTAAATGAGTAAACACTTACATGTTGGAATGTGCTCCAGTTTCGCTCACACGGAGAAGAACTACAAGTTAGACTCAAGACCCTGATTGCAAATTTCTGTAAGTGTGAGACATCGATTCCTCCATATGTGATCCACCAATCATCTATCATAAGTCAAAAAAAAAGTTATTCAATATAAATATTTCTCGTACTAATGTAATCGAACTTTAAACTTACAAAAGATGGATACTGCAAGTTCTGTTTGCTGCCCCTAGACTCAAACAACTGTTAACAGTAAATAACAGTTAACAGTAAACAACAGTTGGGAAATGAATGCTGCCCCTAGTAATGGTAATAGTCAACAGTAGATTAAAGGCTTTGCGAAATCTTTCATGCTGACTTTACAATGTACAGCAGTAACCAAATCTTTACAATGTACAGCAGTAACCAATTCAAAACATTTGATGATTCATTAAAATTGCGCTTGACATAGGAGTTCAAAACACCACAGAACCTGAAGAGATACACTGTAAATAAACATTGTATCTTAAGGTACACTGTAAATAAACATTGAACACCACAGAACCTGAAGAGATACACTGTAAATAAACACCAAGTAACCAATTCAAAACATTTGATGATTCATTAACATTGTATCTTAATGTACATGAGGAAGTTTTGGAATCATGGCTGCTCACTAGCTGGACTCTCTTACTATCTTAAGGTACACTGTAAATAAACATTTAGGGAATCTTTTTCTTTCCTACTAATTTGTTCATTTGATATAACGGTAGTACGTAATTTGTGAAACAGACCCATCAGGTGTTGTTGGACTGGGTTCCTCTACTAGCTCTTGCTGGAGTATTGGTAAGACTAGACTATTAAATAACTCTGATTTGGAGTGCACAAGTTAGTAGTAAATTATGGAGTGTCTAGTGTACAAGAGTGTTAAAGCTTTTCTAATTTATACCTACTCAATGGGAACAGATATACATAGCAGCCTTCTCAATTGGAACCGGACCAGTGCCTTGGGTTATAATGTCTGAGGTAACTTCAGTTTAGTTTAATAAAACTCGATAAGCATTGACATAAAAATATATCTTTGTGTAATCATTGACAGCTTATATACATACAACAACTAAAGATATCAAATTTGAACGTCATTTTTCATTGCAGATTTTCTCAATAAATGTAAAGGGAGTGGCAGGAAGCTTAGTAACTCTTGTGAACTGGTTTGGTGCTTAGGCTGTTTCTTACACTTTCAATTTCCTAATTAGCTGGAGTGCCTCAAGTAAAAGATAACCTCATAAATAATTCAAAATGCTCGTTCATTCTTGTTTACCAATAGAGTTTAATTTTTTATGGTTTTCAGGTACATTCTTCCTGTATTCTGGAGTATGTGAAATGACAGTTCTGTTCGTGGCTAAGATGGTACCAGAAACCAAAGGAAGAACCTTAGAACAAATCCAAGTAAAAAGATCAACCCACTCATTCAAAATCATCTACATCGAACAACATATACATCAAGAAGAAGAAAAATTCATATCCATGGCACTGAGGAAGATAAAGTGATAGGGTTTTTACCTTGAAGAGAGAAGAATTCGGTTAGCAACTGAGGAAGAAGTGACGACGACGCGCAAATTAGGTTTCTGTTCCCAAATTAGTCGGAGACTCGGAGGTTCTTCAAAGTTCAAATTAGGTTTCTGTTCTTCACATTAGGTTTCTTTTCAAATTAGGTTTCTGTTAGGAACTTACGACCGTTGGATCGTCTAAAAAATTAGAGACCATTAGATTAAACTAAAAATACCATTTTACCCCTAAATACGGGCGTACCGTCGCGGCCGAGATATCGAAAATACGGTCGTTATTCGCGTTCGAATCGCGGTGAACGATATCGCGGATATCGTCAAGGAATGCGGCCGATACCTTGAAAAGCGCCGATATCTCGGCCGTAACGGCCGAGATTAACTACATTGGTTATACCTATAAATACCTAAGAGCTGGTATGGGGAGTTGACTGCTAGGTGCGGCAACCAAGAAGGTGGACTTCAACTTCTTTTAGTTCCTAAATTGAACAGAACGAAAAAAATAAACAAGATCAGGTTGTCAGACGAGAAAGAAATTGGGTGTCAGGTGGATGTTGGCTATTGACGTGGGTCTAGCCAACAATGAAGAGAAAAAAAAGAGAGGCTCGTTTGGAGGCTGTGGTTCTAGTTGAATTATTAGCCAGACATAACGTTGAAGAGAAGCAAAAGAAAGTTTAAAAGGGCTGAGAACTAGCAAACTTCTTTGGGAGAATTAATTGTAAAAGTCTTGACAGAAACAAAGTAAAGTGGAGAGAAGGTGTTGTTCGTCAGGTGGTGGGTTTTCAGGTGTGACTCTGTTGAAACGTAAATGCTAAAAAGTGATAAGAGGAGTAGGGTAGGCTGATGACGTGTTTGATGTGAAGGTGGAGACCAAAAGTCAAATGTTGGAGCTTCTTGTTTTGGGGCCGTATAAAAAGCAAAAAGAGAGAACAGAAGAGGGGGGCGGAGGTTTGGCGGCTGTGTTGGGTGTTGTAGGAAGACGAAAAGTGAGGGTTGGTGGCTGGTTGAGAAGGGAGGATTCATTCGGTGATGTTCTGTGAGGGAAGTGGACGGCTGGAGAGAGAAAGACGATCATCGTTTTAATCTTTCTAATCCCTATGTTTTGATATTTATTTTTATGGATTTGTAAGAAATCTATAGTTATGTTCTAATTACTTTATTACTAGGGTTTTATGTTGATACCACTTTGAGTACTAGACCAATTGAATTTAATTATTTGGTATTAGACTATTATGATTTGTATATAATTAATTTTTGATCCTTGTTTATTGATTAATTGAAAAACTAGTTGTTGCTTCACTGGTTTTGTACGATACAATAACATTTGTGCATAATTAATTGGGTCACAAATATATTTGTATTATTATTTGATATTCCATATTTTGGTTAAATACTTTGATGGGGTATGCTTAGAATTGCAAGTACTATTTGTAAACCAATATTTAGTTTCTATAATTTTCTCGCTAACGCAATTTGATGGTGTATGCTGAGACTTAGAGTTTTTGATGCACCATGCTTATGGTGTCCGAGTGATATTTACGACTTTAATACATATTATAGGTGATGTCGATAGAACGAACAATAGATAAATATTCAGGAGTTATGTTTCATTTCAGTAATTCAATAGAAATAGTGTTGGATACTAAAAACCCTGGTTACCGATTCTCCCAGTGCATTTATATTATTAGTTTAGTTTAATTTTATTTGTCTCATTCTTAGTTCTAAAAATCCCAAAATATTGTTTCTGGTTAGTCAATTAGAGATATTGATTACATTATTATCCCCGCTCCCTATGAGTTCGACTCGTATTTGTTGTTGTCTACTAGTTAGACACCGGGCGATAGCGGTTATTTATATATAGGTTTCTCAGAATCCTATCAGGCATGTGTTGTTCTGGTACAGCTATTGAATTATCTTGAAAGGTTCCTGATGAGCCTGATTCAACATTAACTGATGAGCCAACTAAATCCATAATAATGTAGTCTGATCTAAGCCTTTTGGGGTCCTTGTGTTGCTGAATCCATTGTACATAATTTTCTTAAGAGACATCAGTAATGGCTCTGCTGCTTGATGATTCAATGCCAGAATTGAGGAGGTGCACCAGCTGTTCTAGGTTCAATCTCTTTAATATGTGATCTTTTAAGGTAGGTGAAGGGTTGTATGACGGTGTGGCTCTTAAAGAGTTCTGCACTTGATCTGCTTCAATATCAGAACCGATATAGGTGGCAGCGAAATGTGCAAGTTGTATAGTATTGAAAGAAGTATCCTGATCAATGTTGAAGTCTTCAAGGATGTTATCACTTGTGGCTGCTTCATCCTCATAAAAAACTTGATCTGATTCCATGGATGTTATTCCAACACCATGGAGATTCTAAGATGCACTTGGCTGATCACCATTTGAAATATGAAATTGTAGATTGGTTCTGGTTTGAAGAGTGAGGTGATAGAATGCTGCCGAAGCTCCAGTCACTTAAAGAATCCCCTCTTTGTGTATTATACCAATCTTGCAGGATAAAGTGGTCATCAGGTCTATGGGGTTGATGTTGTGGAGATGGAATATGTGGTAAAGGGGATTGGACTCTTGGATGATTGAGTATTAACAAATCTATGCAGTTGTCATGTAAATGACCCAGTCTATCACAAAAAGTACAGAATAGCCTGGGTAATTCTTGAACATGAAATTCAATCCAGTTCATGCCACAATCATTGTTTGGAGCAAGGTAACCAAACTTAAAGGCTGAGTAACATTAATTCTAAGTCTAATCATTCTAGAACTTAAGCCATTACGATAATCGATCGGGTTATCAAACGTAATAACTTCTCCTAAATCATGGGTGTAGCTGAAAAATTATCAGTGTTTAAAGAAGAATCCCAAATTTGGATAAGAAAAGTATCATCATAAACAATCCTAGTTTCCTGCCTAAAAACATGCCACATTTCATGTTCAAATTCAAACTTCACTAAATAATGAAAATCACCAAACCTATTGACAGATAAGCCATCAACTAAGTTCCATCCACTATAATTAATTTCGGCTGGTACAGCCGAAATATCGTCAGTTTTACCGGTATCGGTCCTCACCCGATACGAAATAGGCTATACCGGTGGAACGGTTTTTGTCCGAAAATATCGGTCAATATTGACCGATACGGTTTAACCGAAATAGCCGAAATGGACCGGAACGGCCGAAATGGATCGGTTTTTAATATATAAAAAATCCAATAAATTTTTTTTTTAATTTCCTTATCATTGTTCTAGGTTTTCAATGGTTATTCATGTTTTTTATGGTATTTTAAAAAAAATGAGTACTAGTTTTATATCTTAATAGGTCCAATATATAAAAAACGTTTGATATAATAATTATAGGTATAAAATATGTGGACCGATATTTACCGATATTTGAAACCAAAATATCCCCGATACAAAAATGTATCAGTGTATCGCTCTTGATCGATACGAACTGAAATCCGATATTGACTACATTGGTTTCATCTATAAAGTAAAACCATCTTAACATCATAAGAACTTTTGTTTAATCTGGAAAAAAACCACCAACTAATTTGCTAGACCAATCTCTCTCAGGGTTATTAAGATGAAGAGACTGATTCATAAACTGATTCAAATAAGAAACATCATTAGTCCATCTATTAGACACAATGATCAAGGCAAACAAGAAAAACAAAAGAAACAAAACTAAATAAGAAGAGAATAAAGAACTATCTAAACCAGACAGGAAACTAAGAGAGCATAATGCATAAGGTGAGAAGCAGGGGTGAAGAGGGAGAGGGGTATTGAGCTTCTTTAAATAGGTGAAGGATGCACAGAACAAGGTGTTAAAGACAGCATGATTGGTTGCAATAAATGGGTATACACGACCACCTATTGAAACTTAACTCCCAAGGATGAATAAAGTGAGTTAAGAAAGGCGATGAGATCAGCAAAGGCAGTGAATAGTGTATACCTAGAAATGATCTGAGTCAGGCGGCTGTTGCAGGTGAAGGTGATGGTGAACATCATCATTATTGTAGAACCCAAAGGAGGCGGAGAAGCACTGGTATTGTTGATAGGATATGTGTTGCAAAACCATTAATATCTTGAATCTTCGGTATTTACTATTGTTGCAGAACCATTAATATGTTGAATCTTC
Source organism: Papaver californicum (assembly GCA_023531435.1). Taxonomy (NCBI): domain Eukaryota; kingdom Viridiplantae; phylum Streptophyta; class Magnoliopsida; order Ranunculales; family Papaveraceae; genus Papaver; species Papaver californicum. Next base: position 523,989 of record JAJJMC010001794.1, on the reverse strand, counting down.
AATTTTTAATAATTTTACGACTTTGGACTAAAATTTGACATAATTGATGATAATGTGAATCCAAGCTAAAACAGATAAAGGACTACATCATATAAGGGCCGATGGGTTAAATTAGCCTGAAACCGTTGGAATTTTCATGATTGAATGACGTGGGGATGGTTTGAATTTGTGGTTTCAGATGGGGATTATTGGAATAGGCCGGAATAGTTGTGACTCAGTTTCGCCCGATTCACGGAGCTGTATTTGTTTGTGCTTTTTCATTTATTTATACTTGATATCATTAGATTTCCATGTTGTGGCTAGTCGTGGAGACCAACCTGGACTGCAGTTTAACACAACCTCATCCCTACGTCGCTGGTTCAAATCTGTCAGGTCGGACATTCACATTTCGCCAGTTGATTGCTGTTCATTACCATTACAAAAAATCCTACGTGCAATGATATCAGACGAGTGGATCTTAATCAGTAAAACGTGCTTACCCAGATGCTACATAAAGAAACTTGATTCAAAATTAGGATAGGCTGCAGAAAATCTCGAGTTCTAAGTAATTTTGTGCAGTAAAGGAAACTTAACTGGCTAAGCTTCAATAACTTATACAAGCAATGATGAGCCAAAATACAAAAAAGGTCTCTTACACAGGGGTGGAGCCAGAAACTTCACTAAGGGGAAGCAAAATCCTGCCAAGGGGGTCCAAGAAAGCATAAATGGGCCTGTAAACCCAAATCCTAAGAAAATTTAGGCTTGGGAGCCAGTTGGGACTTGCTTTAAACTGGCTCCGCCCCAGCTCTTACACAAAACTCTTCATCTGTTAGAAAGCTGACCTACTTTAAAAGAAAAACAGATGAAGATCACTCTTTACTCTCAGTATCTGTGTGCCAGAATGAACCATAACATATATTTGTAACGTTATGAATCTTACAGACACCTATGTTCACTACCTAGAACCAACAGGAATAAAACAAGAAAGGATATAAGACATCTGTAAACAAGACCTGGCTCTATTGATGCGCGCTGCATAACCTGTATTTGATAAAACGAAGAGTGTCAGTTACCTATATCAAAGTAAAATGAAGAGCGACAGTTACAGAATATATAGAAAATTCCAGTGATCGGGAAAGGAAAAATGAACCTTCAGTTGTCTATAAGCTCTTCAGTTAAATCCGTTTTCTGAAATTCCTCAACTTGAAGTGTAAGATATTTTTCACCTCCAGGTAACAGAAGCACATCATTTACATCAGCCTCATTTCTGCATGAATCTGTTTTTAAAAAAATCAAAATAATCTGAATATACATTCAAAAATCTATTATAGCTAGCAAATGATATATTAACTGTGATTTTATGAATACCTATGCCAACAGTATCGACTTCTTTGCTCTTACAGTTTCGAGTGTCATGACCTTGCCCACTACAGGTTTTACAAACTCTTGGCCTTTTATTTCCTTCAGAGTTTTCTATTCCACTCCTCGATTGGTAGGTCTCGCTAGTAACCTCTGTTGCTTTGTCCTTTCCTTTCCTAACCCTCTTTCTACCTTTTTCTTGAGAGACAGGCGGCAGAATTATGGCATCAGTTATAGTTGTACATATTTCATCAGAAGGTTTCTCAGCCTTCTCACTTACAGCAGTGTCTAATTGCTTAACCTTTTCAAATGCCTGGTCAAGAATATCCATCACAACTTTGTATCCTTCCTCTGATCGACCTGCTAAATATGCCAATTGTGTTGATCGTCGACAGAGATGACTAATTCGCATGGCTTCTGATCCAACAAGTCGGTCATGCATAAGAAATTCGTTAGGAAGAACAGCTTCATCCCGGTTTGCATCTTTCATCCACTTTGTCATTATGGAGTGAGGCATATACTTGTTAGACCCCATAAGAACCCTCTTGGTCGGAGTGACCATAACATGGTTATGATCATCAGTGAAATCATTAACCACCCAGTCATCTGAATCTCTATCCCAGATGATCCGCATCATAGCCTTGCAGTTTGTTCTCATTGTTGACCTATTCTTCTTGGGTTTACCCTCATCATCTACACTGCATTTTTTCTTATGCAATCCTTCACAAGAACAAGTGAATAGAACTCTTGTTACTCTATGCCCACGCTGAGCTTTATATGTTGACCTTCTACGTATTATGAAGCCATTTTCCCTACCATAGTCTTGATAACTAACTTCTGCTTCTCGTATAGAAGAAAAAATCATACCTACATATGGTCTTTTGGGTTTGGTACCACTACTTGGGAAGGGAACAATGCGAAGGCCTTCAGCCTCATTAATCTTTTCTATGCTTTCCACAGGCCTGCTTACATTGTTCTCGCTCCCCCTATTCTCGACGTTTCCAGATGTGGTATTTTCTATGTCTTCATCTGCAGTATTTTCAGTGCTGTCATCTGCCTTACTTTCAGTGCTGTCATCTGCCTTATTTTCAGCATCCTTCGGAGTTCCACTTTCAATGTTTTCAGCAGTTGCCGTCTTGTCATTGTCTTCTGTCATAGTAGTTTTTGTGTTTTGAGAAGCCGTCACGAAAGCCAGAAACCTACAATACAAGAGAAGCGATTCTAGGAAATCAGGTTTCCATGTGATCTAACCAACATAAAATATTTTGCTTTACGTAAGTTTCTTCCTCGTATTTCACATCAATTAGTCAACCTCAGAGATACAAGCTGGAACTTTAGCGATAAAACATTTACCCACTAAAAGTCCTAATATTTAGCAACCAAAATATCTTTTCGGACCGGTTATGCCTATTGTTGAAAGATTATGCAACTAATAATCTCTAGAGCAGCAGTATAGATAGGAAATGTAAATGAACTTAATGTTTTGGGATCACCTGAACAACGGGACAAGCAAATACAATAGTCTTTACATACAATAAAAAGTACTTCTAAATAATCAACCTTCATCATTGCATGAAATGAACATATGCAGCAGTAGAAGACTGATGCCAAAATTAACTCACAGAGTTGAACAAGCCTATTATTTGATGTTCCAAGGTTTCAAAATTTGTGAAACACTTACACTTACTACCTTGCACTTCGAAGAAAAAAAAAAGGAAAAACAAAAAAACTTGTACTTCGAAATACTGCCAAAATACATTTTTTTATAACTGTCTTACGCTTACAAGCTAACTTTGTTATTATTAAAGTACCGTTTCCCTTAACTTGAACATTTTAATCAATATTAGCCGTTAGTTACTGTCTGTAGAAAATCACACATGATCAAGCAGTCAATAAAATAATAGCAAAAACACTGTTCAAGCAATGGTATGGCCTGGCTTTACCTAAGACGAGCCGCTCTATTCCTAAAATATCCTCGTAATTTCACCAAGAGATTGGAAACAGAGATTTGTCATCTCAAAACTTTTGTTTGTCACTTTGTAGACCACAGCTAAATCCTACTAATATTGAGGCGAATTAGTAATGACACCATATCTAATTTGCAAACATATTGGTAGATGAGTGCAGGGTGATGTAGAGGTTATTTTGAATTGTGCTTAGCAGCCTTGGTTTAAAATGGTTGAAAATATTTACCAACATGATTTAGGGATACAATTTACCTATTCTATTAGACATCTTAGAACCTACAAATATAGTGTTCTAAGCTAACTGCAGTGTCTATAAGTATTCACTCTTTACACTCTGAATCCAGTCTATCTGTAAGCCTAATCCATGGATATCACACACAGCCAAATGTCATAATATATTTGAAATTGGTTCACTAAAGCAGTTTACCACTAAAGCAGGCTTCAGTAGGAGTCGATTTATCATGGAACTGGATAAAGACTCCATCAAAAAGATGTCTAGAATAGTTTACTGAACTAGTACAGCTGCTCTTGTTTCTCAATTATGTCTACGATTCATTTTTAACACCCTAGTTCTCTCATACCTTGCGGCTGCCCTCAGGCATGAAAGTTGATTCGTACGCCATTTATTCTGTAACCTACAATATATAGTCTATTGAAAGCTTTCTTTGGTCACTCGTAACCTTCCATGGGTATTGGAGAAATAAAATACACAACAACGAAAATGCACAAGTTGTAGCTGGTGTGAGGTAAACATGATGTAAATGGTAGTTCTAGTTTTCTAGCTCTCCAAAGTTTAGAATCAGAGCCTGAAAAAGGCATTGTGTTGGTACTTGAAATGATATTACAAAGGCTAATGCCTGAACTTTATTTGTCATAAAGTTGCAACAGAGGGGTCTCCAACAATTTTATGAAGTCATCCCAAAGAAAGCTATGGTGCATATGGAAGTGGTAGAGTCCATCGCCAATAAGCTATTCAGAGATAGTCTACCCAACACCAAGTGCCCCCTTGAGGTAAAGCTCAGAGAACAATTGTGACATAGCAAACACTTGATTCCATAAAATGATTGTTGAGAATATTATTGCTAAAGCTAAATATCACTTGTTTACCTGGTCACTAGTTGTTAAGGATTTTGAATCTCTTAGTTTAGTTTCTGTTATGGAAAACTGGCATAATCAGTATTTTCAACAACCTTAATTACTTTTCGAACTAGTAGTTTTGTTACTAATTCTGTCTTTGTTCTTCCTTTTGAGTGGTTCAAATCTTTTGTACCCTCTGTTTTTTTTATCAATAAATCCCTTCTTTGCCGATCAAAAAAGAAAGAGAATATCGTATGACATGAAAATTTATTTTCAGCAGAACTTGTTGGTTGAGGCGTCGTGCACTAAAATAGTAAATAATACAGAGTGTTGAAAGAGAACAGAGAAGCTTTGGTCATTTCTAACAAATACAGTGTGAACTGTGAACCTGAATTGAGTTTCCTAATACAGTTCGGTTTTTTGTAAACTCTCTAAGCAGTCCAATTAAGGACCTCCGGACGACCTATAACTCCGCACATGTTGTTCGGAAATTACTCATCAGAGCATTGATGACCAGATCAACATAATATATTGACTTCATAACAATGACTAGTTTCTCTGAAAGTCTGATAAATAAAAACTATTTGGCTTCTAGTCATTACTAGTCTCTACTAGTCTCCAGGTAGAGAAAGAGATAGAGACCTAAGAAAGAGAACCCCTAAGAGAGACCCAAATTGAAGGTAAGGAATATCAGTATAACTTTCTATCCGTCAATACCGTAAACAAACTAAGAAAATTGTTCTATACCTAAACATGTAACAGCTCATAAGTTGGAGAACTTGCAAAAGACAGTAAACCTACCAAATAGTAACACCATCTGAGGAGATCAATAATGAGAAAAATTATGCAAAACAAACAAAAAATATTGAATTAGCTTGTTTGGGTCGGAATCCATCCATCAATTATCGAAACCGTGAAACTATGCTTCACCTTCTCATATTGAATTAGCCTGTTTTAATTGGAACCCATCCATCAATTATCGAAACCATGAAACTATGCTTCACCTTCTCATATTGAATTAGCCTGTTTTAATTGGAACCCATCCATCAATTATCGAAACCATCAAACTACGTTTCACCTTCTAAATCAGTCTAACGTATTCCGTGAGGTAAAACCTAAATTCTAGATGAACAAATTTCAAAGTTCGCATTTTTTAACCATGACAAATCATGCCGAACCATAATTGGAAGTACTTTAAACCCAAAATTGAAAAGAAAACATCAAAAAAGCAATGCTCATCAAGCAAACAAAGACAACTATGAGATAAAATCCAACTCCAAAACTCCCAATTCACAACCCTAGACCATTTTGTTTTTCTTAGTGAATATCCAAAATTTAATGATAGAGGACATACCTTTTTTTAGCTGATATCTTTGCTAACGGAGAAAACATAAAAAAGAAACCCTAATTGTTGATTGATTCATATGAATTAAGAGATCCTTCAACATTGCAGACTAACAGCTGCGGCAGTAGCAGCAGCAGCAGAGAGCGGGAAAAGTTCCCGCTGAAGATACAAAGATACGTTCTTTGTTAATCGATGAGTACCAAAAGAGAAATGCAACAAAGAAGAGACGAAGAGGAAGAAATTGGGGTTTTATTCTTACAAAGAGTTTACACTGATCTATAATAACACCATTTTAAGATGATCTAACGGCTTGCTTTTTTTTAGATAATCTAACGGTTTATCTTTCATGAGGGCATTCCTATAGTTCTCATATCACCTTATTGCACTTGCACCTTGTTTGTTTGGATCTAACTCAGCGTCTGCTTCGGACCGAATTACATATCAGATCGTCTATTTTATTATTTGTCTCATCTAGCGTCTGATTCGGGCCAAATTACATATCAGATCGTCTATTTTATTATTTGATTTGTCTCACCTCAAGGTCCGACTCGACTCATATTTATTTTATTATATCATTTGTTTCACATCTAACACAACATTTAACTCGGCTCATAGTTCTGAGTCAGAGGTATCTGAGTCGATTATAAGTTTATACTTTTTTTAAAGAGGTTAAACTTTATTAATAAGATGAAGTGTACTTTTTTAAAGGGGTTAAACTTTATTAATAAGATGAAGTGTTACAACCCTAGGATAAAGTTGACCATGTTGGTCTGCTGTTACAGTGTTTATAAAAAAAACTGAGCATGTGAATTCACAAATTTTACATCCCAGAATCTGTTGTTGTTGTTGTTGTTGCATATTTTGCAAACTCGTCCGCTGCCTGGTTTGCTTCTCTGTAAATATGATGCACTTTTGTTTCTGGGATGAGAGAAAGGTTGTGGAGGATATCTCGAATAGTGGTGAATGTACCAAGGTGCGGCATATTTTTTGTTTATGATATCCACTAAAGATCGAGAGTCTGTTTCAAAATGAACCTGTCTCCACTGACGTTGTATTGCCAAATTGGTTGCCATAAAAAAAGCCCAAGATTCTGCAATGACGGCAGTTGTCAGACCTATAGTTGTTGTTGTATCCATGATAGTTTCTCCATTCGAGTTTCTACAAATAAATTCTGCTCCGGCAGGTCCCGGGTGCCCTTTTGCTGCTCCATCTAAGTTAACCTCGATCCACTGGTCTTCCGAAGTCATCCATCATACCCATGAAGTAATATGATTAGAAAAAACATAGAAGTGGTAGAGAGTCTGGTAAGTGTGGTGGTCAATGTTGTTGTTCCCACTGATAATCTTTATGTAACAATAACGATATCTGAAAAAACTTGTTGTGGAGTTGTTGATGTGTGCTTATATATAAGTGAGTTTCTAGATAGCCACAATTGCCAAAGTAGGAAAGAGCATAGCATTAGATGGTAATCATTCAATTTTATGCCAAGAAGGTGGTGGATACTAGTGGGGGCGTGAAGAACTCCTGTATTGTGGAATGGTGTTGTCGTTGTGGCTGTTGTACAGTCGGGGCTTCTTGCCAAGTATGTTATCAGTTCAATCCAACTACAGAAATCAGTATTGCAAAAGAATAAATTGCGTTTAGTTGTTTCTGGGGATTCGTTACATGATGGGCAAATGTTGGATGAACAAATGTTTTTGAGATGAAACATAGCAAAAGTTGGTAAACCAGCCTGATCTTTGGTGGACATCTAATATGCCAGATTTTTTTGTATAATTTCATGTTGGAAGAGTTTTGTGGAGTAGTTTGTGGGTGGATGGTGGCACTTTGTATCAGCTGGTAATATCATGTTTTTGTAGAATAGTTCCCAGAATTTTTAAAAGGCCATATTTGGTGATCTTTGGTTGGGGTGGATGGGATGTGGATAGAAAAAAGTAGCATTAGCTATGTGGGGTGATTTGGGTGAATGGTTCCAAGTGCTTGTAACCGGATCAATGAGTTGGGTTACTTTGGGAATATTTGGGACCTGAGTAGATCGAATCGGGGGTTGAACAATATCCAATTTGCAAAGAGTGAAGTGTGTGCTCCATCTCCAATCTGGATTGAACATCGGGACTGAAAAAGATGTGAAATTCTATATAAACTTTTCCACACAAAACATATTGCGGATGAGGGTGATGGAATTGACAGGAAAATCGGGGCTTGTTTAAGATATTTTATTGTGTAAAGTTGACCCAGGATAGATCGGTTGTTCACGAACCTTCCAAACTCTTTTGAGTAACAAAGTTGTATTATGAGTTTTGTTGGCTTTAATTCCCACCCCTCCTTGGCTTTTTGAGCATATTAATTAACTTATCCCAACCAATTGGATGCATATGTCTAGAGCTGTTGTCATGTCCCCAGAAAAATTCCTTGTGATTCTATTAATTTTCTGGTGGACATAGCAAGGCAACAATTGGGTTTGCATCACATGGTTAGCTGTCGGTGTGAGAGCTGCAATGATAAGTTGTAGTCTGCCGCTTATGAGAGGCACTTCGTCATCTATCCTTTTTCCATCCTATCCAATCTATTGAGAAGCCGATGGAACATTCTAGAGTTATTCCTTCCTTGTTTAAACGTTACTCCCAAGTATGTAGGTGGTTCTGAAGTGGTTGGGATGTTAAAGGTGTTTTTGAGCCAGCTAATGGTCTGGGGTCGAAGGTGAGGGTGGTGAATGATAATGGACTTATTGGTATTTATTGCCTGCCAACAGAAGTTGAGTAGGATTGAAGTACATGCTTGAGAGTATCACAAGTAGCTCTATCAGCAGAACAAGTAAGGAGGAGATCATCCGCGTACATTAAATGTAAAATTGGAGGTGTCTTTCTTGTAATTTTAAGCCCCACAAGATTCTCTTGAGACTCACATCTGGCTAGATTGGTGGATAGTATTTCTGCACATAGGATAAAAACATAAGGTGATAGAGTGTCACTTTGGCGTAAACCGCGTTGTGGAATGATGTGTCCATGTGGGCAGCCATTGACATTAATGGAGTAGGAGACTGTGGTGATGCAAAGCATTATATAGTCAATGAATTGAGATGGGAAACCTAATGCAGTGAGATCCTTTCGAATGAAAACCCAGTCAAGAGAATCATAAGTTTTCTGAATGTCGAGTTTAAGAGAAATTTTTGGGTGTTTCGAGGGTGGGGATGAACGGATATGATGGAACAGTTCAGCTGCAATAACAATATTTTCATGTATGGCTCTATTTGGAATGAAAGCACTTTGGAATGGGCTAATCAAGAATTGAAGGAGCGTCCTAATTCTATTGACCAAAATTTTGGTTGTAATTTGTAGATCACATTACACAAACCAATATGACGAAATTGAGAAGGGGATTAAGGGTTGTCAACTTTGGGTAGTAAGGTGATGTTGGTGTGGTTGAGTGGTGTTGGGATTTGGGTGTTGGTGAAAAAAATTTTGACAAGGTCAATGGCCTCTTTAGTTGTATCCCGGTAGAACTTGAAGAATTTACTAGTGTACTCATTTGGTGCCTTGTCTGACCCAATGGAGAAAAGAGCAAGCTTAATCTCCTCTGGAGTCATTGAATTAAGAATTTTCTCAAAGTTACCTTGTAAAATTCTAGGCTGCGCATTTTGAAACAAAGTTTCATTAATAAAAGTTGGTGTGGCACAGTATTGTTGTGTAAATTGATGTACAATCATTTAGATGATTTGTTTGGAGTCATCAACCCACTGGTTCTGATCATTCTTCAGTTGGTGAATATAATTTTTGCTTATGCGGATGGTTGTTGAAGTATGAAAAAAAGTTATATTTAGGTCTCCCTATTTCATCCATTGGATCCTTGATCTTTTCCGCCAATAAGTTTCTTGACATTGGATTAGGACAAGATGAGTATTTCTGGCCTCTTGTTCAATTTGTAACCATTGGTGTAGTCGGCCATCTGAAAATTTTGCACAATTTTGTTTTGTTGTATGAACTTGTTTTTCTGCTGCTCTGATCATAGCCGGGAGATGACCGAAAATCTGACCATGCCATTCTTGAAGAGTTACTGCAGTTTGAGGCATTTTGAAATTATAATTTAATAATGGGTTACGACTAGTAGTTGAATTCCAAGCTTGAATGACAATATATGGCATTTGTGGATGTACGAACCAAATGTGCTCAATTTTTAATTTCTTGGGTCCTAGATGGATGATAGCTTTTTGATTTAGAAGGAGAGGAACATGGTCTGATCCAATTTTTGGAAAGTGTCTTACTAAAGCAGCAGGATGTAGAGAAAGCCATTGTTGATTTTCAAAACACCTATCCAGCCTTTCCAAGATAAAAGAGTTCCCAGTTTAATTGTTTGACCATGTAAATGGATCCCCTTGATGGCCCAAATCAATTAATCCTACTAAATTTATACAGTCTTTAAACAGTTGGGCTTTTGTAGCATTGACAGGCTGGCCACATTTCTTTTCCTTTTGATCTATAACTTTATTAAAATCTCCCAGAAGCCATGGCAAATGAGTTTGGGGGAGTATTGTGTTGAAATCTTTCCATAAATCATTGTGAGCTTTGCTGTTTGGAGGAGCGTAAATGCCAATGGATAACCATAGTTTTTTAGGTTGCACAGGTTCAATATAAGCATGGATTAGACTTTGATTAGCACATAAAATAGTGACCTTAAGGCTAGCCGTCCACATTAAACTCAAGCCACCTTTCCGGCCATTACAAGAAACATTACCACTTTGAACAAAACATAATCTATTATGAAGAGTAGATATATAACTAGCACTTTTAAGGGATTCAGACATAAATAAAAGTTGGGGATGAAATGTGCGAGTGAACTCACATAATTTGGAAATTGTCAAGGTTTGATGAGCACATTGACAGTTCCAAGTTATGCAACTCATTTGGTTGGCGAGGGTTGGGCCATGCCGACACCTCATGGAGGTTGAAAAGAAACATCAACATCAGTCTCAAAGGTAGTCGATAGTTGCCGAGTTGGTATTGTTGCAGAACTAGAAATTACATGATTAGGGTGGTATAAGTCTGTGTTTTCATTTGGTTGGGAGGGAGTGAACTTGGATGATGATGTTGATACTGGTGATGAGTGCTTCCTTGGTCTTTCAGGTTGGATTTCCAAAGATGGTACATGGATTTTTGGTGTGTTAGTTTGTAGCGAAGATAAGGAGGCAAACTTCTGAGTTTTGGGTGGTGGGGACGGTGCTGCAAAATATGGAGTTGCAAGCACATTGAGATGTTGAGGAGTCGACTTCCTTGATCTCTCGCTTCTTCTTTTGTTGGTTTTCAGTTGAGGAATCTTGATTGCATTTTTATTTGAATGGTGGTTATGAGTAACCCTAAATCGAGGCTTTCCATCAATATTACTGACTATAAGATTAACCCTAGCTTCTGGGTCTTAGAGGAAAGAGGCTAGGAGTTGGGAATACTGTGGAGTGAAGAAGTGGAGAAGCGGTGTTGTATTAGGGGTGATGACATGGATTGAAGGTGGGGTTTGGGTCAGTGGTGTTTTTCCTTTATCCTACATGGATGGAATATGTGATTCCTTAACAACAGTTGAAGAAACTGGTACCCCATAGTGTATGGGACCTCCAAAGTGATCGGGTCCATCCTTGGACATAACAGCAGAGGGAATGTTGCGTATGAAATGGTTTGTCAGTAGCAGCAGTGGGTCCAACATTCTTTTGGCAGACTGGAATTCTCTGACCCATGTTTGGTGTCTGTGCATGTGCCTCAAAACTGAACAACTATGACTGTAAGAAGTTCAAAAGTGTTGCAGTGGGTTTGCAGCTATTGTCAGATTTTGTTTGGGATAGCGAGTTCCACTGGAGTCCCTGGTTAGCCATTTCCGGAGCGAGTTAAGTCGGGATTGAAACTCTAGTCGCCTGAGTTGAGGTTGTTCTGTGCATAGTAGCTTGAGCTTCAGATGAGATTGGGTGATTTGTTTGATTGGTAGAGCATGATTGTTGGTTTGAAGAACATTATTTTTATATTTACCCACTGGGTTGCATGGTTATGAAGTTGATGATTGGTGCTTTGGGGTTTTTTTCTTTCATCCTGTTATTGAGTCTTGTGTATGGAAATAAGCTAAACACACTTGCTTGCGAAGCATGTTCATGACTTACAAAGTTTGGGCATTCTCTGGATACATGACCAGGAAATCCACACATGAAATAAATTTTTGGTAAGTATTCGTAGGCAAACTAGATCCACATCTTCCCAGCTATCTCCAAAAGAACTCCTGGCATGAAAGGCTTGTTTAGGTCCATTACCACTTTAGCTTTAACCGGTATACTCTTGATATATGTTTCAACAACTTTGTCAGTATCCTTAAGAATTGCTTGGATTGACTCCTCTTCTACGAGATGAAAAGGCAAATTCAATAGTTGCATTCAAAAAGTTGTTTCATTGAAGCATTCAGCAGGTTTTAAGGAATATGCGTTCCAGTCTTCAATCATAACCACCTGATTAGAGATAATTTGAAGGACTGTTAATTTGTCTTCTTGTTTGAACAATGAAAGTTTAAACACCATAGTATTTGGAATAGTTTCAAGATGTTCAAATTGTAAAGGACTCCACCTTATTTTCAACGCATGTGTAAGACCATGATAGGTGAAAGAACTAGCAAGTGGTTTGTTAGCAAGGCAATGTGCATGGTGGTTTCTAAGCAAGCTCTGCATTCTCTCAGTGAGTTGAAAATCGGAGTATCTTTGTTTTTTGGATTTGTATGAGAAGCTTCAGAAAAAAGGTGGTGTTATGGTTTGTGAAACCGGTGTTCGATGAAAGTTTCTGAACATGAGATTTTTTTAGAGAAAGTGGATGTAGAAGATTTTGATTGAGATAGTTTGGGTTTGAAAGAAATGAAGAGTTAGTTGAGAGAAAGGTGGATGAGGAAGACGAGGAGATTGGCTGTTATTAGTTTATGCATGGGGAGTAGAAGTTTCGTCTCTTGAGTTTTCGCACCGTGTAACGAATCAGTGTTGGGAGTAACTTTAACAGGCCTGATAGAGTGATTCAGAGGATTTACAAGTTGAGTTAGTGGAGACGGTGGAGATGGATTGGTGGAGGATTGTGGTGGTAATTCAGACATCGGAAGAAGGGGTGGAGAAGAACTGTAAAGTTGCTGAAGGTGCAGGAAATCGAGAACCCAAAAAAGGAAGGCGTGATAAGGAGTAGGAATTATCAGTAATTTGAACCATGCTTTTGCTTTGTTGAAATCGAGACCGATTCTTCCTTCAATAGAGAAAAAGTTAAAAAGATGAAGGGATAGTTTAGAATCGGTTGGATACAAGCTTGACTTACTAGTTAGACGATATGCAAAAATTCACTTGAACATGGGCAATTTTGGTACATATCTGACTAAATTCAAAAAAATTATGACTCTACTATTTGATAACTTTCAAATCAGATGTAAAAAATTAGATTAAAATGAGCCAGTTGAGTTAGAAAAAAACAGAAAAACAAACGATCTGCTTAGCACCGAAAAAAATTTATCCTTCCAAAGGTTACTAATGAAATTTGTTTTTTCCAATACTAAAATTATCAAAGTTCCACTGTAATTTGAATGGATGGATCCCTTCTAGAGAGTGTCCGTCTAATTTGGATAAAACAAACAAAACAAAACTGGCGTCGCTGTAAACTAACTTCGATTACTTGCAATTATCAATCATACATATATGCTGCACACACTGTAAACTAAATTAGAACTATTACAAATTTACAAACATCAATCACACACAGGTACTAACAAAACCAAAAACACTGGATACAAATCTACAATTTTTCTTATATACCATATACAAGAATAACTTACATACACGCATACCCAAGAGGCCAAACACCAGCTGCTATTGGGGTTATGCAATTTCTGACTCCTAAAATCAGGTGTGTTTAGGGTTCTTTTGTGACTGAGCAATCGACTGCAACTTCTGGTACATAAGAGCAGTTGCATTAGTGAAATCTGACATGGCCCGGAAAAGCTCAGGCAAGTGAGTCTTCATGCTCACTGTTGACTTGTCCCTCACCTGCTTGCATTGCTTACGATAAGCAGCCTCTTCCTCTTCTAACCTATTTTTCACAAGCTCCACCTGAATCTTCCTAGCTGTTATCGAGTCCTTGTGATTTGCATCTTCAGGTCTCTCTATATCTTTGTTCCTATGGTACCAATCCTCGAATGCCCGAGTTTTCCGAGATAATTCCTTACGGGTATCCTCGCATGCCATCCTCATTTTTAATTCATCTCTTTGATGCATCATTATATGTTTTATGACGTGAGCGAAACTAAATATCGCACTTCTGCCCAACTCCTCTGGAATCTTCTCTAGGTATTCTTGCCAAGCGAGCAGGAGAGACTGGATTGCCGGACGAGCCCTAGGTGGAGATGAAACTTTCTCTTTCAAGCTGCTATCTACAGGGATGAGATTCAGTTTCAACCAGCTGTTCAAGGCTTTGACAAATGCTTTCTTATGGCCCATGACTGCTTTCAATTGCGAATACCAGTCTTCCATGATCTCATAGAGCTGCACGGTACACTGATAGTGTTTATCAGTTGTTTCTAAAGGGGCATTGGAGGTATCAAGGAATTTAATGTCTGTGACAATCTTCAACTGAATTCTGTGACGTTGATTCATGGTTTCCCACATTTTCGCCATCCTGGGTTAAAACAGTCGAGAGTTGTGAAAAGATTAGACTGCACCGTTTAAATGCAAATGGTAACAAGGAACACACCATAGTCATTACCAAAGACCTACATATTTTGTAGCAATATATATGAAAGCAGCAAATTAGTAACAAATCAAAACATCCTACATGGGAAAGCTTGCATAGGCAGCAAATTTGTACACTGGAATGCTGCTAAATGATAGATGACAAAATTCATACGCTATCACAAGAAAGCATCGCTAATTTCCTATTTTTTTCACCTATATAAGGTGTGAAACTTCAAAAGTAGATTCATTACAGTCCCAACAATATTATCAATAATAGTACCTAACAAGGAGATGTAAAAGAAAATAGTAAAAAAAAGCTGAAAGAAGGGTATCTAAAACACAAAAGAGAGAGAGAAAAACTAAAACGAAATCAAAAGTAGTCACTGACACTTGCACGCATTGATTCACAGTTCTATACCATCTGTTCCACCTCCCAAGCCTCACGTGAAACAAGTTTTATTTTATCTCCAAAACATCTCCTTATGAAATCCGGATCAGAAAACAGGTAAGAGATGATCATCAAGAAAGTCACTCATTCCTAACTTCCAAGTCCAAGATTCATCCTCAAGATAAGCAAATTCAAAATTCTCACCAAGTATCGAGTTGAAGAAAAAAGCATGGTGGTTGAGTCCCCGAGCCTTTAAACAAGAAACTAGGTGCCTTGGAAACCAAGATAAGCATATAATCAGCTGCAAACTGGGTATTACACAGATCTCAAAAGCTAGACTGACATCATTTACTGCATCTGTTTTACATCTTACTTGGTGTAACATGTGCCATATGGCACAGGCAACACTATTAGAACATCAATTTGTTGGAGGATCCATAGCCTCAGCTTCAATCCTCCATTACCATCGTAACCTCATCTGTCAGGTGATTTGATGGAAATATGTCGAATTAATATCATTCATTATTGGCAAGCACACTTACACTAAGAGTTTTTTATAGTATCGACATGCACTACTGTAGTTTGTACTCAGTTCACTTCAACGAAATATTTTGTGCAGACAAACTTATCCAAAATCAAGATTCTTCAAGTCCATCTATAACAAACAGTTGATAATTTAGCAGTCTAGCATTCCTTTAGGTGAAAAGAAGGCAAACATATCTAACATTTGAAGGGAGCAAAACTAACATATCTTAGAACATATCCTGTTTGAATAGGATATATCCATCTGTGCAAAGAGGTGTTCAGAACACATCCATAACTAGTTTCTTACTCTTTATATAAGCCAACTATCGTTTGAAAGTAAGTTTTTGCTACAGCTTATAGGAACACATATTTTCCTTCTAAAGGTAATGCCTCTACTTGATTAACAAATTATCCACTTCAATCCACATAATCCCACTGAAGCCATAATAACACCACCGTCTACCGTGTCCAACATAGCACCACCTTATAGCCTACAGGTAGCTACTATGATCATCACACCAATTGCCCCTTCACCTTACCATTAAGTTATTACAAGCATATCAATTGCAATCCACTAGAAACCACACAGTTCAGCCTCCCATTTCACCACTTTACGCATCACCACCATTACAGCTCTCCATCGCATGACCCCCACCCACCACCAGTTACACAAAAACTTGGATTCCATACCTAAAAACAATTGAACCATTGACACACCCACCAATACCCACCATGCAGTCAAAATATGTGATGGTTTTCTTCAGCTTACTACTGTTCTCATACAAATTTCTCGTCCTACACATTTCTAATTTACATCTTAAAGAATGAAACAAACAAGATGAACCCAATCCAATAAATCTATTATAGTTCTCATGAGGCATGATATTAGAGATAAAAATACAAGGGGACCAAAGATATCATAAAAAAATGTGGTAAAATGCAGTAAAAGTTATCAAACACAGTGGTTGGTTCCTTGAAAATTTTGGTGGCGTGATATGGAAATGGAGAGGGATATCATGCATAAACACACATGAAAGGAAAATCAACAGATAGGCGGTCACCAAAGGAAAGATCAAGACTAGTCAACACAGATTTAAAGCACACCCAGCTTACCAAACAATTTTGATGAAACTACAACTTCTGTTAGCAAACATACCCATTAACGAGGGATACGAGCTTTGGATACAAGTGTTCGTCGCGCAAAGTGTCTATTTCTGATAAAGTCGAATCCAAGGATTGCATGTCGATTATATATCTGGTATGAAGATGACTTACTGCTGCTTTTGTTTTCTCTAATGATAAATCACTTGTGTTACGGCTCTTCTGTCTATTCAGCAAAGCAACCTTTTTTTGATAGTCAAATTTCATTACTTCTCCCACCTGTCCAGCATGAAAGGAAGATAGTAAACTCCAAACACAAGGAAGTAATTAGCCATCCTTTTTTATTAACGCTATTATATTTTTGTGTCACGGGTAAACTAACATACAAAATCCACATAATTAAATTGTGAAAGATTGAACTAAGAAGTTACACGAGGACTTCCACCAATGGGCATATACCTTTATTTCATCATATAGCTTCTTTTCCCACGCTAAAATTTTATCCAGCACACTTGCCAGAGTTTCATCTGTCTCATTTTCATCTTTTTCTTCTATTTCATCATTTGCATTTGGTAAACCTCGAAAAGACTTATTCCAAGTGATAACCTGCATAACCCTTTTGGAATGATCTATGTGCCCTGCACCATAAAAGTAACAAACCATAAATATCTATTGGAAATGACTTGCCTAGTGTAAAACTATTATGACAAAAGTATGTGAAAGGAACCACAAATTCATCAAACAGACTTAACTCTATTCCTAATACTGAATCATCAATTACTTTCAAGAGGCTTTTGTTTTTCATTTAAGCATTTAATTTGGAAACATATCCTTATCTCCACCCTATTTAGACCATGTTTCCTAGCAACTTATGATATTTTTTAATTCTGCAAGCTTCCTCCTAACTATCAACTGAATTGTCATCATGGTTCAACACTGGCTATTAGAGTGGGTACTCTGACGAAGAGGCGTTATGGTATCAGTGCTAGTGACCTACAACAATGGACACCTATGATAGCCAAGCAATATAAAGGTGGGTAATAAAATATACAAGCCTAAAGCTGAAATATCTAAAATTTCAAGACATGAGAGATCAATCCCTGATTTGAGCATCTACGTTTAAGACATCGAGAGCGTATTAAAATTACCACGATTATCAGCATAATTAGAGTGGAAGTGCAATCGATTCGCTTCAAGCATCTTTGAGACCTCCGAAGCACTTTGAGAGGCACCAAGAAAATGGTTATCGAGTTCTTTTAGTAATTCCAACATATTATGCGCTTTACCACTTCTATTGGCCTCTACATCCATTGAACTTGACTGTACATATTGCTTAGTCTTTTTCACTGGTTTCACTTCATTTGCCTTCTCTGGTACCTGAATCTCAATTGTACTACTACTAGTACTAGCATTTCCAGTATCACTACTGCTACTATCAACACGAATATCATTCGATTTCTTAAACCCACTATCATAATTACTTCTACCATCTCTATTATCATCTTTAAATGATTGAATTTCATCAACTTCACTTAAAGAAGACATGGGCATATCTTGAATAGGAGCAAAAATAAAATCCATTACGGAAGTTGTATTACTTGATTCTGGTGGTGGAGGGACAGGATTTCTGGATGGTTCCCGGGGAGGCGGAGGTGGTTCTTCTTCAATTTCTTCACTAACGATTTTCCGGCTGCGTCTACGATGAGAAAGACCGTTCCTTTCATCATCATCTTCATCATCTATATCAATATCTTCTTCCTCAATTGTATCACTGGTGGTGGGTTTTAGGTCAGGTTTAGGGATTGAAAATTCAGGCATAGTTGCAGCTCTTTGAAGAGGTTTTGGCGGACCAAAATTAGGCAAAGGAGGTGGTGGTGGTGGAAGAATATCACGAGGAGCTGCAGGTAAAGAAGAAGATAAAGGAAGTAAAGTATCATGATGAAAAACATCAACTTCACCTTCACCATAATCACTTAAAGCAGCACCAGTATGCCTTAGAGCGACAGTATATGCAGAATGTGTAGCAGCAAAGTAATTACGAGTCTTTACAGCTTCTTTTAGGAATTCTTTTCTTTCTTTACACCGAGTTACTGCTTCTTCGTTTTCTATTTTTGATTGTGCACAACCCATTTTCGGTGGTGGTGGTAGAGAGGAGATGATTGGGGCGGCGAAAACTTGAATTTATCAGGAAATTTAGTCTTTTGGGGCGGCGAAAACCTGAAGTTATCAGGAATTTGGTGTTTTGGTTGGAGTGAAGAAATGATTTTTGTACCTAACTCCATTATTGTAGTAGCAGGATATTAGACGTAACTTAGTGGATTTTTACAAAATTACTGAACAAGAAGAAGAGTAAAGGGAAGAATTGACTTTGGGTGCGTCTGCTTTTTCAAGGTAATTTTAGGTTTTCGCTCTCAGCTGATTTCAATTCCACCACGGTTTTGAGTTTTTATTTTACTGATTTATCTGCTGCTGTTTACTTCCGCGGAATACAGATGCTTAAGCTTTTCCAGGTGGTTGTGGGATCGATTAGCCAATTGGAATATTTACATCATTTTGCAAATGTGACTCTAATCTAACGTCTATAGTTGTTGGGTGATAATATTAGCTACCTAAATTTGAAATTCGTCATCGATAAGAATTCGTCATCGGTAAGAGTAGATTTTTCTTTCTTTCTTTATCTATCTAACTATTTGGCTTGCAGGTAGCAGATAATTTTTATAAGATAGATTTAGAAAATAAAAATAAAAAAATAACAAGTAAAGTGGTGAAATAGTGATATTCACATTATACGACAAACTGAATGCCGTTTGGTGAAAAAATTCACCAAAACGACGAACTATTTATTATCTGAGTTTTTATTATTTTCTTTTGTTAAAAGCAAGACAGAACGTCTGTGATACTATTTTGGTATATGAAAAACCAAACTGAGGAGGGATAGTCAGGATTTAATCTATGGAAGGGTTATTTCTTTTCTATATTCGGGATATGGTGACCGAAGGCCACCGAAAAAAATTAGATGATATTATAGAGTTTCTATCAAATGGGTTTAGAGTTTTAGAACAGTAAAAGAGCAAATTTTGAATACATTCACACTAGGTTCTAACTCTTCGAGGAGGGGTGGTGCTGGCGTGAGAAATTTAATTTTATATACGTATGATTTTTATATGTGCTAAACAGTAAAAAACAAATATGGATTATTATCTATATATTACTGGGCTAATATTTTTTACTGCTGGGTTAATAACAAAAATCATCCTAATCAGTATATTACAAAAAATTTAAACCAGATTACGGGACCTGCTGGAGCCTTGTTTAGCTCTTCATTAGACCCGTCCATGAAACCGAGTATTATTGGGAAGCTGATATAACATTGTATGTCATATACTGTTTTTTTTAGTGGAATTTTTTTAGAAGTAGAACCCCCAAGAAAATGAGATCCGTTATTAGAAGCGAAAAAATGATACGCGTAGAGAAACTAGCAGGATGGAATTAAAATATATTTTTTATTTAAAAATAAAAAAAATAATTGATTCCATATTACCATGTTTTTAACCTAAACCTGTTTGATCTTAAAATTAAACTCCTATTCTTGTTCGACTTGTTATCATTAATCATTTGATTAACAAAAATCAACTGGTCTAAAAAGAATTTGAAAATTAAAATGTTAAAGAACTTATTCCTCCGGGAGAAGAAACATGTCGAAAAACTTAGATCTTGATGTTAACAATCTAAGTCTCTAAATTAGGTCTGCTTGTATCTCAAGATTTGAGAGATTTTGTTCTTTCAATAGTAAAATTGATGAAATTATATGCAATTTCTATTTTGATCAATAAAGGTTTTTTTTATTTTGATCAGTAAAGGTTTGTGGCATAATTTTTAATTTATATAATCTAAAATTCTAATTTATCCATAGTTTTAAAATTTAATTCTATCCTACGTGTTTTCCCTCCTCGTGTCTATTTATTCCCTCATGTTAACAATATTCAAAAAAATAGTCTAAATAGAGCGGTCTCTATTCCCATAGTGGCATGTCTTAAAATTTGCAAACAACTAATTTAAAACTGCTAATTTTTAATTTTTTTACTTTTTCTTTAAAGCATTTTTGATATATTTTGTTTTAAGCTTGAACACATATAAAATTCTATACTAAGAGCTTCCACATGGTGCTACAAGCCAAATATGGCAAAAATCAGTAGCCCAGTCAGGGTTGTTAAAGGTTGTATAAGTTAAAAAAGCTAAACTTGGTCCCCAAATTTGGCTACTGAGTTTGAAAATTCTCAAATAGAAGTAGACGTAATTTTACGTTGTCTTTGGAGTGAAACGCTATTAGTAGTTACGTCTGAAAGTGGGACGTAAATAGAAAGTCCGTTTTAAGTTTAAACGTAATTGGATAGAGCGTCTGGTCTGGACGCACTTATAAACTGCGTCTGATGAAACAAAACTTATAATTACGTTTCGACCCAAACGTAATTTCGAGTAGCGTTTTTGTTTAAACATAGTTTTGAGTTAGGTTTGCACAGACGCAATTTTTATCTCCGTCACTTCGTGAAACGTGACTTTAAATTTCGTCTACTTATGAAACGTAGCTTTAGAATTCGTTTAGTGTTTTGAATTTGAACGGAAATAAATCCGAACGTTGGGCAACGACTATTTCTCAATTATTACCCTTAAATAACAACTCGATATGTTAGAAAATTTTACACAACTTTTTTCTTCCTAATTTCCTTCTTCCTGAAACAATTTCTTTCTTCTTAAATTTTTTTTTGTCATGGCTGGTTCAAGTCAAAGAGCTCGTGAACCTCGTGGTCCTATTTTTACAAAAACGGAAGATGTAGTTATGTGCGAATCTTATTTGTCAATAGGTCAAGACTCCGTTGTCGGCAGTGATCAATCGGAAGCTAGGATGTGGTTACATATCAAAAGGAAAATTGAAGAAAAACTACCTGATGCACCTAAACAGACTCCAGGGTCAATTAATAGTTATTTCCAAGTAATAGATAAAGAAGTTTCATTATTCATTTCAAAATTAGTAGAGATCGATAAAGAATATCAGAGTGGATGGAAACCTACAATGAGGGTAAGGGATCGTTATTTATTAAACATCTAATAATTATTTACATGTAAATGCATTTAATATTTTTGAAACAATAACATATGACCACAGCTTTGACCCGATTTCGGTTAGCTAATAAGGGGAGGAGTTTTAAGAACGAAGAGTGTTACCAAATTTTGAAAGAGTCTCCAAAATTCTCACCCCATACGACACAAGTGTTCGATTCGGCCAGATATTCCTATAATGTTGGCTATGATGGTGAAGAAGAACAAGATGATGACCTATCAGAATCTCAAGCCGACCTCTACACCAACGCAACAGGGTTGTCCAGAGGTGGTATAGATACAACCAACATCGATAATACATATGATCGACTGCTTGGGAAAAAAGCTGCAAAAGAATTAAAGAAGACAGGAAAACAAAAATGAATGCTCAAGGGGAAGTGATGGAATAAATGCTCAAGGAACAACAAAACTTTAATATCAATTACAAAGAACAAGTACAAATGAAGTTTGAAATGAAACAATCTGAGCTTGCGTCAAGAAACATAGATAGATCTTTGAAATGGGAAAGAGAAGCAAGACTTGATGAAAAGAAAGCAGATGAAGAAGAATATCGCATAATGATGGTGGATATGTCTGGGTTTGATCAGACCCAAAAATATTATCATGAACTCCTAAGGAAAGAGATAATACAAAAATTTGTTAGTAGAAACCAATCAGACCAATCTGAGTAGATACCTTTACTTTTATCTGTTTAAGTATTTGTATTCCCGTTTAATTATTTGTATTTGTAGTATTAACTCAAATATGTTTTCTGTTCCTTGAACCAAATCTTGTTGTTAACTTAATTTATTTTTTGATTAAACATAAAGTAAACTACAAAAACAACGAACGAGTAGGCATAACAAAAAAAAGTCTAATATAAATGACATCATTAGATAAACACACAGTTTAACCAGACATACTAGAAAAAGAAGAACATGATAGGTGCATAAATCATACATTTTAAGTAGTTTTTCCTGACCCTTATTTGCTATATTTGAGTGAATTATTATGTATTATTATTATTTTCGAAGTTTAGTTATCTTTTCAGGTTACAGTTCAGAAACCCGCAGAATGGAGTTGTATGAGAAGAATTACCGAGGAGCCAGTAAAACTCTGCTGAATTTAGGCCTTTCACCCTCTACACTGTAGGAAATTGAATTACGAAGCCAACGGCGAAAGAATGAGGTCATCCCGACTTCGTATGAGAAAGTTATGGGCAAAGCCACATTGGTGGAAAGTTAGCCTTTTCTGCTGGCCGCGTGCGGCTGGAATAGAGGTGCTGCCGGGCTAAGTGTTGCTGCTGGACATATATGATGTTAATGGATGAGTGGAGGCCCAAGGGATATTTGGAGGAAGAGAACTCAAGTAATAAGGGCTGGACAAGGGTTTACACGCAACAAAAGTCGGGAAACAAAAGTTGGCTACGTAACAATTGTCGGAAAAGAAGAGTTTGAGACAAACTAGGAATTGGCCAAGGTTTTTCGACTGAATTCACATACAAAACTCTCACGCACTGATTTTGGGGTTGGAGGACATATAAATACCAAAGCATATAGGAGAATTAAGGGGGACATGGTGAAAAGAAAAGAACACAGACGGAAAGAAGAAAACAACAAGGAAGAAGAGGCTGCTGGCTACTTCCGCAGCACTTCGGAGCTTCGATCATTCGTTGCAATCTTTCCGGGTTTGATTGTATCTTTTAATTATTTTCCATGGATTTTGAGAAACCCATGATGAGCTAATTCTTTATTGGTTAGGGATGTAATCTGAAGTTGGAACATGTTTATTAATTGAATGGCGCATATCTCATGATTCCATGTTTAATATCGTTCATGTTCTACCGAATATAGTGTTATATATGATTGATTGCTGATTTATTTGAGTTGCAAATTAGATAAATAAGTATTGATATCTACAACTAAACTGGAGTTCTGAGAGTTGATTCTGTCGAGGGACTCCGGTTACAAGTAGTATAGCATATTTGTTAACGATACTTAAAATTGCCACACAAGTATGTGTAGAAGCTTGACCTAGGTTAAATCCGAGTGGTGCTTTACGCCGGGTTGCTTAGAATAACCTCAAATCACAAAGACCATTGCTATCATTGGGTTGAATTCGAGTGGAGTTACTCACTCAGGTTACCCGGTGCTAAGAATTCTAAAAGTGGCGTTTTGCGCTTTTTGATGATATTAGGAGTTTTGCCGAAGTAGACGAGATAACTGGCTACTTTAGGGTTATTGGTGTTACTAATGCATGAATGTTGAGTATGCTTTGATTGATAACATGTTGGAAAACGGACGATGAATTCTCTAACCAATGTTTTCTTTCCCTGATACACGTTTTTATTAATTTTGCTTTAGTTTGTTTTAGTTTAATTTAGCTTAAATCACAACATAAACCCCCCTGTTCACTTGCGTAATTGAAAGTAATTAACAATCACTAGCCTCTCTGTGGGAACGAACTTGTTCTTATTTGCTATACTTAAATCTATTTTAGAGAGTAAGAACTCGATTATTTTGGTTGATTACGACACGACCAAATTTTGGCGCCGCTGCCGGGGAAGCATAGCGGATTATTGTTTATTTTTAGTTCGTTTTATTTTTATTTTTCTTTTTATTTGTCTTGCTGATTTTTTTTTCTTTTCTAACCGAATTTTGAGAAATTTTTTCAGGTACATGTCCATGTACAGTGCACAGAATCAAGCTTATAATGGTAATCAATTCAGTTTTCAGTCTCAATTCTATGGCAATTTCCAACCTTACGAGGAGTATAATCACAACCAATCCTTTGGTTATGACCAATATTCCACGTACCCTTTTAATTATCTTGTGATGGTTTATCTAAATCTACTCTTGATCGTAATTATGATCATTCACCTATTCAACGGGATGAGATCAGGTTTACAAACTCCACCACAAGTAATGGTGTAAGACTACCAAGTTTGAGAAAACTTGAGAGAAGGTTTGAGCAATTGATAGATGACGGGGCATCAGATGAAGAAATTGCAGAAGCTACAAGAGTTTTGGAAATAGAACGTGAACGACGTTATTCTATGGGATACGATTATGATTTTGAACCTTTCGAAAATCCCGACACCAGTGATGACGTTACCCCAACTCCAATTATGGTTGATGATGATGGTGTAGTTGACTCGACTCTTGATCTTAATAATGATCATTCACCCATTCAAAGGGAAGAGTCGTGTTCAATAGATTCCACAGTATTTAATGGTGGAAAACATTTGAATATTGGTCAACTTTTTCAGTTATTCCGCGCACTGTTGGAATAGAAGCTTAATGAAAATCGTTAACTGAATTTTAATATTAGGCAGATGGATCACAAAATTTTAACTCTTTAATCAAAATATTCATCTTCGTCAAAACCCGCATAACTATCTGAGTTAATTGGGCATAAGAAATGCGCGTCTTCTTCTTTCTTTCCAAATGCTACATTTTGTTTTTCAGTAGCAACTGATAAGTGAATCATACACTGAATCTTCAGCCTTTTTGTTTCTTCTTCTTCGTCTTGATTCCTACCCACATAAATACCAGAGTTAACTGAAACTAAGCTTTCAAAATAATTCACAGCATTCAAGATGTCTATATTAGGACCACATTACCTTCAAAGAATCATAGTAGTGATTATTCATACTTTTCTTATGGGTAATATATGATATAACGTCTATGCCGTGATGCATGATCCAATGCATCACCAAGCCGAAGTTTCATAAGTTGGAGCATTATAGTGCTAAGGCACTATTATGCCGTGATGCATGATTCAATGCATCACCGAGTCTAAGTTGCGTAAGTGAGAGCATCATAGTGCAAATGTATTATTATGCCGTGATGCATGATCCAATGCATCACCAAGCCGAAGTTGCATAATTTGGAGCATTATAGTGATAAGGAACTATTATGCTGTGATGCATGACCCAATGCATCACCGATTCGAAGTTGCGTAAGTGAGAGTATCATAGTGCAAATGCATTATTATGTTGTGATGCATGATCCAATGCATCACCGAGTCGAAGTTGCATAAGTTGGAGCATTATAGTGATAAGGCACTATTATGCCGTGATACATGATTCAATGCATCACCGAGCCTAAGTTTCGTAAGTGAGAGCATCATAGTGCAAATGCAATATTATGCTGTGATGCATGACCCAATGCATCACCGAGTCGAAGTTGCGTAAGTGAGATCATAGTCCAAATGCATTAGTATGCCGTGATGCATGATCCAAAGCATCACCAAGTCGAAGTTGCATAAGTTGGAGCATTATAGTGCTAAGGCACTATTATGCCGTGATACATGATTCAATGCATCACTGAGCCTAAGTTGCATAAGTGAGAGCATCATAGTTTAAATGCACTATTATGCCGTGATGCATGACCCAATGCATCACCGAGTCGAAGTTGCGTAAGTGAGAGCATCATAGTGCAAATGCACTATTATGCCGTGATGCATGACCAAATGCATCACCGAGTCGAAGTTGCATAAAAGAGAGCATCATAGTCCAAATGCATTATTATGCCGTGATTTATGATCCAATGCATCACAAGGCCGAAGTTGCATAAGTTGGAGCATTATAGTTCTAAGGCACTATTATGGCGTGATACATTATTCATTGCATCACCGAGCCTAAGTTGCGTAAGTGAGAGCATCATAGTGCAAATGCACTATTATGCCGTGATGCAGGACCCAATGCATCACCGAGTCGAAGTTGCGTAAGTAAGAGCATCATAGTGCAAATGCACTATTATGCCGTGATGCATGATCCAATGCATCACCAAGCCGAAGTTCATAAGTTGGAGCATTATAGTGCTAAGGCACTATTATGCCGTGATGCATGATTCAATGCATCACCGAGTCTAAGTTGCGTAAGTGAGAGCATCATAGTGCAAATGTATTATTATGCCGTGATGCATGATCCAATGCATCACCAGGCCGAAGTTGCATAATTTGGAGCATTATAGTGCTAAGGAACTATTATGCCGTGATGCATGACCCAATGCATCACCGATTCGAAGTTGCGTAAGTGAGAGCATCATAGTGCAAATGCACTGTTATGTTGTGATGCATGATCCAATGCATCACCGAGTCGAAGTTGCATAAGTTGGAGCATTATAGTGCTAAGGCACTAGTGCAAATGCACTATTATGCCGTGATGCATGACCCATCGCATCACGAGTCAAAGTTGCGTAAGTGAGAGCATCATAGTGCAAATGCACTATTATGCCGTGATGCATGACCCAATGCATCACCGAGTCGAAGTTGCATAAATGAGAGCATCATAGTCCAAATGCATTATTATGCCGTGATGTATGATCCAATGCATCACAAGGCCGAAGTTGCATAAGTTGGAGCATTATAGTGCTAAGGCACTATTATAGCGTGATACATGATTCATTGCATCACCGAGCCTAAGTTGCCTAAGTGAGAGCATCATATGCAAATGCACTATTATGCCGTGATGCATGACCCAATGCATCACCGAGTCGAAGTTGCGTAAGTGAGAGCATCATAGTCTAAATGCATTATTATGCCGTGATGTATGATCCAATACATCACAAGGCAGAAGTTGCATAAGTTGGATCATTATAGTACTAAGGCACTATTATGCCGTGATACATGATTCAATGCATCACCGGTCCTAAGGTAAATAATTGAGAGCATCATAGTGCAAATGCACTATTATGCCGTGATAGATGACCCAATGCATCACCGAGTCGAAGTTGAGTAAGTGAGAGCATCATAGTGCAAATGCATTATTATGCCGTGATGCATGATCCAATGCATCACCAAGCCGAAGTTGCATAAGTTGGAGCATTATAGTGCTAAGGCACTATTATGCCGTGATACATGATTCAATGCATCACCGGTCCTAAGTTAAATAAGTGAGAGCATCATAGTGCAAATGCACTATTATGCCGTGATGTATGACCCAATGCATCACCGAGTCGAAGTTGCGTAAGTGAGAGCATCATAGTGCACATTGGATGATTCAATTCACATTGAGGACAATGTAAGGTTTAAGTGTGGGGGAGTATTTAGGCATATAGATTTTTAGGTAGAATATTTAGGCATACACACATTTGCATGAAAACCTTCAACTTTTAGAGATTTTAGAGTCACTTAGCATACGGCTAGCTACGTTTACATACGGACTTCTACTCGAAACAACTGAACTTAGAAATATTAGAGAACTATATTCGGAGTGCTTAGTTTTTGAGAGGCTAGAGCCGACCAAAATGGACCTAAATTGCCGGTAGGAGAGTACAGGTTAGACTTGTGATCATTCAATACCCGTGAGTGAGGCACCAGACCTTCAATTATACGTTTAGAGTGTTTCATCTGCGCTAATTCAGGGTAGAATGATGAGCTACCTAACCTCGCACCAATTTTCAGCACTATTTTTGATCTCTTGAGTGCTATTTTATATCAATCATGAGGGTGTCATCAGAGTTGCTAACTTATTCTTGTAGTTTGGTTTGCAGTTGGCATCGTTGTCTCGACAACGTACATAGAAACATAGCATCATCAACAAGCGGAACATCAAAAATTTGAAGGAAAGTTGAAGACCGTCAAGGTGCAAGCGACAATTCAAAGAGAAAAATTCATATTTGAGTAAGGCAACAATACAATTAAACATGTTGAAGACTTACAGAAGCGAAAGAAATCGAAAGATGTGGATTATATACAGATTTAGAGACGAAACAGAACTCACGGGAAGAGAAAAAACTCACAAATCAAGAAATTGAGAAAAATAGCAAAAGTATCCAGGAGAATAAGCATAATCACGTAAAAAAAAAAAACGTGAAAAAAACGTGAAAAAAACGTGAAAAACGAGAAAAAGAGTTGTTGAATATGGAATAAAGAGAAAAAAAAAATATATATTTTTTTTTTTTTTGCTGACCCAGAGCTATTCATTCTCGACGCATTCTAAATCTTCTACGAAATGTCTCAGGAGGATAAATAGGATTTTGAGAAAAGTAATCTTTTCAAAGGAGTCTGGACCCTGTAATGTGATCTCTATCTATTTGCATACAATTATGAATCTGATGAATATTTGACCCAATAAAAACCACGGTGACTGCTCGGTTGTTAACGTTTGCTGCAATAGTATCATCATCTGAGGATGAATTATCATTGGAAGAGTAAGAAGTATCAGAAAATTGAATAATGTCGTCATCATTATTATAATAGTTCTCCATTGGTTGTAAACTATTTTGAAGTAGAGTTTTGGTTCAAAGGTGGTTGAATATTATTTGGAAATTGAGTGTTGGTTGGAAGGTGATTGCATTTGTTGGGGTTTTAGAGACATATTTTGAAAGTCTAGCAGAGACCACACCATGCCCCATTTGCATTATTTGAGATTGACCATACAGACATTATATGACATGACTACACCAAAAAGAGACCATACCATGAACTCTCTGCATTATCATTTGTCTAGACCATACGATACCCATCATGTAATTTATTTACGCTATTCATTTGAAATGACTACACCAATCAGAGACCAAACCTTTACCCCCTGTGTTAGACAAGAAGAGACCACACCATGAACTTTCTGCATTATTATCTGGCTAGACCATACCTATATATTTAAAATGACTACACCTATCAGAGACCATTCCTTTACCCTCTGGATTATTACCTTATTGTCCATACGGACACAGTCATGTGAAATGACCACACCGTGGTTTGTTTATTTAAATAATTTTATATAAAATTTGATAGTGGTGGACAAAGTGCTGGAGATAACCCAGCATGACCCATTACGTCACCTCGGAGTGACCATACGGTACCAAATATCTAATTAATATGAATTATTTTTCTAAAAAGACTGCACCAACAAGAGACCATACCATGAACTCTCTGCATTATCATCTGGCTAGACCATACGACACCCATTATTTAATTTATTTGCGCTATTCATTTGAATCAGAGATCAAACCTTTACCCCCTGTGTTAGACAAGAAGAGACCACACCATGAACTTTCTGCATGATTATCTGGCTAGACCATACCTATATATTTGAAATGACTACACCTATCATAGACCATTCTTTTACCCTCTGGATTATTAACTCCTTGGCCATGCGGACACAGTCATGTGAAATAACCACACCATGGTTTATTTATTTAAATTATTTTATATTAAATTTGATAGTGGTGGACAAAGTGATGGAGATAACCCAGCATGACCCATTACGTCACTTCGGAGTGACCATACTGTACTAAATATTTAATTAATATGCATTATTTTTCTGAAAAGACTACACCAACAAGAGATCACACCATACGGACACAGTCATGAAAAATGATCACACCATGGTTTTTTATTTAAAAAAAATACATTAATAAACCAACCAGATAAAAGTTACAATACATCAATAAATCACCATAAGAGACATTACATTTTTAAAATAAAACTCGATTACATCCTTAATATTTCTTCTGCATTACATGCGGGAATCTCATTGGATTCCATTGAAATATTCATTTTGCATTATATGTGACAACACAATCCTTTAAGACTTCATACAATGCATCAAACGTAAATGGTTTCTTTGTGTCTTCACGAAAGTGGATACGAGCTCTCAAATTTTGAAAAAAAAATTGCGAAAAAAAATAGTATTACAAATTCAAAGTACTTAGTATTCAAACGATAAAAAGATTAAACTAATTTTGGGATACTCACTCGATTTTCGTAAGACAATCCTAGATGCCTAAAGTTTACTTCAGCCATTATTGTAGCATAAACTTTAACTTCCTTGTTGATCAATATGAATCCTTTTTTAACCGATATCTTTGTTCTATTATTACCATTTCCAGTAAGTCTCATGTTTAATTTCCTAGAACTTGTTAAATGAGATTGGACATACACCAACACAAGGGATTCAATTATATAGACAACTGCAACCTCTAGACGAGTCTTCTTTATTAAAGTGATCCCGAACCATGAGTAGATGTATCAATGACACCGAAACATGTGTTTGCATGTGCCTCTTAAAAATATAACTTTATTAACCGAGTATTTTAAAAATTTCCCTATAAATTCACTGCTTCTACACCAAACAACACATACTTAAACCTAGAATCGTATCATCTCATCTCCATTTATTGTAAGTTATTAAATTAATCATGTGTATTCAAACCAAAACATCTACTAAAAAAATGGATACCTTTGATAATTCAGAAGAATTAGTTATTATAGAATCTTGTATCACTCAAACAACTCGTCCAGAAGTGCGTGCAGGAGCAGTAGAACCACTAGTCTTCTGGGTCCGAGTATGGAACAATTATTTTTAGAGATTATGGAATTGATCGCCAAAGGACGATGCAAAACATTCATGATAGATATCTAGTAATCCAGCAAGGCGTGGTGGATTATATAGGCATCCAACATGGTATTTTTGAGAAATACAGATATCCTGAATCTTTGACAAAGGAAATACGTGTAAATCTTTGCCCTCGTATTAATCATTTTTATTGATATGTTTTTTAATCCTAAAATAAACATTTAAGTTTATGCTTCATGGTTATAGGAGAGACTGGGAGAAATGAAATACCGACAGCTAAATGGGAGGGATTTTGAATTTAAGGAGTGTTATGAATTTGCAAAGGCAAACTTCTCTGATTTTGTTGCTGGAGTGAGTTTCTGTCATCATCCCGATGGTGATTCCGATGAATATTAATGCAATTAATTATTTTAAGGATTTTGTGGGTATCTTTTTGTAAGCCCTCACGAGACAAAGCTCGTTCATTGGTGTCGGCTAGTGGTTTAAAAGCTTGTTGCACATGCTAAGTGCAACTGTGTCTCCGGAAAAAACAAGTTAGGGTTTAGGATTCAGAGTATGGTTTTGTTAATTGTACTTCAATCAAAGTACTTTTTTTTAATTAGTTATTTTAGATTTTTAAGATTGACAAAGTAAATAATTGAAACGTTAGATTCCATTGAATAAACTGTTATTATGGACCCACCAGTCTGGAAAAAAAGAGACTAGTCCCTTTTTTCTATATCATGCTTTAATCTTTGCACGTGGACCAAACACCTTTCAAAATTAGTCGTCAGTGTTTGCAGGCATCCATTGAAAAAAGGCCCTATATATACCCACTCGTTCCCATTTCAAAACCACACCTTCCACACTGCAAATATCCTAATTGAGAAATTATTTTTAACTATGCGTTTTAGAATTATGGCTTACCAAAATTTTGGTATTAATGCTGATAATTTTACCATAGAGGAAGATTTATCTCTTTGTCGAAACTTAGTATTATATTATCCAGCAAAGGGTCATGAACATCTGATGAATGGCTAAATGAGCATGGAATGGTTGGAACATATCCATGCTAACTTCTATAATAAAACCGGTAACCCCAATAACCGGAACAGAGCTGGCCTTTTTTGGCGATATAGGGAAATAACAAGGGCAGTACTAGAATTTTCTACTTTAACCACTAAGGTTAATGAAAGGAGAATTAGGAATGAAACTGATGACGAAGTTGTTGCGAGATCTCTGGAGGAATGGAGAAGATGGAAAGGTTCAGATTTCAGGTACCAACCCCATTTCGAAATCCTAAGAGTGAAGGAAGAATACAACCCTTTTGTGTTGATTGTTCTTCGACGACGTCAAGATCGCCATCCAGGGTGTCGTACTAGTCGTTGAAAGTTTAAATTTATAGGTTTTGTGGGTATATCTCTTTGTAAGCCCTCACGAGACAAAACTCATCAATTGGTGCCGGCTAATGGTTTAAAGGCTTGTTGCACATGCTAAGTGCAACCCGTATCTCCGGCGAAAACGAGATCTTACTACAACATCGTCCTATAGTTTGTATCTGTTTTAATATTTGTTTTGTCATTTGACGGCTTTACTAACTCCAAGGAATGAATAAAAATTAGCCATATTATCAAATATAGTGTTTTAACAAAACCTTCAAAATTTCTTTCCATTAAGGTAGAAAATATATTAATAGCCTTTCATAATTTTATTTTATTGTTAGTCGTTCAACATTTTATTTTCGTATAACTGGTCAGTTTACCATGGAATAAAAGCTATGTCATTCGTTAAAAAAAAATTCTTCAATCAAAGATTTTTCATATAATATGTGTTAACTGACAACAATAGGATCCACTAAGAATAACATTTTAATTATAAATAATATTATCTACTAAACATTTGAATTATCATCTGTACCATCAGTGTCTGCAACCCACGGAGGTTGAAAAGGAAATCTTGAACGGATCATAGAAGTTGAGCCTGCCGAGCTGGTTTTTAGTAATGGTCCCCGAAGAAATGGTGAATCACGTGGTTCCCATATTTGTGGTGGCATTGTTCCTGTAAAACTTCCTAATCCAAAACTATTGTGAGATGACTGTTGTGATTCCTGGCCTATTATTGGTGATCTTGGTTGAAAGTGGCTTGTCGTTGTATCATTCTATGCTCCAACTCACTGTTCCTTGTTTTACGAGCTTGTATATGTTCATCTTTAGCTTGTATCTATTCATATTTCGACATTAGCATGTTCATCCTATCTCTTGTTTCATTGAGAGTCACTTTTCGAAAAACATAAATGAAATCAGAACTTTCCTGAAGCATTGTATACGCTTGTCCCTAGTGAGAGAAAAAAATAAAAAGCCAAAAATGAGATGATATAGGAAAATTTAACTATAAGTAAAAAATATCTGGAAAATTAAACCATCCCATGCTAAAAAAACTTACATAAGTAATTGGATTTGAGGCGGTACTAGTACATGGCGAGAAGGCTTCAGAACATCGATTTTATAAATATCATTTGCATACCCATGTACTTCAACTTCCCAATCAATTGTACCCAAAAATGTATTTAAATTAGTTAAGTGTTTCCAATACTTGAGATACACATTATATGTCATTATATGTACAAAACATCTTGCATCAGGCCAACAACCATCATCGTTGCTTACTCTCTGCAAAAAATCTCTACTCCCACAAAGTGCTTTTGGTGGGTTATTCGGAATTGCTATAGTGAGATTATTTTTCCTCCAATAACGATCTCCTAAGTAGAGTATACTATGTACAAATTCAAGTATTATTTTACATTCAAAATAGGAACAAGTCCGGGTAACCACAGTTATAAAAGAAACAAAGATTAGACAAATTTTAATCACGCCAGCTAAAAAAATAAAGAAGCACAACTCACATCCATGTTGGGACAATTGAATACAACCCTTTTGTTGGAAAGTTCCATAGTCGTGCGTACATCGTCTTCTTGAAGAACAGTTGTGGCAGAAGCCCACAGACGCCAATTCACACCATCTTCCCTGAGCTCAATAAGTGTTGTCTTAGGGATTTGTATACTGACAGCGTTCTTACTTGCCTTCCACTTTGAAGATATAGGCCTTTCATCCTCAGTTGCAGATGTCAGTGAAACATTTGGTTGACAAATGCCAAGATATTCATACCCACAGAACTGGCAAGTCATAACAATCAACAGATGAAACACAAACTTATAGTCCATTATTCCTTGAATCACTAGAGTAATCAATCAATATATAATATAAACGTAGAAATAAAGAACATGATTTCTTGATCATTTTAATCAAGGGTATGTATTAGTTTACCTCTAAGATGTGGAATGGCCCATTAATCGACTTCTGCTTCCTGCATGAATAGTCAAGTGACACATATAAGATTTGGAAAGCAACATCATCCCAGTCATACTTTCCAACAGTGCTAAGATCCTCAAATGTGGCTAACCATCCAGCATCAATGTAGTTACTCGCATTAGAAAAGAAGAACTAGCCCAAACAAAACATAAAAAAAGATTTAGCCACTCTATCCACAAGGCTCACATCTGAACTCAACCTATCCAAGTACGTTGGAGTGAAGTATTCCTTTAAAAATGCCACTGTCAATGCATTATGGACCATGAACCGGTATACCCTCTGCCTTGGTCTGATGTGCATCTTTCAACTCTGGAAATACATAGGTCTTTACATAATCAAATGTGTACTTGGTGGATTCATAGGGAATATCACTACCAATACCAATACTTATTCTTGTCAGCATTCTCCAGTCAAGCGGCGTAAATCCCATATCACCAAATGGAAAATAAAAAGTGTGGGTTGTATTCCATAATCGTTAAACAATATCATCTATCAGGGCATGACAACTCTCACATACTTTCATGTTCAAACGACGTCCACATCCGGCGTTGTTAGTAAGATATACAACTTCCTGACTACGTTCCTTCAAGTTTTTATAAACATCAATAATCGAATATAGAGACCCACGATGTGTATAGTGGCTTTTAGCAGTTGTAAAGATGATTCTCTTTGAAGCGTGAGGTGCATCATCAACTACTCTTTTATAGTTGTCTAGGTTTAGCCTAAAATGCGCAGCTTCAAATTCATTACCTTCATATTCACCAATACCATATCCAGATGCATCATCATTATTACCGACAGTTTGAGAAACAACTTTACGCTTGGGATTGATTTTTTTTCCTACCTCTAAATCTCGAAGACATGGATTTTCTACAAAAGTAAAATATACCATTTTAGTGTAAATGTTTTTAACTAAAATTAGAGGAAAAACAAAACAAAATACTCAGTACCGACCAATCATGTTCACTCAATACAGTTTTCATTTCTAAGTTCAATCCTTCAATTTAACTAATAACAAAAAATCACACATTCATATTGATACAGTTAAAAATTCTTCAGAAATCAACCACATCAATGCAAAAACAAAACTAGCTGGGATAAGGACACAATACTGCAAAAAGTGTAATGACCCAAACAAATAGATACTTAAATCTAAATCTAACACTTTTCATTTGATACACAACAAACATTTCATCCAGAAAAGAGAATAGCAAAACCCATCAACAAAAGTAATAATTTACAAATAAATAATGGAACAACATTCATAGTCTTACTGCATGTAGAAGCTAGAAACAGAGTTTGAAAAGACCCGTTGTTGTTCACTGCATATAGAAACTGGAAGTAGAATGCTAAAAAAAAGAGGTTTTTGATTAGTTCTTTCTAAAGCATAGTATCAAATTTCTCTATTTTTTCTCTATAAGTTTTTATTAGGAGAAATATGGCAGAATACACAGAGACACCAACAAAACCCATCACAACAGAAATAAATGAAAAGAAAAAAGCAGAACAGAGTTTACCTTTTTTATCAACTCTTTTCATTTGCAGACAAATATGATTATTTCTTATGAGTATAGGAACTATTGGAGCTATTATTCATGGTTCTGCTACTCCTGTTTTTTTCCTTTTATTTAGTGAAATGGTTAATGGGTTTGGTAAAAATCAATCTGATTTTCAGAAAATGACTAGTGAAGTTTCAAAGGTCAGTCAATTCTCATAAATTTCCCTCTAAGATTGCAATTAAATTCTCCAAAATTTTAAACTTATAAGTCTTGTTTTCTTGTTTTAATGTAGTATGCTCTGTATTTCGTCTACTTAGGATTAGTTGTTTGCATTCCATCCTATGTTGTAACATCATGTCTCTTTTTGTGTAGAAATTTCTATTTTGTTCTTCTTCTTGGTATTATCATAGTTAAAGTTAGAGTAGTTAAGAGCTTCCACAGTCATGAGGTGTTATAAAAGCTAAAAGATTAAAACAAAGAAAGGTTTAGAACTAGCTCGTATATATATATATTTGGTTCTCATTGAACAAAGAAAGGTTTAGAACTAAATTGCTGCAAAGCTACCATCTTAGTTAAACAAGTCTGAGAGCAGATAAAAGTGATTCATTATATATAAAATTCAAACAGTCTACTAGCATCCAACCCGTATATGCTTATTTCTCAAACTGCCTTGTGGACTCTCGACAAAGTAAGTTTCAATAGAGTTTGGAGAGTTGGTTCAATAGCTCAAGTTGTAAAGTTTAGCCCTTCTCTAAAAGTTAGTATCAGGTAAAGTATCATCTTGAGAGAGCTATTCTGGGAGAGAAGCTGCTCATACTCACACTCACAGTCCTCATTAGAGTTTATGCTTAATTATATAAAAAATAATTAGAACCCTCGAGTTGTAAAGCTACAGAAGCTAAGTCTAAGAACAGAGAGATAAACCTACATAACCTTTCTTCTCCATTCCAATTTCATACAGTAAATATAGAGCATAATAGAGAGTTCAAAAACAATCATTCTTCTCCATTCCAATTTCATACAGAAATGAATTATGTACTATCTTACTTCAAAAACAACAACACAACCGTTTAACAAAGTTATAGAGAGATAAAGCTACAAAGCTAAGTCTAAGAACAGAGAGATAAACCTACAAAACATTTCTTCTCTATTCCAATTTCATACAGTAGTTGGGATTGGGCTTTTACAAAGCATCAAATCACATAATTATACAACAACCCCCAATTTCAATTTCATAAAACCCCCAATTTAAATTTCATAAAACCCCTGATTTTAAAATCACACAATTTGTATGCCTTAAACACTAACGGTAATTGAATAACAGTCATAACTGTTTCTCCAAGAGCTTCTAATAAAACCCAATTAAACTTCAACCATTAAACAAACTACAAAGCAAAAAAAAAAAAATCTTCAACTTTCGGTTCTGAATCAATCTAAAAAATATTGTAATCAAGGGGTTTTAAACATACCTTTCAAATGATTGGATTATATAGTGCTATATTCATCTAAACCATGATCTGTTATCAGCTAAATCGAAAGTATTCGGGTTGTTTCTGAATTTGGGGCTAATTTTTCTTTTCTATCTGAGAACTAGGGTTCGTATGAGTAGAATGAGAAGAAAACTCCAGACGCAATGGTATAACTGCGTTTCTCCATACGCAAATAAAAACTGCGTTTCTCCAGACGCTAAATTTAGTTACGTCTGTCTCTCAGGCGAACTATATATGTGCGTCTCACTATAAACGCACCTTTTAACTCCGTCCCATCTTAAACACAATTTATAAATGTGTTTCAATCAAACGAAATTTATAATTCCATCTTGTATCAGACGTTGATATTAATACCGTCCAGTTTAACTTTGATGCTCAAAGAGCGTGCCACAGTTATACTTAAAAGCTAAATTTGGCATATCTTTTAGCTTTTATAGCACTTCATGATTGTGGAAGCTCTAACGTAGCAGTTAAAAAAAAATTAGATATTATTTAGTCAGAAGGAATGAAATGTTTTTCGTTTGAAAAAAAAATTCCCCGAATTTTTTTTTCTCATGTTTAGTAAATAGCTCCAAAATAAATAAATTTTAAAATACATGGGCAGTGGCTGCTAGATTTATCTTCTTCAGAAAACATAATCCCATGGGTTTGCTTCCCCCCATCCACTCGTACCATCATTTTAAAATAAAAAAGTTTAGCTAAAATATTTTGCACTGTCCACTAGGATTAATTAAAAACGGACTAGAAAAAAAAGAAGCCTGATATAGGGGCTCCAATATCAATAGAGGGGCTCCAATAATAAGACGAAATAGGGACATTATGAAGTAAAACTCAAAAACCTCTTATCCATAATATTTTTGCAATGCCTAAACCACCCTGATTAGTTAATCTTAATTAAACTAACTAATTAAAAAATTAAGCTAATCATGATTAATTAAACATAATCTTAAACTTAATCAAATGATTTGATTTATTTTTTTTTGAATTTGTGTTTGGTGGGAAGAAAAACTAGATGAAATTTAAGAAAATTTTGTCGTTTTTTTTTTAAACCCTAGATTTTGATTCAATAAACCATAGTAGCATTGAGTACACCTCTAACTTATACTCTTGATCTTTTTATGGCTCAAATTTGATGAAATCACGATTTGAAAGATTGATTTTTTGTTGTTCAGAAAAACTTACGGTTGGGTTTCATGTCGAACCCAACCGTAACCCTAAGAACACCGAAGAACACCATTTTTTCCCAGATTTACTGTTGGGTTTTCAACCAAACTCAACCGTAACTTGAAGAACAATGATGAACACCATTTTTGCCCAAATTTACGGTTAGGTTTTCAACCAAACCCAACAGTAACAAATCTTTAAACCCCAATCGTATAATTAGAGAAATAGATTTTAAGATTTTTTTCATTTCTATCTTGTAGAGAATTGAAAGACGAAGCTAACCCAAAAAAAATGAGGTCAATCGGACATCGTATGAAGGAGTTATGATCAAAACG
>JAJJMC010001794.1:433768-484890 GCA_023531435.1 Papaver californicum | reverse complement strand
TAATATGAAGAATTAACCAATTACGGTTGGGTTTTAAGGTAAAACCCAACCGTAAGTCGAAGAAAAATGAAGAACACCATTTTCTTCCCATAGTTATGGTTGGGTTTTGCCTTAAAACCGAACTGTAAGCCATCCCTTGGAGCATTGAGTTTTAAGGTCAAATTTGGGTTTCAAAATAAAAAAAGTGAACTTATTCAATCATTTTAACTAGATTGAAGGTAAATTGGGTCATTCAAACAAAGAAAAACTGAAAATCACACAAATTAGAGAATCCAATTTTGTGGTATCCAATAGAATTTACAGTTGGGTTTTGGGTTAAAACCCAACCGTAACTTATTCTGTTAGTTTTTGTTACAATTTCAACATGTATTTACGGTTGGGTTCTGCCTAAAAACCCAACCGTAACCCAACCGTAATATGAAGAATAAACCTTCCCCAGACTTACGGTTGGGTTTTAAGCCAAAACCCAACCGTAACTAATCTTTAAACCTCAATCTTAAAATTAGATAAATATATTTTAAGACTTTTTCATTTCTATCTTGTAGAGAATTGAAAGACAAAGCTAACCTAAAAAAATGAGGTCAATCGGACATCGTATGAAGGAGTTATGATCAAAACGGTGAAATCTATTTGTATCCAGGAATAGTTACAGTTGGGTTCGCCAATAAACCCAACCGTAAATTTGGGCTCAATGAAGCCCAAAAATCTCAAATTTACGGTTGGGTTTATTGGCGAACCCAACCGTAAATATTCTTGGATACATTTCATCGTTTTGATCATAACTCCTTCATACGATGTCCGATTGACCTCATTTTTTTTTGGGTTAGCTTCGTCTTTAAATTCTATACAATATACAAATGAAAAAATCTTAAAATCTATTTATCTAATTATACGATTGGGGTTTAAAGATTTGTTACGGTTGGGTTTGGTTGAAAACCTAACCGTAAATTTGGGCAAAAATGGTGTTCATCATTGTTCTTCAAGTTACGGTTGGGTTTGGTTGAAAACCCAACCGTAAATCTGGGAAAAAATGGTGTTCTTCGGTGTTCTTAGGGTTACGGTTGGGTTCGACATGAAACCCAACCGTAAGTTTCTCTGAACAACAAAAAATCAATCTTTCAAATCGTGATTTCATCAAATTTGAGCCATAAAAACATCAAGAGTATAAGTTAGAGGTATACTCAATGCTACTATGGTTTATTGAATCAAAATCTAGGGTTTAAAAAAAATAATAATCTACTATGATTAAAATGGAGAAGGAGAAGATATGGAGGAGATGGAAAGATTTTAATTAAAGGACAAATTTGTCTTTTTTTTATTAGGTAAAGGGTAAAATGGACATCTAACTTTACCTCTAGGACATCCTTTATCGTAAAATTGGATCACCTCGCCTCCACTTGAAGCCCCTCTATTAATGTTGGAGCCCCTATATCATGCTTCAAAAAAAATATCAGAACAATGGATATTGGAAAGAGACGTAGTTGTAATTGCAGCTATGGACAACTGAAGCATCAAAAGCAATGAAAGGTAATTCGCTGTTAGAAATTTTTTCTTAATCTTCTTGATTATATAGATAGACAATACCTGTTAGAAACAGGATGGGTCTCAAATTTAAAATTTGAACACAGGATTTGTGACAGACATTTCGTTTATTTTAGATGAAAATGATGCAATAAATATAGTAACGGTATACGAGAAGTTATGATGAAACTCCTTCCCACACAGAATTACAGAAAATGAAGAAATAAAATACACACCTATACTGTGGTACTATGGGGAAAACATACAATCCAACAGAGAAATGAAAGGTCGGCGACTATGGGAGAAACATATGAACGACAGATAAAACGATGAGCCAATATTAACCGGTTGTTTCGGGACTGCGAATAACTTAGGCACATTTGAAACCAGATGGAACCTTCTTGCCACAGGTATTAACAATTAAACTGAGGTCGACGGAAACGTTAAGGTTAATTCCCAAAACTTGAGCTTTAATGGCAGTGCATAAGCAAACAGCAGCTTGAAGATCAGTTAAACCACTAATGAGACTGCAACAAGGAGTGTTAGCTGGTGTTCCGACGACAAGGTGCACAACATCATTTAGCAAATTAGCACAAACACCCAATTTCAGAGTATCTCTTGGGCAGCTAACAGGCTTATTTGATGACGGGGATTTTGGCGAGGGTTTTGGTGGTGTTTTCGTTGGAGGGTGTTTAGGTGTAATACTCTTTTTTGGAGGTGGTGGGCATGGAACATAAGTTGAAGTCACAAGGGTGAAGAAAAGTAGGTTCAGAGATAGAAAGAGGACAGCTGGTGTCAAAGCCTTGGAACCTGCCATATCTTAACTGGTAGCTAATGCCTGTGAGATTCAAGAGGATTTTGTGGGTGCTAGATATGTTGAAGTGATACAGGAGCTAAGGTATTTATAGATGGAATAGTGAGCGGTTGAGGTTCTGAGAATTAAAAAGAAAAATACGAAAAAGTGAGCCATGTGAAACCATTGTGTATCGGCAACGATGACAATTACCCGAGACGGAAAGAAGGCATGACCACTGAAAAAGATATTGGTGCAACTTGTATGTTATAGGTCCCTACGGTGGTTGAAATTGAGTTGGAATTTTGTTTTGTTTATTTTGACATGTGCATTAGATTCACTTGATTACAAACTTCTTCTTATTCATGAGATAAGCAGATACAGCTAAGGGATAATGTCCATGTCTGTCCTGTTTAGTTTCCGGAAGATATTTCGAGTTGGCTCTTCTTATCCTCAAGAGTTTCTGCAGGGTGCATACAACTAATGTACATTTCAGCCTGTTTTATTTCCCGAAGTTAGATTGAGCACTGTGAAATTTAACTCCAAATGCTGCTAATGTGCCATATTATTCATTTGCTTTCACATAATTCATGTGCCAATGCTGCCATCGTGAAATCTAATGCACATTTAGGTAGGATTCAAGCCTCGGACTTATTGATAAAACAACCGAGTGTTCAAACAAACTTAACTATCGGACATTTGTACGTTCCGACTACTGAATTGATTTAAACCAGAGAAATGTAAAGAATTAACCCTTTTGACGTTCATGAACCCAAACCATTGTGATAAAACAGTAATAAAGATAGCTTTCTTGCCTACCATATAATGAGCTGTGTTGCTTGAGGTGAAGTACCTTGCTTTACAAGATCACAAGTTGTGATGGGGAAACCTTTGTTTGTTGTAAGTTTTTTCTTGTAAAAATTTGTCCAAAGTCTTTACTTTAAGAAATAAGAATCATTTTTTTTCTTTGTTCAAACACCATCACCACCACCAGGAAAGACTAAAACAACCGGAAGCCTAAAAGGACATAATTGACAATACAAGAGTGAACAGTGCGATAGCATCCACAACTTTTATGATAATAACATTTACAAGTCTATACTATTTGTCTTTACAAGACAAACAGAACAATTTGAGGGGGGAAATCAAGTGAGGAACAGTAATAAAAACGATTGTCTTTTACAACTTATGGACCAAAAAAAAACAGTGTTTCCATTTTTTTTACTTTTTTATGGATAAAAAAATACCCTAAAAATATATATCTCGTTGGAAAAATGCCCCACAAAAAAAAAAATATGGGAAAATACCCTATCGTTACATTTTTCATCCAAATATCCTTAAATGGTCAAATTGTGCACACTTGACTTTATACTTGTGTGGGCCTAAAGACGAGATTGCCCTTTAGCTGTCCAAATCTAACCCTAAGAGACGTGGCAAAATCCAAAAGTAAGGGTAATCTCGTCTTAAGGCCCATACGTGCATAAGGTCAAGTGTGCACTGTTTGGCCATTTAACGGTACTTGGATGGAAAATATAACGATAGGGCATTTTTCCATAACTTTTTTTTGTATGACGTTTTCCCAACGGGATATGCATTTTTGGAGTATTTTTCCAATTATCCCATAAAAAACTATTACTCAAATAAATATCTTCACTATCATCCACCTATCTTTCAGTAAAATTTGTTTTATGCTTCATAAAAAGAATTAGAAAAATCACACCCTGTATTAAAATATTTCTTGTATTTAAATAAGTGTGTATTAGCCTGGGAAGGTTACTTCTGTCATATATTTTTCTTATCAAATTGTATTAGAGTCTAATCTTAGCTTCGAGCATCTCTGATGGGAACTTGGACAGGTTCCTATGTGGTACTATTGTAAAGACACTGTTGTATGATATGGTAACAAAATTTCCTAAATAATACTCTATTTGTTTCTCATAAATTAAACTACTTAGTTTAAATTTTTTTTAAGAATTAAATTATTTTATTAAACAAAACAATAATTCTAAAATTATTCTTTTAATTAATTATTATTAGTATAAAAAATATATATAATTTGAAAGCCATGTTTATACTCATTATTTAGGTATTTTAAAATGCTTTCCAACGATATAAAGTTTGCAAATATTTGTGGTATCTTTTTTTTTGATCGGTCAATAGCAGGAGATTCATTAAAAAAAAGGTACTTAAGGGGGTACCTCAACCCAATAAATACAACCGACAAAAAAAAAAAAAAAAAAGGAAACCGAGTTTTGAGTCGATCACCCAAAGAAAATAACAAAGAACAAAGAGCCGAGTAAAACTAATAAAAAACATACACCGAACGTCTCATATCCAAATCAAAGCGGTCGATAGAAATACGAATCCCATAAAACTATCACCATGTTAGTTGTTAAACCCAGCATCTTAGTGTTTGACTCCGCCCAAAAATATGCTTGCATCTTAATATATCTAATTATACTTTCCAAATTTCTCTTTTTGTTATCGAAGATTATAGAATTTTTTTCTTTCCAAATGCACCACCATATTGCAACCGGTAAGTTGTTCCAAATACAGTCAAGTCTTTCATCACCCCAATCATGAATCCAAACTTTTATAGTTACGGAAATATTACTGTCATAGTTCCAATTGAAGTTGCACCCTTCTTCTTCGCCAACAATCATAGAATAAATGGACACTTGTTTCATCTTCTTCTTCATAAAACCGGCACACCCTATCCACATTCATACCCCCTTTAAAGAGCTTGTACGTCGTCATCAACTTTTCATGGTATATAATCCATAGAGAAAAGTTTACTTTGTACGGATAATATCGACTCTAAATAATCTCACTTGGAAAACTAATGTCGCCTTGGTCACAAAGAGAATCAACACCACACTTAACGTATAAGCATCAACCGTATTGTTTCTATCCACCATCCATACTCTCGAGTCTAAGACCCCTTCTTGAATATTCACCACTTCTATTAATGATTTTATGGTAGCAACCTCCCTCATTATGGCTTGAGAATATCTACTCCTAGACATGATCTTCCATTTGATGCCGTTATTCGAGATCTCATATAACTTAGCCACCACTTTCCCTTTTGTTCTTGAAGCTTCAAAAGCCAAAGGAAATCTATTGCACAAGACTTCGTCTATCCAAAGATCTTCCCAAAATCTAATTTCATTTCCTGCGTCGATCTTAAATTTCACATGTTTGTTAAAATCCTCGAGCTCATTATAAATATTGAGATATGTCATTTCCAAATTTTACTAATTTTATTACCCTAAAGGTATAATTGAAAATAATACATAAAAGTATTCTCATCTTCTCTTTACCTTAAAAATTATGCAAACTTGAACTAGCTCAATATTTAAAGAACATAGGGAGCAGGAGGTTTA
Organism: Papaver californicum; assembly: GCA_023531435.1. Classification (NCBI taxonomy): domain Eukaryota; kingdom Viridiplantae; phylum Streptophyta; class Magnoliopsida; order Ranunculales; family Papaveraceae; genus Papaver; species Papaver californicum. The sequence goes on along the minus strand of JAJJMC010001794.1, from coordinate 479,193 downwards.
AGAAATCCATCTCCAATTGAATCTTTGTATACCAAACTAGTCTAGTTGTATAAATATGATTGGTTAGATAATATTATATTAAAATATAAAATTTTAATTATCCAAAAATTAAGAAAAAAGTAGGTGATATGTATCCTTCACATCGTCTAAGTGAAACTCTAAATCTAGAAAGTGAGTTTGAGGATGTTGTTCTAACCATCTCTCCAACTCATTTTCACATCTTACCCCAGATTTGCGTTGGAGAATGATTTTGGTTAAAAAGAGAATATTTCATATGTGGCTGCGAAACTAGGAATTTACAAGAGTCCCTTTGGAGATGCTCTTAGAGTAATAATAGTATCAGCAGATTAGTTTTAAGTCCTAGTTGTTTTTTTCTTACATGTTCAGTATTCTAATATCATGTTTGGTTTGATGAATTGAAGGTAATCCAATTCCTATGGAATGTGCCCAATTACTTGAACCAACATGACAAATCAATTCTGTGTAGTTAAGATTTTTGATTTCTTAGAATCTGATTCTCTCCAAAATAATAGATTTCCAAAGCACTGGTCCAATAGTGCAATGAAATCAGATTCCGAAATAAAAACAAAAGTAATTGAATTACCTCAAGCAAACATTAATTATTTGGATTTGAATTCAATTCCTTGGAATTCAGTTCCAAGAATTGGATTACCCCATAATTGAATTCCTAGGACTCCAATTCTTCTAACCAAACGAGGTGTACGTTTAGAATAATCTCAATATCACTTTGTAATCCCTTCATCCCTAATATAAAGGCGGAAAAAAGAGCTTCTCTTAGATTAAGAGTTTTTTTTTCTTTTTTGAAATTTGAAATTTGAAATTTGAAACAGTAATTTCCTATTTTTATCTTATTTACCCCTATTAAATCCCTAAACAATTAGTTAGAATTATCTATAAAATATTAAAAATATAAAACATATTAAGAGTTTCTATTCCACTAAAATATTAGAGTAGTGTAATTATCCTTGGGAATATCATAAGCATTAACGTAGTTTGTTGATACTCATACTCTTTAATAAGGGTATATATGGAAGAAACCACATAGAAATTGATTTTTTGCCTATCTAATGGGATTAGAGAATTTCACTTCTTTGCCTTTATATTGGGGAGGAGGGAGTATATCTTCAATAAATTATAGGGTTTATTGATTTTTAGTACTTAGGTTTTGTCCAATTTTAGCTTTTGGTATAACATTTATCTAACTTAGTGGTTGATACTTGAAAATATTGTTGACCAGCGTTAACTCGGTTAATGTTAGAGCATTGCCCACCAAGCGCTGGTATGTCAAGTTTGGTTTTCAGGTTTAGTTTCAAAAATCAGTCGCTTGATAGGATTACTAAAGTCAACCTCGTTAGGTTAGACAAGAAACATAGAAATGTTGAGACTTGCTCTAATTACTCATCAAAAATTGAAGACGTATTGAAGACAAGGAAGACATTATTCTTCAGCTTGAGGTTAATAACTACAGACTTGACTTGTTCCATTTATATCTTTCTTCTTACAATTTTTAATTCATTGAAAAGATAACATGTGAAGTTTGTTACAACGAATATTGGTGACTTGGTCATTATACTATGATCAAAGTATCAAAAGGAAAGATATACGATAGTTGTTTCGACAACTTAAGTATATGGAGCTACGAAGTATATGTAGTTTATCTATACACTTTGATATTGCACTAATTGGTAACTTGTTATTATTTAGTGTATTGAACTTTCGAAAAAATATATATTTTAACAAAATTTGTTAGAACAATTTCAGAAACATATGTTAAAGTAGGTTATTTGCAGAACTTGTTTCGTAGTGCAAAAGGGATTCGGGACCGATCCCATGACCGACCCTAGAAGTGGGACCGATCATAGGACCGATCCAGGCTATGTCTAACTTGTTTTAAATTTTCGGTTTATCTATATATTATCTTCACGGTTTTTTTTTTCAGATATCGAGATGTACAGGAATTAGATTGGGAATGTTCATAAATGTCGACATAATATGAACACGTGCAAAACTGTAATATCTTATTGTTCAAGTTATTCATTTGATGCTCAAGGCGAGATCCTAAGATATCGATTTTCTATATCATTTATGGTATCAAAAGTATATGATTTTCATTCCCATAAGATTGCAGATCTCTAGTAAGTATATTAGTCAAGTATATGGATGTATGCTAGGTAATCTTAGTTTTCATACTAAGAGAGATATCGATTATGAGTTGGAAAATATTATTTGATTTTATTTTCGAAATCAAATACTATAAGATCTTTGTTAATTTTGGAAAATACATTTATTGCATATCTTTAAGAATTTTCGAAAGTGGTAGATCTTGTTTCCAAACAAGGTCTTAGATGTGACACTATAAATAGTGAGTCTTGTATTATTACAAAGTGTCATAAATGGTAGTGAGTAGTCCATCAAGTCGAATTGCAAATGACTCGGGAAATTCACAATTAGTTCATTCTGGTTTAGTTCCTGCCGTGAAATGGACACCTAAAATCCAAGACAATTATGTCCCTCATCTTTATGTTTTTTGTTTTATTTTTTTTTATCTTTTTCTCTCTCCAATTTAAAAACAAATCACAAAAAACTCATAACTAGCAAAATATATCCGATTTTAACAAAACTTATATTTGGAAAGGGATTTTGATGACCTACAAAACAAGATCCATTGTTGATTGTAAATTCGAAAGTTTTTTTTTTCGAAAAAAAATAGCTAGGATGAAACTGGTTGCATCCTGGCTTATACTGAAACATAAAAAATTATATGAAAAATAGCTAGGATGAAACTGGTTGCATCCTGACTTAAACTAAAAAGAATGTTTTAAAAGAATAGCTAGGATGACACTGGTTGCATCATGACTTAAAACAAGATAGGAAAAATTATAATACCACCCGCTTCATATAAAGAAAAAGAAAAAGATTTTGCACAAATGCACAACCATCACCACTACCAACATTTTCAACCGCAACAAACACCACCTTACTGCCACCACCACTTTCAATAGTAACAGTTTACAGAAAACATCACCATCACCTCACCTCCAACGTAAAAATAAATAACTAGCTAATATGCAGAATAAAACCAGGTACATCCTGATGAAACCATGCTTCTTTGTCATAAATATATAAGATAAAACCAGATACATTCTGAAAAATTTTATTTTATTTTCTTAGAATGTACAAAATGAAACTGGTTTAATTCATGTTTAATCTGTGAAGCAGTATGATGTACAGATGGTAGTCTGATTACGTAGGATAAAACTGATTTCATTCTAGATGGTTATAGGTTCCTTCTGATTTAAAGCAGGATCAACCTAGTTCATCCTAGTTTACATCCTAAAAAATACACCACTATATCCTAAAAAATAGGGATATACTAATCTGCCCCCACTTTAATACCCGCAACTCACTTATGCCTCCGTTTTATTCAAAATTTCAATTATAGCCCTACCGTCAAGATTTCATCCATTTGACCATTAAGTCAGAGAACAGATGGTCAAGCACTGACGTTTGTTGGAAACCCTAGTAGATAGGTGTCGATATATAGTGTGAGATCCCTAGTTTACCCTTTTCGAGCCTAAAAGAATTATCTAGAAACTCTCGACCTATTTTCACGCATTCTTCTTATGCCTCAAAATAAATCTCTCTTCCACCATTAACAGTCCTACAGAAAATCATTGAAGAAGATGATGATGATAGTAATCAATTTCATATCGATTTTAATACCATCGTAGACGATGTTGATGATTTAAAATGGATTAATTTCACAACCGGGATTCATCTCGATCAATTTCAGCTCGATCGCATGCGGTAAAGAAGTAATGAAGATGAGATTAACAGTTGATTATGGTGATGATACCACTAGTTGGATTCTTTTCGTCTTATATTAGGTAAGTGATCCTTAATTCTTAATGTATTCTTGTTAGAATTGATAGTTGATTAAAAGTGGGTACTAAATTAGGGGAAAATTATGTAGATTCAATATAATTTTGATTGATTTTTGAATTGAGTTATTGAGGGCTTATATGAAATGGATTAGAATTGAGGTACAAATTTCGGTTTTTGGAGTTCTCTAATTCTAAATGGTGGCTTCTACTTTACAATGTATAACTCCATTAGATCGTTATTTATGCCAATAGGTTTCGCTGTTAGAACAAAGAATCAAGTCAGTGTTTAGTAGATCGTTACTATAAGATGTCAAAATTAAACTTAGCACTCAATCAGGAAATAGTGTTATTGGAGTTAAAGACATCAACTTGGATGGAATTTTGTCATTCTTACGTGCACTATCTTACATCGAATTTCCTTCTAGTTCCAGTCATTTGAGTTATTTAAACTTCACTTTATCTCTATGAAGCTTCCTTATTCAGTGACATGTACCAAAATAGTATCATTATTATAACATTCCTCTTATGATATAAGATCACATTTACCAAAATATTATTATGCTTTTAAAGGCATTGTACAATCCTATGTTGATTGAAAATGAAACGAATGAACCTAGTTACTATCTAATTTTATTTATTCGGCTATAATTGATCATTTTGATAGGTGTTTAAGTATTTGATTTCTAAAATTTGAAGATTAAGAATTCATGGTCGTCATAAATTTGTAGTTCATCATAAAAATAGAAATTAAGGTATTCACGGTTGCCTATTCTAGATTATCAAGCCATATGTATTTCGTTGGGGCAAGTGAGTGAGTGATTGGAGTGGCATTTCATCACAAATATCATTCTTTTAGTATTAACTTTTATTGCATTTTCTAACATTGTTATCCTTATGTCCAGGGGAATAGCCTTATGAGGGTTCTTAACGTAGCAACACTTTGTATCTATGAGCCTAAACAGATGTAAAAATAACACAGGAAATGACGAGAAGTAGGTTGATTCATTTGAATGTCCTAATTATTGATGCAGCTTATAATCAAGCAGGGATTCAGTACTCAGTAGTGAGAGTACTTGTACATTGTGTATGAAATCAACGGGAGTATTCCAGGTATTGCAGTGGGAAGTGCCTGTATGTTTCTAGTTCTTGGCACAATAGGTACTGGTGTGGAGCCAATATAATCTTGCCATTAGGTAGACATTGTTTTCTTAGTTCTTATTCATCTTTACTATATTCTATCAAACTTATGAATAACAAACTAGCAATGATTGTAAAATAGAGTATTAGCTCTGAATATATTGACAATTAACCAAAACTTCCCATGATATTTGTGCCATTTATAGTCTATATAATCTGATATGATTGAATTGGTTTTGGTTGAAAATATTCTTGAAAATTTTAAGGTATTTTCATGATTGTTCTTGTTTAATGTCTACTTCATGCTAATTAGTTGCATTGATTATGCTTACTGATCAGTCATTCTTCTTATTGTTGAATAGTATATTGTGTTTGTTTTCATGTAATATAGGGATTACCCTTGTGTTTTTGTAATGCTTTCAATTTTGGTTTGAATACTCATTATTGAATTTGCTTCTAGCTACATCTTCTTTATGTTAGCTAGATTCTCATTTATGTAGCTCAGTTGAAGTTTTTATTTGTCAGTTTTCTGTTGTGATTTTGATTTAACTATTGTTTTGTTCGTAATCAGGTTCTTTACTTGATTTCATTAGGTAAGGAATCATGATGTGGGCAAGAGAAAATGGGTTCCATTTAGATCTTATTTGCGTAGAGATGGTCGAAGAGGATTCAACATCAGTTAGGAGTTCTGAAGCTATTGTAACCCAATCCGTAGTACAGTTTTTCATCTTCATTTCTTTGTGGCATAGATATCATTATATATAAATTTGGTTTGGTTCAAGAAATTTTAATGCTTTGGTTCGAGAAATTGGGTGTTCTTCTAATGGTAGTTAGCGTTTGCTGTAACTGTTCTTCTAGGTAAAGGTCTATAAGGGTAAATCAGTATTTTTGGATAGAGAAAGTGTGCCATGTGGCAGAAAACAACTGTTAAGTCTAGTTTCAAAAAAAAACAGGATGAAAAAGAAAAAAAACGGAATCATATTTATAATTTTTGAAAACAACGGGATAGATTTACAATGGAAGTAATAAAACATGATTATATCAATAAAATTTCCTAAAAAATACACCACCACATCCTGATATAATGTCTATAACCAAAAAAGACACCTATTTGCTTCAACATGTCGTTACAGTCACAACCAAATTTCCTAAAAAATACACCAACACATCCTGATATAATCTCTGTAACCAAAAAAGACACCTATTTGCTTCAACATGTCGTTACAGTCACAACCACCTTGTGATGTACTGTGTATGAATAACTTGTCTCACGGATATTAATGTTTTATCTTCAAGTTGAATCTCTTAGTAATAACCACCGGGTTGTTTGGTGAAAAAGAATTCAAATATTAACGATTGCAGTATGTCTTTACATGGTGGAGGTACAACAAAGTATTACACCGAGTGTGGATACTTTAAGGTTATTGGTATGAAAAGAGAACAAATGTTATTATGATCGAGTGAGAAGCAATATTGGCGATGGAAGATGAAATCCTTAATCAGTATTTCCTTCCCTTGATCACAACTTCTATTTACTCAGTTTTTATTTTTATTAATATAATTTAGCTTAATTCATTACGAAACCCCTTTTGGTTTTATAAGAAGTTGAAAACAAGTAATAATTACACAACTCCTCATGAGAACGATCCTTAATACCTCTAAATTAGTTAGTAATAGTGGGAAATATCTTGAGTACTTTGTTGCGCTTTTGGCACGCATCAGGTACCTAGTATATCACTAACTTTTTCGTTCGTGGACTTATAAGACCCTTGGATAATCTTTATTCAAGATTTTAATCAACAAGGATGATTGGAGTACTTATTTGTTTTCACTTTAATTATAAGAGAATTTATAGTGTGGAAATATATTAAAGTAAAACAAACACATCACTATTTTGTTAACGAGGAAACTACAATCTTGTAGAAAAGTACTGGGAGTCCATGCTGAACACACACTGATTTAAGATGTTACACCTTTTGTCTACTTTCATACTTCTGACTAGATGTAGTAGAGAAAAACTAAACCCTTAAAGTTTCCCCACTTCAGTTGTATTCAAGCACCTATGAAACTCCAAGCAGAATGCTAATTCTCTTTACAAATTCCTCTTGTAAATATTCTAGCAGAACGCCAGTTCTCTTTGAACACGCTCTAAAGTGCTTCGTGAAGACTAGTACTACTCTCCCACCAACAGAAACCTATTTGATATCTTTTAGATATTATAATCAAGATAATAGAAATCTATTTGCTTTGATGGATCTTTAGGTAAAAAAGATGTCAAAGAAAACCTCCAACAATTAGGGTCTATACTCTTCAAAACTTGTAGAGACACCTAATTGATTCAACCTCACAAGATACATATAAATCAAGTTTAGATGGTAATCTTGTGGAACTAACAAGGTCAAGGATTAATAACTCCTTGTAGTTTCTATAAATCTCATTCCTCAAGGCCAGCGACTAAGATTTTGTCGCTCGATAGACTCTAGGTCGCCACTGACCAACGCTCCTCCGCCAATAAATACCTCATTCTTCTTCACATTTTTTTCACAATCTCCTTTACGAATTTTTCTCTAAAATTTGTTTCTAAAGTTTTTACTCTAAAATTTTTTCTGCCACAATGAATTTGTGAAAGAAAAAAAGAAACAAAAAAGGGAAAACATCAAGCACCCCAAAGAGTGGAGTGGACTGGAATCATAATAAAGACATGGAATTCCAAAATGTTAGACAACAAGAAGACTATGGTGTACTCGAGGACCATATATTTGGCTACTAAGCTAAGAGGTGGGTGGAGTGAGTTGTGTTTGGTGTATGGGTCTTCCTCATGCAGTTTAAGGGAGAGTCCGAAGATATCCTTGGTGGCGTTTCTATTATTTAAGTCATAAGAACCATAGGTATCAAATTGTTCAGGTAATATTAGAACGTTGGTGGAAGACTACAAATACGTTTTATTTCAAGGATCGAATGCGGTAAGTTTTTTCATTCTCTAATTTAATTTTTGAATTTTTATTTTTTGGTTATATATGCAAACTTTGTATTCACAGAGATTTAGATTATACAAAAAAGCTATAGATTACCCGAAATTTAATTTTAAATATTGTTTATTGAAGTTACACCATTAGATATGTACATTTAAACAGGAATACTATGTGAAGGAAATATGGTTCAATTTGACCTAGGGGAGTGGACAACACAATCGACACGGAAACAACACCTTGAATTGTACTATGCTGATGAGAAAGGAAATGCTATGCACAAAATTATATTCCGGTGGAATAAGAGTGTCTGGGTTGTTGAAGGATTTCTTAAAATGCTATGCTCGGAGAGTGGAAGAGAATCCAAGTTATGAGGATGTCGACCACTATGATGAGCTCAAAAGAGTGTTTTTGTTATACGTGTTAGGACAATGCCTTTTTCCAAATTCTAGCTCAGTGACAAGTCTTGGTTTTCTCGAAGCGCTTAAAGATTTAAAGCTAGATCCTGTATGAATGGGGTATGTACTGTTATCGGGGTTGCAAATAGGCATCAGTAAATGCTCGGGCTCCAAACCAAGTTTGAATTATTTTTGAGGAATCTTGGAGGTAAAAAACTAAAAAAAATTTACACCATTTAATTAATCTTTTTATTTTTTAAATGTTAATTTACTAACTAATTAAATTTTACCAATGTTTTCACAGTATTGGTGGTATACTTACTTCCGTGTTGCTGAACCGGCTCTACCAGAACCCACCAATGTTCTTCCAATTATAGAGAAGTACCAATCTAATAATTGGCTGCCCAATCAGATGGATGACGGTCAACACTTTCCTCTGACTCAAAGACTTCAACAAGTGTGCAGAACAAGCCAAAATATTATTACCATGCCATATATGGATTATACTGAGTTCCAAAGTCAAGATGTTCAAAGGATGCTACAGTTTGAGCTTATAATTCGATCGATATTTTACAATGGAAAAGGTGTTTGGTACTTCAACGAAAAACACCTTCTACACCTACAAGGGAAAACAACTAAAGCAACTAACCCACTTCCAAGCGGGGAGATATTTTATGAAGATTACTTGGCGTTGTTACAAAATGGTAAAGAATGGGAATATGCTGATGACTTGGTCGTGAAACCTGATGATATGCGTTATTTTTTTCATTGGTTCATCATAATTTGCAAGTCTAACATTGTTATGGCGTCGCAAAATTTGAGCAGGATGGATATGTCATCTTCAGGTTGATTTCCACTTGATGCTGATATTCTTCCTTACAACCTCCACTACCAACTCTAGACGCATTCGTGTATTCCAGTAGTCAGAGAGGTTCATCTTCTTTGTCAGCTATATATGCCACCGTTTGATTGGGATACATGGAGTATTGATCCACAAGGGAATACTATCACACATTCAATTACTTCTTAAGGTATCGATTGAACTTATCCATATTATGTGGTACAAGCTACCTAGAAGGAGTATCAGAGTAGGACGAACGATTTGTATTGGCAATCATAGAGAATTGAGGAATATTACTTGTAGAAAATGACCCAAATGATGAACAACATGCATTTGAAATGCCTACAAAATCATCCAATCGTACAATTCAAAGAAGTCGTAGAACCCGTCAAAGAAGTGGTATACCATAAGTCGTGCAAGAAACTCATATGACACATGGTGGCCTTGATGATGTAGAGGTTCTAGAAGCTCCTGACGGTGAACCACTATTTCTGGATGGTTCTCTTTATACCCCGATTTCTACTCCAAAAGGAGCCTTTAGCGTTTATCGGCCCGCTCCTCACCCCTTAGGCTCTTTTTCAAGGATTTTTGATTATACTCAATGTCCTGATGCTATTTAAGCTTCTGACGCTGCCTTGTTAAATAATAACGAATACGTTCCAGACTAGGCCTTTCATGGTCAAGAAAATCATTGGATTAAATGTAATTTTAATTGAATATAATGGAGATTATTGATTTAATTGAATACATTTTGGCGATTACCCTAGTTCTTAATACATTTCAAATTCTAAGAAGCAAAACTATGTGTTGATTAAAAAAAAATAAAAAAAATCAGATGAAATGATGTAGTAATATTGATTTGTGCATCAAAAACTAGTATGTTTTACTTTAAAAGTAAAAACCAATCAAGAAAATATAAAGTAAATTTATAAATTTACCTTTGTTGATGTTCTTTGTAGTATATATTACATGCGTGAATGTTAAGCTTGTACATCTTCTATAAATATGTGTGGCTGAATAAAAATTATATTTAATCAAAAATAATCGTTAGATTTACAATAATAAAAAACCATGATCGAAATTAAAAGTTATATAAGGACCCTTAGATGGAAAATTAATATACGACTAAGATCAGAATTCAGCGACAAAGTTTTAATCGCTAGCGGCTCAGAATAAGCCGCACGACCGAATCTTTTTTCGTGAATAAAAACACTGCCACAGTGGACAAGCAGAAAAATGTAGTGATTTGTCCAACCAATTTACCTTGTCCATAGTGGTTTAAAATGGGCAAATTAGCTTATTTGCCCATCCCATTGGCCTAAGCCCAATATTAGGTTTCCAAAGTTAAGAACCTCAGATCGAAGGAGTTTATATGCAACACAACTTCTGAAATACAGGATCCAAAGTGTTTATATAAATAACCCACTACCAAAAATCGAGGAGGGTAGTGTGTTTTTGCGTCTTAATTCGTTGGCTAGGGTTTCTGCTTCTTTTTGCTCTCCTTCCTTCCAATCACAGATCGAATCATGTCTTCCAAGCAAGGTAAAATTCTTGAGATCAGCCATCTATCTATCGATGCTCTCATAAAAAACCCTTACTTAATTTTGATTTTGACTTGTAAAATTGTTTTTTTGTTTGTAGGTGGAAAAGCAAAGCCATTGAAGCAACCTAAGGCAGCACAGAAAGAATATGATGAGGTATATATCTATATATATACTTTGTTAATATTTCTGATTTGATTATGCTTTTCTTGTTTGTTTGATCAATCAAACTTTGTTGGGTTATTTTTTATCTTAATTTTTCATGATTGAGTGTTAGGGTTTGATTCTAATAGCTGATTCGAATATATCGGGAAGTAATTCAAGGAGATATACAATTGTTGTTATATTAATGATTCTTTCATATGGGTTTTGTTGAATTTCAATATGGTGTTAGGTGTTCATGATGGTTTCACAAAAAAACATTTAGTGTTTTTTGTTTTAATATCCTACCTCTTTACACTGCCTGTGTAAGACTTAACCAGATGGGTGTTATCATGAGCAGTGATTGTCTTAGTATCTTAAGTTTTTAGATGTGGATCCACTTAATAGATAGAAATTACAAAAAGCCGTCAAGAGCATTAGATTATAGAGATCCCTTTCCTCCTTTGTCTTAATATCTTTAACTTGGTACAGTAATTCTCTCAAGACCTGAAGTCTGAGACATTCTGTTTGCCGTTAAGAAACCCACCCATATATTGGAAATCCATTCTATGTTCTTCAACCATTGAAAATTGAAATATTTGAATCTGAATCTCCATTGACCTACCTATTGCATATCATTAAGCTATTGATTTCCTGGATGTTACTACAACTGTTAATCCCATTAATGAGCTTTCAAAATTGTCTGGTGACCTTATTCTTCTTTTACTTATAGCTCTATAAAAGCTTGAAAGATCGAACTCTCAAGTAGATAGGTCTCTGACATATTTCACTACCTTTATTTCTCTATTTGCAGACTGACTTAGCAAATCTTCAGAAGAAGAAAGATGAGGAAAAGGTAAGCCTTCAATTTATAGCTCTGGTATTGTTAAGCTCTATGTTAGCCAAATATCTTGAGTAATAACATTTGTTGCTTTGTACAGGCACTCAAAGAGTTGAGGACCAAGGCACAGAAGGGTGGTGCTTTAGGTGGTGCTGGACTAAAGAAAAGTGGAAAGAAATGAGTGTTTGTGACTCGAAACATCAACTGTAATAGACTATCATTATCTTGCATCCATCCACACGTTTATTTGATGATATACCATATCAGTAGTAGTGTCTATGGTTTGAGACATCAGTGAATGGATGAAATTTACTTATCTGTTATTTTAAACTTGCTAAGTCTTGTATATGACATAAATATGACATATATTTGTGCTTCTTGTTGTGTGGTGTGGCTCTTTTGATTACTTTTAGTTTACATCTATTTAGGAACTATACCCATGTGATTTGATCCAACAAGTTCATGGAAATTGAGAGGATCCAGAATGTTCAAAATCAATGACGGTAAACCGGAACTTGTTCATAAGGTGTGTTACCAGTTTAGGACCTGTTGTTGATTTGAAGATTTTACAGTTTTGTTATGTACTTCATTTCGTGGATGTTCCCGGAGAGACTATTATCAGTGTTAATGTCCACCAAATCATAATAACAATCTACATAGTATAATTCATTGGTGGTTCTCATACTCGAGAGGTTGTGCTGCCTGTGGTTGCTTTTGCTTAGGCATTGTAGGTTGTGCTGCGTTATTCAACCTTTGGCCGGTTTTTACAAGAATATATGTAGTTATAAAAAAGTCGAGTGAAAACAATAGTTGTTGGTTTGGCACTTGGGATCTGCGCTCACAGATAATCGGAGGCTGCTTTTTGTAAGCTTGCACAGTGTGTTAAAATATGGAGAGCTCAATTTAATCCGATTATAACTAATAATCAGAATGAAGGAAAATAATTTATATGCGTTTGGCATACCTTTCTGAGTTTAATCTGTATGAGATCCTACTAAAAACATTCGTCACCGAGTGTATGTGTTTCTGTCCGAATTTTTTTAGAAGTGAAACGTTATTGGGATTGGTATTAACTGATTCAACTGGTTTAACAAAGGTGGCGGATTGAGAGAATTTTGATAGCACCCGGCCACCCCACCCATCCACGTATGTTGAATTATTTTTTAGCAAAAGATCAAGATCAGTGATGTCTTAAAGACTAGGCCAGCAAAACTATTGTCCAGAGCCTCAAATTATAAGGGCCCAAAATTTTAAGTTTTCTCACAATTTGTTTACTTTTCATCGCTATATGTGCAACCTCTCACATTGATAAAATTTTGATGTGGGCGAGAATTTAATGTGGGCATATGGGGCGAATAATAATATGACATGTCTAATTATTTGAACCAATTGTTGAACAAAGGAAAAAAAGAACTATTTGAACTAATTTTGAGAAGGATATTTTGTAGATCTTTTTATACCATAAAAACTCTTGCTGTTTTCGTTTCCTAAATTTTAGCATTGAACATGATGGTAAGAGTAATATTAATATACAAAAACCAGATTCAGTTTGACATTGTCCAACACTTCGTCGTATTTTTATTTGTCCCATATACCGCGTACTATATTCCGGTTCTTTTCTTTTTAATCAGCAAAGCATCAAAACCTACTTTCTAATTTTTTTCTAGTTGTTACTTTACTTTTGTACACTTTTATGTAAAAACATTAGACTTCACTATATTAAGAGCTTCTTCAGTGGTTATATTTCAAACAAAAAAGTCTTCGACCACACATAAAGCACATACAATTTTAACAAAAACCTTCTCTAATCCTCCAATGTGTGGATGAGATGATAATTTTTTTTGGAAGATATTCACTTGGTGATCTCTAGTTTTAAGCATTCACCAAAAGGATGTCTTCCCATCCAATTCATCATACTTTACTAAAATTAATGACACATAATTTTTTTTTTCAGAATTATGGATTGGAGATGTTTATTTTCTACTCCTTGCATTTAGGCAATGTGCAACCTTATATAGAAATTATTCTTCTAGAGGATGTTTTTTATGCCATGCCACATATGAAACACTCAATTAACCATTGGATAAGCTCTAAGTAATTCTCTTCAAACTAATTTAGATATCCTCCCCAATAAATTCGTACAAAATTTTATGAATATCCGTATACCACTAGCATAAGATCAAATTTTAATCAAATCTCACTATTATGTGTTGAAGCATATTATATTTATTTAAACTGAAAAAAAAATTACGCGTGGGTATGTAACAACCCATGGAGTCATCAAATACATATATTCTTAAAAAGCAAGGACTACGTACTCCCAATAGGTAGTTTCAAAAGATCCATGTTGACTTATGTCTGTTGTATGATTTGCTAGTGTATCTGCCGCTTGGTTGGCATCTCTATAGATATGGTGGATTATATGATGCATAATGGATCACAATAGGCCTATGATTTCGTTAATCATATCTCGCAAGTACTATGGTGTTTCGATTCAGATGGTGATGAAATTGACGAGGTTTTGTGAGTCTGGATCTTAACAAACTTCTGTCCATTGTATGTTTGTTGTTGTTGTGACCCCCGTAAGCATGGCACATGCTTCCGCCACTAAATACCCCAGTTATTCCTAGAGGTTGTGCCATTTCTACGATCGTGGTAGTTGAGGAATTCTTTCAGAAAATCCCACTATAGTTTGATGTTACGATTAATGGAAAAGACCAAACATCGAGTATCTCTTTGAAATCAAAACCCCTTTCTCATAATTGAATAAAATATCTGAATTAGGTCATATATTCAGATCAAAAGTACTTTATTGAATTGGTTTCCGATAAACTATGATGCGTACTAACAAGAAGCAATCTAGAGAAATAGAAGAATGTGGTTTTGTGTTTATCTGATTTGATTTTCATGGTTAGATAAAAACACAATGCTATTACAGATTTTTAGAAATAAGAGATCAATCCATCAAGATTTGGATGAATCAGTTTAATTGAGATTTACGACCTCTTTTTGATAAGGAAGATGACCATAGGGAGAACTCGATGGTTTTTATGAAGGACAATAAGGAAGAAATGGTATATTTGTTAAATGATAAAAAGGATTTTTTAAAATAAATATGAATGTTAACAACGATAATTTACTATTAACGTTTTTTTTATCGTCACGTGAACCTTGAGGCAATCTTCAATGAACGATAGAATTTTTTTACTCGTGAGTCAACTCCACCTATACTCATCTCTCTTTAAAAATCAAAATTCAATGAAATCAAAATTTGATGGCGGTTAGTCAGTATAAAGGTGAGATTTGTTACTTTGTTTCTTGTTATTACACCAAATTTGTATCACAAAATGATTTCTTTAAATCAAGAAGTGTTTTCTCTTTTTTGTACTACTTACTTTTTCGATTTTTTGTTTTGTTTGTTTTTGCACTTAAAGCTCAAATTTACAAGATTTGAGCAAATAATAAATAAACTAGATGACCGCTGCCAACGAGCATTGGGACATTGATGAGCCTCTTCCATAATAAATATTCATTATAAAAGGTTAAAATACTATGAATGTGCTTTTTTAATTTTTTGATAACTAAAATTTAACAATTTATATCGATTTTTCTAAATTCTTATGTATGTTCACTACTCAACAGATCATCCCATGTGTTTGTAATGCAAACATTCATCTACAATAATTATTTGAGTTTGCAAAGTTATTTAATTCTCATCTATGCTTATTGCCGAATTCTAAATATCTTGACAAACTTCCAAGCCTGGATAGATTATCCACTTCCATCAACATTATGCACGAAAAACCTAGTATATACTGTCAAAAGACTTCAAGCTGTATACATATAAGAAAATTGAAAGTCAAATAACTATACAATATCATCAAAATAATCCAACGATATACATAAATGAATGCGGTGTATTCTTAGCTTCATTCTAACTACCAATGTTATTGTATCAATCTTTATATTAATTACTAGCATTACACTTTTTTGAACGAGATTGTAAATATATGTTAATATTTACGTTTAAGTCAATGAATTTGGATATTGTTCTATCACCTATTATCAGACATGTTCTTTATTATTCATATACAAAAACAAAGAATCTAGGTAATAGATGTTTGCCCATATTACAAATTATAGATTTTTTATTTACATATTAAAATTCTTTTAGTTAATATTTATCCACATTTTCATAAAATTAAAGTGATTTTCAATTTTGGATTTGCAAAATCCCAAATTTATTTATATATAAAGATTTCGCCACTTTTACATTGTTGAAGAAAAATGTTATATTTTTAGATAGTTAGTTTACACATGCGAAATTTATAACATGATTTTTTTTCTTGCATTTGAATAATTGCATATGGATAGTTTCTTTCTATATAACCTTACTTTTTAGCATATGAAATATATTTGCTAGTAGTATTAGTCTTTTACTATATAAGTATTACAAAAATTAGTTTAGAAAAAATGTAAGACAAAACTCGATAATGCATTTATATTATCTTAATAAATGTAATTACTATTCGTATTACTACAAATTTAGTTGACAAAATGTATCGCATTTTTTAAAATCATAATGTGTCATGATATGAACTTTCATTTTCGTATATAAGTATCTTTTTACATATACCTTTTTCTAGTTCAATATGATTCATTTTATTTCGTATAAATATTTTTTTGCATATAATACTATTAAGATTTTGGATATTTTAGTAAGTATTTTTAAGAAATTAATTTCCTAATTTTAGATAATTCATATAAAAAACAAATATAAGTTTGAAATGCTAATTATTTTCGCCGAAACCAAGAAGCGAAGATCTTAAATTAAATTTTTAGTATTAGATATAGATAAATATCCATAGTAAGGTAAAAGTGAAATGTTTTTTGGTGGAAAATCATAATCTAAAAGTTGTGTGTGCAAACATTAATTATAACTACTATTTACGTATAAAGACTATCTTTTTAAAAAATAGATAAATATTCTAATATATTGGTAACACATAAAAAGTTCAAATTTTGAGTTCGCTTAGAGCCCCCAGGAACTATGAGACGACCCTGATCAAGATTTTAATTTTCAGTTGTATAATTTCGAACTCCTAATGACAAATGATTTTCGGAAAGTATACCTTGCTACATCTAAAACAAGCCACCTTACAAAAAAGAGAGAGGATACCTTTTTAGGTTGACATTTTCGACCTTCAAAGATACCAAACCCTTAAGTTTCTCCTGTGCGCTTGATATAGCGGCCACCTGTTTGAGAGTAGGCCAAAGGTCTTAGGTGATTCCTAGTATGCCATATTTGAGGAATAAACTTAAAAAAAGCACTGAAGGAAGAAAGTAAAGAGCAACTGCAATGAACATTCGTTCTTTGATTTCCCATAACTCCTTCCTAGATACTGTCCATAAATGTCCACCAGTGACTTTGCAGGATCGAAGTTCATCCCACTAGTCTTTGATGACTTGCCCACTTAACTCCCATTCAGATTTAGTAATTAGTATTTAGCCCAACGAAAGAATCCTATTTTAAGGCTTACAACTTTATTACCCTAACTATTGTAGGGTGATAAGGAATATCCTAAGGGTAGTTAAATTACTTACATACCCTTGATTAACTTTATTTATTTACCTTTTTATTTTTTTATTTTAATTAATTTTTTTATTTGTTATTTATTTGTTATTTATTTTTTAACTTTTTTAGAAAAGTATGCTTGTCGAGTCGCTGCATATCCTCTTTTTCTCACTACTTCGCAGTCCTTTCATCCAAGCCATGTTCATGGGCTACGAGATTCCTATGGACCCGCTCGCAAATCATACCCTTCTAACAAGAAAAGGTCTAAATTCAGAATCTTAGCACACACGCTCTTTCGTGCTCGTAGGTTGCTTTGCATCTGACATTCATAGGGCCATGAGTTAAAATAATAATTTATTATCTGATGGCAGCATTTTTGGTGGAGGACACACCACCTTTGACTTGTCAAACGATAATCTCAACCAATAAGATTATAACTTATCTCTTGTAAGATAAGTTTACTAACAGATTTGTTAGTTTGCGTGCATAGTAAACAAGATACACCTTAAAGCTCACGCGTCCTTATGGTATTCTACCATCATGCATGTGAAATGACTATAAATAGTCATTCTCTCTTTGTAATATGTACAAGTAAAATTAATTTGAAACTAAGTTCAAGAAATAATATCATTCTCTTAATAACTTTCTTCTTCAAACATTTACAAATTACTATATTTAGTTAGTACAAGTTCTACTATAGTATTTAATTACTTATTAGCTTATTGATACTTAATTAATTATTAGTTTCAATACGTTATCAACATGAATTAGTTCTATTTACTTTGAGTTTTGGGTTGTTATTGGTTCCGATAAAATAGACGCTGTTAAATTTTTCAAAGCAGAAGGTAATTTTAATTACCACATTGTCGTTATGTCGTCGACTTTAACTAAGCTAGATTTTGCAGCTTTAGACATTTCTGGAAACAACTATATTTCATGGGTACTAGATGTTGAGTTACATCTCCAGGCTAAGAACTATGCACATACGATTAAAACGGTAAATACTGCATCCGAACATGATAGAGTGTTGGCTTTAATATTTCTCCATCATCATATCCACAATGGGGTAAGATCTGAATATCTAACCGTTAAAGACCCTGATGTTTTGTGAAGTTGCTTGAAGGATATGTATGACCACCTGAAGATGGTTATCCTCCCCAAGGCTAAAAATGATTGTCTGAATATATGTTTACAAGATTTTAAATCTGTTTTAGAGTATAATTCTGCGTTGTTTAAAATCACCTCACAGCTGAAATCGTATGATGAAAGTGTAACTGATGAACAACTGCTAAAGAAAACTTATATCATTTTTCATGCCTCGAGCGTTGTCTTGCAGCAACAATATCGAGAGCGTCGTTTTAAAAAAATATTCAGAGTTGATTTCATGTCTGCTTGTGCAGAACAGAATAATGAGTTATTACTAAGAAATCATGAATCTCGTCCTATGGGCTATGTTTCTGTGCCTGAAGCACATGCGATAACGAGTTCTGTAAGTGATAATGAACGAGGTAATAATAAAGATAAAGGTATACGTTGTCGTGGTGAGAGAAATAACCAATACAAGAATTCACGGTTCAAGCCAAACCACCAGAAGTGGAAAGATGGCACGCCAAATAAAGAACAAAAGCCAGAAAAAGAAAAATATTCGTCTGACAAACCTTTAATGAACAAGGAAGATATTTGTTATCATTGTGGTGTAACTAGACATTGGTCATATACTTGTTGTAATGCTAAGCATCTTTTTATTTATACCACTCATCCCTAAAGCGACTAATAACTAATATTGAGACAAATCTTATCGAAACTAATGAGGCTTCTACTAGTTCTCCCCCGTTAAACTTTGATGTCCTTACAAAGTCAGAAGAAGACAAACGGGATATATCTGATTTCCTTAATAAGTCATATGATGATGAACTTAAATAGTTGTGAATATGTAAATTTTGTAGTATAGTTGTGTGTGTTCTGTGTTGTATTTTGATTTGCATACCATCTTTTGTATGTATAATTACATGTTTAGTATAAAGCGTATGTTTTATTAACTCTTTGTATTCATGCATTTATTCTTACGAAGGATATGGATTCTAGAAGTAATCTATCAAAAATCAATCTTGACGGTGAAGATATTTGTTTGGTAGATAGCGAAATGACTAATACAAAGCAAAAATAATATTATCTCTGGTTCAACAAATTTAATAGATGATTCCGGAAGAGCCAATATTATCTTACCAGGAGGTACAGAACTGAAAATCAGTGATTCCTTGTATTCCTCAAGATCTTTGAGAAATCTGTTAAGCTTCAAAGATATCCGCCGAAATGGATAACATCTAGAAACAATAAATGAAGATTATCCAAAATACTTATATATCACTTTATCTGACACGTGCCAGAAGCATGTTGTAGAGAAGCTTGTAGCTATCTCTTCTGGGTTGTGTCTTACAACAATCAAAGCTATTGAATCTTATAGTGTCATACACCAGAATTTTAATGATCCAAAAATATTCAAGCTTTGGCATGACCGACTAGGACACCCAGGATCTACCATAATGGGTAGAATTGTACAAAACTCTCATGGACATCCTTTACCGAACCAGAAGATTTTGTTAACTACAAATATAAATTGTATTGCTTGCTCTATGGGAAAATTGATCCTCAAACCATCATTGACAAAAGTTATTCTTGAATCACCAACTTTTCTTAAGAGGATCCATGGAGCCATATGTGGACCTATATATCCACCCTCAGTGTGGATATTTTTCAGTATTTTATGGTCCTAATTGGCGCATCTGCTAGATGGTCACATGTTTGTCTCTTATCCACATGAAATGTTGCATTTGCTAGGCTTCTCGCCTAGATAATCAGACTGCATGCACATTTTCCATATTTTCCTATAAAGTGTATTCGACTAGATGGAGCTGGCGAATTTATATCACAAATATTTGATGCATATTGATTATCTGTTGATATTGATGTTGAACATCCTATAGCTCATGTTCATACTCAAAATGGTCTCGCTGAATTATTTATTAAACATTTGCAGTTAATAGCTAGACCCATGTTAATAAGAACGAAACTGCCTGTTTTTACATGGGGGCATGCTATTTTACATGTTGTGGCCTTAGTTCGACTTCGACCTACTGTAAATCATCAATACTCACCCTTACAACTTGTTTTGGGCCATCAATTAGATGTTTCTCATCTACATATTTTTGGTTGTTTTGTATATGTGCATGTTGCACCTCGTCAACGCGCTAAATTTGGGACACAACGTAGGAAAGGTATATACATTGGTTTGACTCACCTTCTATTATTTCATATCTTGAACCTTTTACAGGTGATATTTTCATGACTCGTTTTGCTGGTTGTCATTTTGATGAGACAATCTTCCCATCATTAGGGGGGAACTTAAGTCGCAAGAAGAATTGAGCAAAATTTCTTGGTATGTACCTACTCTATCTCATCTCGACCCACGTACAAATCAATCAGAAATTAAAGTGCAAAAGATTATCCATCTTCAGAATACTGCTGATCAAATACTAGATGCATTTGTTGATATAACAAGAATAACTAAATCATACATACCTGCTAAAAATGTCCCGACACGTACTAATGTCCCAGTTGGATAGGTCGTGGCCATCCCAGCAGATGAATCGTCTAAGGTATGCTTGAAGCATGGGCGCCCTATTGATTCAAAATATTCTTCTCCTAGAAAAAGGAAAAGCCAACCAGATTCGACAAAAGATAGTGCTCATAAGGAGACTATATTTGAACGATCCCCATTTCCGAACTTACTACCTCTAGTCGAGGAAAATGCCCCTGAAAGAGAATTGTACCAAGAAATGAAGAAATTTACATAAATTTAAAAAGAAATGTGGGACCGTAACAAAGTTCTTGTCGATGATAAATTTTTGTTTACAATATCTACTGAGATTACTATGGATAAAGATGGTTGTGATCCACAATTTGTAGAAGAATGTCGTGAAAGATATGATTGGAAAAAATGGAAGTACGCCATTAAAGCAAAATTACTCTCTCTCATTAAACGTAATGTTTTTGGACCTGCAGTTCAAACACCTAAAAATATGAACCCAGTTGGTTGCAAATGGGTGTTCATAAGAAAACGTAATGAGAGAATTGAAGTTGTTCGCTATAAAACGAGACTTGTAGCACAAGGCTTCTTGTAGAGACCTGGGATTGACTATGAAAAAACATATTCCCATATTATGGATGTTATTACATTCCGATACTTGATAAGTATGGTAGTCTCTGAAGGACTCTTTATGCATTTAATGGATGTGGTTACAACATATTTATATGGAGAATTAGATACATATATACATATGAAAATACCATAAGGATTTATATTGTCTGAAAACAAACCACGTCATTATTCACTCAAACTTAACAGAGCTTTATATGGATTAAAGCAATCTGGACAAATGTGGTAAAATCGTCTGAGTGAATATTTGATAACTAAGGGATATGTAGACTATCCTATTTGTCGTGTGACCTTATAAGGAAGAGAACAATAGGATTTGTTATCATAGCTATATACGTTGATGATATCAACTTAGTTGGAACTCCTGAAGAACTCTTAAAAGCAATTAAATGTTTAAAAGACGAATTTGAGATTAAGGATCTTGGAAAAACAAAGTTTTTCCTTGGCCTGCAGATCGAGTACTATCCTAGTGGCATACTTGTTCACTAAAAGATGTACATTGAGAAACTTTTTAAACGTTTCAATATGAATAAAGCTTATCCTCTTAGCATTCCCATGGTAGTGAGATTTGTATCTTGCACAATATACTAGACCTGACATTTCTTTTGCAGTTAATTTGTTAGCAAGATTCATCTCTTCTCTAACAAAGAGGCATTGGGAAAGTGTAAAGCGTATATTTCGATATCTTCAGGGTGCAACAGACATGGGATTGTTTTACTCAAAGGATTTATTCCATACTGCGTAATTACAGGAATATACAGATGCAGGTTATATCTCCGATCTACACAAAACCATTTCATAAACTGGATATGTGTTTACGAGTAGTGGTACTACAATTTCTTGGAGATCATGTAAGCAGAGCTATCCAGCTACCTCCTCCAATCACTCCGAGATTATAGCCCTCCATGAAGCTAGCAAATGATGTGTATGGCGAAGATCACTAATCACTCATCTCCGAAGTTCATGTGGTTTACCTTCTATCACAGAAGTACCAACCATCATCTTTGAAGATAATGCAGCATGTATCTCACAGATCAAGGAAGGTTACATCAAGGGTGATCGGACGAAGCATATTTCACCAAAGTTATTTTACTCCCACTACCTCAAAAAGAATAAAGAGATATGTATTCAGAAGATACAATCCTGTGAAAATTATGCGGATCTATTCACCAAGTCCTTACCAACAACAAGTTTACGGAATCAGAATGCGACATATGTACAAGCAGTAAACTTATCGAAGTTTTAGTCAGGAGAGCTAATCTTGGATCTTGACGCATTGTACTCTTTTCCTTCCTCAAGGTTTTGTCCTACGGGGATTTTTCCTTGTCAAGATTTTTAACGAGGTTGTTTACATGCGTCCTACACAGTTCTAAATTTTTATTGTACTCTTCTTCCCTCTCCCGGTTTTTGTCCCTTTAAGCTTTACCGACAAGATTATTAACGAGACAACGATCTTAGACAATGGTCATCCAGGGGGAGTATTATGTGATGGCAGCATTTTTGGTGGATGACACACCACCTTTAACTTGTCAAAGGATAATCTCAACCAAGATTATAACTTCTCTTATAAGATAAGTTTGCTAACAAATTTGTTTGTTTACGTACATAATAAACAAGAAACATCTTAGAGCTCACGTGTCCTTGTGGTGTCCTACCATCATGCATGTGAAATGGCTATAAATAACCATTCTCCTTGTAATATGTATAAGTAAAATTAGTTTGAAACTAAGTTCAAAAAATAATATCATTCTTTTAATAACTTTCTTCTTCAACCATTTACAGAGTACTATATTTAGTTAGTACAAGTTATGCTATAGTATTTAATTATTTATTAGCTTATTATTATTTAATTAATATTAGTTTTAATATAATTATTATATAAATATAAACGATAAGAATATTACTGTCATTATTAAAAAATGTTGGATAGGATGATGGGTTCTACAACCTAGTGACCCTATTATGTCACCGTTAGGTATTGCCTCAAAATGGGATTCCATCGAAAACACACTGTAAAGGCTGGCCAGTTCAAAAGATGCTTTCTATACCCCAATCCAAATTTAACATTCAGAGTGCAAGAGTTTGGGCAATGCACATGTGTCTCCAAAGCCATTAGCTAAGGCACTGCTTAAGCTTTGAAGCTAATTCGATGAAACAAAATTGAAGCTAATTCGATGAAACAAAAACAGAATGAGACCACATAAAGGAATTTATTTCTTACTAATTCTCATATTAAGCGGCTATATAATCCTTCAAAAACAGAACTGAACATTTTTTTGTGACTCAGATAAAACGAACTACCCCTTTGTGGAGCCTTACTAACCACCCAAAAATTACAAGCTCACAAGCACCATAGCAGGCGGCTACTGTGTCCTAACAGTTTCCAATTATCATTAAATAACAGATAAAAACACTACGTTTAACTCGGTTTACCTTAGCATACTGGCGCCGAAAAAATGGTGAAAGGGATCAAATGATTAGCATTATAGATGTTTAAAGAAAAACTCAAGGCCACCATTCATTCATAAAATGCTGCATCCTTGATTGCTTTTCAGGTTCTTCCTCCCCATTTTCTTCACCTTCTTCACCTTCTTCTTCCTCCTTCTTTTCTTCTTCTTCCTCGTCTTCTTCGGGAGGATCTGCTGGCAATGGTGGTGGCAGAGGTGTTTTCATCGGGCTGAACTGTGGAAATATATCCGGTCTTCGTCCAGGTCTAGGCCTTTCCCATTCCTGCCATATGAGAGCAAAGCAATTCACATCAGCTTTTATCACATCACGTGAATGACTCAACTCATGCACAACTGACTGCAATATTTCAGTTCCCTACATTGGTACACATTGGAACAGTGCATACCTCAAAATCATGCACTTCACTTAGAATATTTATGAATTGCACCATGGTAATAAAAACTACCGGCTGAATGGTCAGGTTCCATTATTCAACAAACATCTAAATTTCTATCCATGGCCTAGTAAGAACTCAGATCTTCCACCCATCCCAATTGAGTCACCACTGATATTAACAATATATCTTACAAAATTCTGGAAATAGTTTCTGACTTAATACAGGAAAACTAAAGCAACAAATCACGAGCCACTCTGAAGTCAGTCTGAAACTTCGAAAAACCCAACATTGCCAACTAATGCTTTTCCATTTCTGTTTTAATGCTTGTGAATGTTACTTGAATCATATAATGGTATTCAACACTAGTACTGCTTTCAAGTGTTATTATAAAGTATGGTTTAAATGACATTCATTATTAAAAAATACATAATCAACTAGTAACCAACTCAAAGGGTTGAGAACATGCAAAAAGGAGCTACAAAGTGGTGCCAGAAGTTAACACCGACAAAGATAAAAGAATGCAAAGGATCATAGTGGACATAGTGATTCAGCTGACGGTTACTTGTTTTGAAATCCAAACACACATGAGACCTGGTGATCAGTAAGGTATACCTACTATGCATTACGAATTTTTGAGTTTGGTCAAGTATGGCTTTTGATCCTACTTATCCTACATTACTTCTAATCCCTGAAACAACATGGTATTGAGTGGCTTATTAGACAGTTATGCTAAACACTATGACCTCGTATAAACCAGCAAATTTTAGCTACCGTAGCAAGTAGCGACGGATTTAAAAAAAAAATACATGTACACAGCCACACTATAATCACAGTAAGTCATGCCAAACCCTCGCGACCCCCCAACCTAGGTAATCTCCAGCACAACTTTTGTTCTTAACCCCCTTGAAAATTCTCCAAACCAGTTATCTCATTTTGTTTCAAACAATCCCTCCCCAACGAAAATGTATAATTTTGTAGGCAAAACTTGCCATTCTGATTAGATATCATATCGGCAGTATTCTTGTTCCTGATTTCATCTCAGCCATTTCATTGCACCCAGGGAAAACAGTGCATGGAAGAATTCAAAGTATAGTTAAGGACACAAGGAATTACTAAGAGTAATAAAAAGAGATGACGCCAATCTCAAATCTAGTGTCACCTGAAGCTAGTGTATGTAATATAGAAAATAAGTATATTGATTGAATTATCTATACAAGATAAAAGAAGTAGAGCGAACCAATATCAAATTCACCCATTAATCTATAAGGCTAACAATTCAAATTTTCAGTACACATAGGTCGGAACAATAAAAAATTGAAATTTTTCCATAAACCCTAAGATTTGGGTTAATAAGTGAGGCTAATTCTGTCAATTATAATTCTTCTAAAGCTAAAGTAATTACAAATTGACATAAAAAAACCCTAATCTATCAATTCTATAAGCAACAATCCAATAACTTTAAGTGTATAGGGACTTACAATTGGAAAATCAAGAGGAGATCTCCGAGTCATCTTTTCTTCTTCAGGAGCCATACATACAACTTGTGATTTTCTTCTATGAGATTTCAACGGCTGTTGTCTGCGTGAAACTATCGAACTCAATCTAAAATCACTACTTAGATGTTCGCAAAGATTAAAATTATTTGATGATGATGAAGTTGATGCAGCCGCCATTCTTGGCGTAGTCGCCATTCTTGTGGAAGTTGAAGCTGAAGAAAGAGGTGATAATGATGATGATGAGAGACATAGCGACGCCATTTTTTCTAACTCTCTCTACACTAACCGACCTCAGAGAGAAAAGGCTAAGAGCGGATTGCCCACACGTTGGATATAATTTTGGTTCAGTATTTGAGTCCAGATTTTTAACTAATGGGTATCCGTTGTGTCAAGAATTGGCCCGAATTGGAACGAATTGTTCTAAGTTTTCCTAACACTCTTGTTACATCGGATCTAGGGAAGGGTTGCACATCGGTCACTCTGGTCGGTTATTTTGCTCGGCCGACCATTGAACCGATGCGATGGAACCACTTAGTAGTATGGTGGATTCCATCATCTTTTTTCTAGAAAGGTTGAAAGTCTTCTTCAATTTATCTCTCGCCCCTTCATAGAAATGAAATTTATGATTAATTATTTTTTATGATAATATATTTTTTGATCAGTAAAGAAAATTTTATTAATACAAAAAGAAGAGGATACTGAATATTTTAACCAATCTAGGGGAAAAGAAAACGATGACGAAAAAAACAAACCAGTAACGGGCTACCAGCTTGAGTTATGAAAGGTCACAACTTACCAATACATAATTGAAACTGAAAGACTCAAACTCTGTAAAAACCAAGGACCAAGTGATAAAGATGCTAATTAGCTTTGGTAACGACTATTCCCAAGTTGTTAAAGACCCTTGAATTGCACTCCTGCTGTACACTCCATATTATTATTACCAAAATGATGAAATTACAGATAACACTGCTAGCTTAACTATTATGTATGAGTTGTTAAGATTGTATTGTGGTAATGGCATCATGAGGATATGAGGAACCGTGTAGCAAGTAACATATCCTGATTTATGGCAACCGTATATAGCATATCTAGCCTATATTGAAGAAAAAATATCTTGACATTGACTCCCATATTCTCAGCAGTATTCTTGACAGATTCTACAGGCATATTTCTAGCAACTATGTATATCTTGTTTCCTATCTTATGTTGTAATATCTTGTATATATATACTCATATACTCATATCAATAAAATATGTGGGAAAATATTTTGAGTTAAGCTTTACCGTGTTTAAGCTTCTATATGGTATCAGAGCTATCAAATCTCCAACGAGAAACAATGGCTTCCTCTGCTTCAAGTCAGACACCAAACTTCACTATCAATAGCCAAGCTCCCTCCACATCTGATAATCCTCTTATTGCACTCAATATCACTACCCAAACCAATGAAAAACTAACCCCAACCACTTTCCCTCAATGGCATGCTCAATTTGAAGCACTTCTTATTGGATATGATCTCCTCAATTATGTTAAAGGAACCTTCTCATGTCCAACTTCAGATGGATCCCCTACAGATGAGCTCCACAAGACTCATTGGATCAGACAGGATAAACTTATCCTCAATGCAATTCTAGCATCTACTTCAGCCTCCATAACACCCTGATAGCCACAACAAAATCCTCCCATGTAGCCTGGAAAAAGCTCACCCACCTCTATGCCAGCCGGTCTAGGACTAGAGCAATGCAGTTGAAGGAGGAGCTCACATTAATTCAGCGTGCAAACAGAAGTATCACAAAATACCTTCATGCTGTGAAAAATCTGGTAGATGAACTAGCCATCATAGATCACACTATCTCTGATGATGACCTGACACTCTATGTGTTAAATGGTCTAGGTCCAGAATTTAGAGAGATTGCAGCGCTAATTCGTACCCGAGAAACATCCCTGACATTTGAAGAACTACATGACTTATTAGTTGGTCATGAGGCATATCTAAGACGTCTAGAAACGTCAACACAAAGTGCTGTTATGTCTGCCAACTATATAAGAACAAGACCAGCAGCACAGGACGAACGCTATCAGCAACCCTACAGACAGAACGATCACTCCAGACGGCCTTCAAATATCAACTCAGGCGGGTACTCAACAGGACAGCAGCGTGATGCAAGACGCTTCAACACAGGCACGGGTAAGCCAGCTTCATCCACCAGGCGTTACCAACCAAAGTGCCAACTGCATGACCAAATAGGACATACGGCCAAAGCATGTTCACAACTTCAGTCACAACAAGCGTCTGTGAACTGTGTTACCACAGCTGCAGCAAAAGCCAAAAACTGGCTTCTCGATTTGGCAGCTTCGCACAACATCACTGGTGACCTATCAAACATATCCATACATTCATAGTATGATGGAACTGATGAAGTAACTCTTGGTGATGGCTCAGGTTTGGCTGTCTCACATGTTGGTTCATTAGCTTTAACAACGCCACATCGAACATTTACACTAGGAGACACTTTTTATGTTCCCAATCTCCGAAAAAATTTAATATATGTGCATCATCTAACCAAACAAAATGATGTTTTTGTTGAATTTCATCCGTTCCATTTTTTTGTGAAGGACAAGATCACGGGGGCGATTTTACTAAAAGGAGCATGTAGCAATGGCATGTACACCTTCCCGGAATCACTGTCGGCTGCACCAAAAGTTGCTAATGTGCATGAAAGGACCTCTGTTGAAGGATAACACAAGCGTCTGGGACATCCTTCTCTTAAAATTGTCCATCATCTTATTAACAATTTTTTCCTTCCTATTTCGTCTTATAAAAATTTATCTTCAATTTGTCGTTCATGTTCTATTAATAAAGCACATCAACAACCTTTTCGTGTCACAAGTCTACAGAGTCGTGAACCTCTTGAACTCGTTTACACAGATGTGTGGGGACCTGCGAGTTATACAGGGATTGATGGTTCACGTTAATATCTTATTTTTGTGGATCATTATACAAAATATGTATGGTTCTATCCTATGGCTACAAAATCTGGTGTCTCGATAGTCTTTCCGCAATTCAAAAAACTTGTCGAAAATCGCTTTCAGAAATCCATGAAAACACTGTACTCGGACAACGGAGGTGAGTTTATTGCTTTAAAATCATTTCTCTTGCTTCATGGAATCACTCATCTCACTACTGCTCCTCACACTCCATAAAAAAATGGTGTTTCTGAGCGTCGGCATCGCCATCTAATCGAAACAGGTCTCACTCTTCTTTATGATGCTAATGTAGATTATTCGTTTTGGCCACATGCTTTTCAAACAACCTCCTATCTCATTAACCGTCAATCCACATCGCTTCTCAAAAACAAATCTCCATTTGAAGCTATCTTTGGTCAATCCCCAAACTATCTAAAGTTGAAAAAGTTTGGGTGTATCTGTTATCCCTTAACAAAGGCATACAACTCAAACAAAATGCAACCAAAATCCAAAACATGTATCTTCCTTGGCTACTCACCAACCAAAAATGGTTAAAAATGCTTTGAACCCCAAACAAAGAAAATCTTCATCTCTCGCCATGTGTTATTTGATGAACATCCACAATATCTCTCTCACGGATCTTTTGTGACCTGTGCTCCTACTCAGCTCTTTTCCGATCTTCAACAGCTACTACCACTCCACTTTAACACTCCACCATCCAGTTTGCCAGTCACAGGTACACTAACAGGCGTACATGCTCCAAAGGTGTTTATGCCGCTGCTACATCCCCTTCAGGTAACGTTGCTATACCTATATCTTTAATGCCTGGTGTGTCTCCAGCTGCAGACAATAACCAGCAGTCCTTTACAGGTGTTTCTGAATCATTCTCGGACTCACCAGCAGTTCCTGAGCCTGATACCCATCTCTGCACAGCAACTCTAACTGTATCCTAGGGCAATCAGTCATCTACACTGTCAGTCATAATTGCAACCAGCCATCAGCAGTCATCTCCAGGCGGAATCTGGATTGAAGCTTCCTCCGGATCAACATCACTTCCTGTACCCGGTGTATCTCCCTGCACACCACCATCCACTGCATCTCAGGATCCAAACCAACAAGCCAAAGATCAACACACCCATAACATGACGACAAGGTCCATGAATCAGATATTCAAACCAAAACAGGTACATATAACTTCAAAACATCCCCTTCCTCACATCATTGAACCTACCAGTGTTAGCCAAGCATTGGCTCATCCTCAATGGTGTGAGGCCATGTCTGCAGAGGTAACTGCCTTAATGAAACATGGCACGTGGGATCTAGTCTTACCACCGGGTGAGTGTCAACAGTTGGGTGCAGGTGGATCTTCAGGGTCAAGAGAAAGGCTGATGGATCAATTGACAAGTTCAAAGCTAGACTTGTGGCAAAGGGTTACAACCAACGATCGGGCATCGACTACACAGAGACCTTCAACCCTGTTGTTAAACCAGCAACAATACGAACTGTGCTATCTATTGCAGTCATGAATGGATAGGTTTTGCGGCAGATGGATGTCAACAATGCTTTTCTGAATGGGGCCTTAACTGAAACTGTCAACATGACACAACCTCCAGGGTTCAAAGATGCGACCAAGCCACATCATGTGTGTAAGATATACAAGGACATCTATGGGTTAAAACAAGCACCACGAGCCTCGTATACTGCGCTCAAAACATCCATTCTTCAATTGGGTTTTCGCAACTCCAAGGCAGACTACTCTTTGTTCATATACAGTCAAGAAGCTACGATATGCTACCTGTTGGTTTATGTTGATGATCTTATCATCACAGGCAACAAATCAGCCTTTGTGATCTCTATCATTACGAATCTGAGTGATATGTTCTCTCTCAAAGACATGGGATCTCTTCACTACTTCTTAGGAATTGAGGTTCTTTCCACGAAGGCAGGCTTGTTTCTTTCTCAACATAAATACATTCGAGAACTACTGGATACTACAAGCATGAGTGATGCAAAAGATGTCTCCACTCCTCTCTCTACATCACAACCTCTTCAACTGGTTGATGGTATAGCCGATGTGGACAGCTCCGAGTTTCGTCGATTGATAGACAGCCTTCAATATCTGTCTCTGACACGACCAGACATCTCCTTTGCAGTCAACAAACTATCCCAATTCATGCACAAGCCAACTACAACTCACAAGACAGCTGCCAAACGGCTACTCAGGTACCTAAAGCAAACTATCTTCTATGGCATTCAAATTCTTAAAAATGGACCTTCCACTCTTCGAACATACACAGATGCTGATTGGGCTGGAAACATGGATGATCACACATCAACCTCTGCCTATATCAGTTTCTTGGGCTCAAATCCAATCTCCTGGTGCTCTAAAAAGCAACATGAAGTTGCACGATCTTCCACAGAAGCAGAGTACAGGGCCCTAGCCAATGCATCCTCTGAATCAATGTGGCTGTTAACTCTACTCCATGAACTTGGCTTTCCACTCAAAAATCCTCCTCAACTGCTATGTGACAACATTGAAGCCACGCATCTGAGTCTTAATCCAGTTAATCCCTCACGCATGAAACATATCCAGATAGATCTCCACTTTGTATGTGGCTTAGTTCAGAAGAAGAGTCTCCAAGTCAGGCATGTTCATACCCAGGATCAACTGGCGGATCTTCTGACCAAACCACTATCGAAACAACGTACAACTGTACTGCGCAGCAAGATTGGCTTTGCCGATGGAACCCCAATCTTGCGGGGGCGTATAAGGGAACCGTGTAGCAAGTAACATATCCTGATTTATGGCAACCGTATATAGCATATCTAGCCTATATTGAAGAAAAAATATCTTGGCATTGACTCCCATATTCTCAGCAATATTCTTGACAGATTCTACAGGCATATTTCTAGCAACTATGTATATCTTGTTTCCTATCTTATGTTATAATATCTTGTATATATACTCATATACTCATATCAATAAAGTGTGTGGGAAAATATTTTGGGTTAAGCTTTACCGTGTTTAAGCTTCTATATAGGAGTGGTGTAGAACCACTTAGGCTTTTCCTTGAAATGATTCCAGAGTTTGGTAGCAAAAGTGCAGTGAAGAAGCAAATAAGAAATTATTTCCAACTCAGTACAAAAGAAATAAAGATGTGTAATCTCAGTACTTCTTCTTATAAATGTATCCCTTGTTTGGATTCTGTTGTAACTTAGAGTCCACAAGAAAACAGAATTTTTTGATGCCAAATAAAGTTAAAAATAGGGTCATGAACAATTAAAATTGAGTCATCTACCAACATGTCATAAAAAATTTAACATTGAAAATATTTTAAGAGATAATAGTCCATTTTATGATGTCAGATGTTGTATTATTTAAGTCGAGGTTGCTAAGCTCTCTTTTCAATATTTCCAGTTCACCTTTAGCTGTTTCATTTAACCTTCTATGAATATCCAACTACCATATAACCTGACCTGTTTCTTCCTTCCTTACATTGGCAACAAATTTTTCTTTAAATCTAGACAAAGAAAATATCAAAGAGAAACTGAATTGCAAGGGAGAGTTGCATAACCAATTATCAATTCAGAACCTGATACTTGCACCATTGTTAGAATTAAGCTAAATAAGTTTAGTGAATTCATTTCTACACTTCATGATACTTTCAAAACAAACTTGCCAAAAGTAGACTTTAGATGTTTTGAGGGCCATAACACCACTTCTACATCATATTTATCAATGATAACTTTCTACCACAGTACATCTTAATCATTAGCAATTCTCCAGAGTTACTTAGTAAGAAGTGTTTGATTCATATTCTTAAAATTTTTGATACCCATACCACCATGTTTCTCCATTCTATACAGAGTCTCTCAGTTCATCAAGGGCATTAACTCACCCTTATTATCATTCCATAAGAAATTTTTTTTATCAATTTTCAAGCTTTTTGGCGACTGAACTTGGAATTTTATACAAAGACATCTAGTTAAGTAGAAAGACTAGATAATCCACCATTGATCAAAGTAATATTACCATCTCTATTAAGAGGTTTTTTCCAACCTGCTAACTTAGAGTTAAATTTATCAACCACTTTATCCCATTTTGCAACTCCAACACATTTGTCCTAAAGACATAATAGACAAGCAACCATTATAAAAGCCAAGCAAAGAAAAAATTGACTCAAATCCCTTCAAAACCCACTTCATAGATATAACTTTGAGAAAAATTGATATTCAAACCAGTTAGGGAGCTCAAAATAAAGACGTAAAAGTCTCAACTGCTACTCAACATAAGCATCAAGAAAGACAAGTGTACCATCTGTAAATTGCAGATGACTAATTAGCATACCTCAATTAGATGCTTGAAAACTGTATATGAGCCTTTAGTTTTGAGCTTGTGAGATCACAAAAGAATGAGATTTTCTTCACCTATAAGTAAAAACAAAAAAGGTGACTATGGATCTCTCTGTCTTATTCCCTTATTACTAGTAAAGTATCTAGCTTCGAAACCATTTATAAGAATATAAAACTTTACAAATTTTACACAACATCTAATCCATTTCCTCCACTTCTCTCCAAACCCCATAAGAAGATATTTTCACCAAGAAAATCTAAATTAACATGTTAAAATCTTTTTCAAAATCTACTTTACAAAGCAAACCAGGCTTCTTACTTCCAAATTTAGAATCCATCAAATCATTTTCCACAAGGACTCCATCTTAAATTTGTCGTTTTTTTTATAAAAGCATTTTGATAAGAAGAAAGAATAGCGATAAGAACAAATATGAATCTCTTATCAAAAAACTTTAGACGCAACCTTATAAACCCCATGAACCAAACTGATTGGCAGGAACAACGATATGATGGGTTTTTGGAAAATTCAGACGAATCAAAACTAATACTATAGTTGGTTCAGTTTTTTAATTGACATTATTATTGATCCAGCAACAACTATGGATTATCTAATGCAGCATGTTGCATCAGTTAGCAAAGCTAAAGATTAGTATGATTTTATTAAGAATCCAAAGTTATTAAGGAGTTGTGGTCTAATCTATTTTTAACAAGGAGGATGAAGAGAAAAGAAAGAGATTAGCCAAAAAATAGGCTAGATAAAAGACGCAACACAAAAACCTAGGGCCTTAAAGAGAGAGGATTCTTGAATCCTATGAAGTACGTAGTATCTTTGAGTTTGTTGAGTTATATGTTTTGAAGTTATTAATTTAATTTTTGAAATATCTAAAAGTTTTTTCCTCTAGTTTTTATAATCTTAGTTATTAAATAAAAAAAAGAAAACTAGAAAAAAAAGTTTTTTAACATATCGATCTGGTTCGGTCAGTTATTTGATTAACTAACTAAATAGTATTCATTCCAAATTATTCAAAATCGTAGAAATCTAAAAAATAAGTGGGTTACAAAAAAATCAGTTCCCTTATCCTCATATTGTTAGAGCATTGCTCGGTTGAACATGCAGACGTTGGTATGTCAAATCTGTTGTCAAGTTCAAATGCCAAATATGTTACAATTAAACTATTTGCTAAAGTAAAAACTGGAATATGTTAGTTAGACTTAGGTTGTAAAAGTTAGGAATACTTCAAGTTACTTTTCAAGTTACTTCTACAGAATTGAAGACGAATACTGAAGATCACACAAAGAAATAATCTTTTGTAAGGTAAGTAATTGAATATTTTATTTCCTTTATATGATTATCATCCTCTCTATCTATCAATCTATATGTGAAATAAAAAAAGTATCAAGTAAATTTATGACTTTATAAATACATATGAAAGACTTGATCATTGAACATGGGAACATCAAAACCTAAATCTTACCTAACCTTCATATTCGAAAAACAAACAAACAGGAAAATCAAGCAAACTAGTTGGACTTAAATTTAAACTAATGAAGTCGACAAACATGGTAACCTTGGAGTAGCTATTCCCATGGATCTTGCAACATATAGTCTATTGCATGGGGAGTCTGAAACAGGGAGAACTCTACACATAACATCAACGATTGATAGCCACATCGAGTTGTTTGCACTTTGGATTCACTATTAACAATGTGGTTGCATCTTGAGTCTGGATTTTTTTTTCTATTATGACTCTTCATATTACCTTTACGTTATTGGAACCACTTTTCAAAGATTTTCTCCAATATGTGGACTCCCCATGTTTGAAGGTTAATCCAAAAAATTTCAAAGATGAAGATTTCTTCATTGTCTTCTTGTTTTCAATATTGAGGGTTAAATCGGGATCAACTCAATTTAACCTAGCTATAACATCAAGGCACTACTAGAACTCTACCAACTCACTTAGCGAAACATGAAAAAAATACAAACATATATAAATAACATGAATAACCTATTTTTAGGCTCTACTAACCTTCCAATCATAATATTTTTCTTAATTTACCTAAAAATACTTGTAACTTCTCTTATGCACTCACACCACTCTAATTATATCTAATATGCTCCATGGTGAGAGTGTATCAACACCATAATCAAATTGTGTTGGTGTAAGCAATGTTTTGTTCACCTGTTGGTTTAAATTCATAACCACTTACTTTGGGATCCACTTCGTCAGCAAACCGCTAGATGTAACTGGAGGCGCTCTTAAGATTTTTTCCCTGGCTAGAAACGATATAAGACGGAATTCTACTCCTCTAAAAGGCCTTTTTGGCATGGGTTTTTAGCTTCTGTTCATAGTTTTATGACAGATGATATATGGGGACTTTTTCTCTGGCGTTTCTTTCTTCTCTCGCTACCATCCCTACACCAGCTAGTCCAGGATTACCATTTGATGCACCATCACAACAAACTAATACTTCATCCAGAGCTGAAGGGATCCAACGACATTCAATTGAATGGATTATTGGAGAAAATGAACTTAAAATGATTTATTGGTCTTGGTAGGAATGGATCTTAAGACCAATGGGTCACTAAGGAACACTAGCTCATTTTCACTTTTGTGAATGAACCTTTAGTCCCACACTAGAGAGACTAAAGATGAATCCTCTCTTTATTACCATAAAAATTGCATCTAAGGGAGGGCCCTTAGGGTTTAGAAGCTTTTGTGGTTGGGGGAGGACTAAGGGAATGGGCTAGTTAGAGCAAACATACTTTTCACACATGTGCGGTGCTTCGCACCGAAGCACGCACGCTTGCGGTTGCGGCTTGCGTGCTTGCGAGCTGTGATTGCGGTTGCGGGTGTGGGTGCGGGTGTGACTGTGGCTACTGCTGCGCGAATGAGTATGCTTACGGGTGCGGGCGTAGCTGAGGCTGCGGGCCAACCAAGACTTAACTTTTTTTTTGAACAAAATATATTTCATTAAATTCTGTTTTAAATGTGGAGGCGTTTGACCCGGCGAGTATAAATCTTGTCATAATGAAAAATAAATTTTGACCGTTTTATTACCGTTTCAAAATTAAATTTCACACATAATTTCTTTATTAAATATAAAATTTATTTTCATTTATTACTTCACTGATTTTACTCCATTTTACCTATAAAAGAAAACAAAATTCTTCATTTCAAAGTACTCCAGAGCAGGCTACAATCCCTAGAACTTTTCCCCTCTTCTTGCTTTGTTTTGCGCACATTGCTTGTTTATTTCCCTTCCCTATCAATTGATGTTGAGTTCGTTTAAGGGTGATTAGTATTGTGCTTATACTAGTCATAATGGGCAGTTCTATCCTGGACACATCTCCTCTGTTGGGGTATAACATCTCTCATTCTTGAGGAGTACCCGAGGACTATTGTGTTTAGGACAATTTGCTGAGCAAGTGGCTCTGTCCTTGTGTGTGCATCAACTTCAGAGATTTCTCTAACTTTAACAATTTTCTCCTGTTTAGTACTTTTCATTGTTGCAGAACCAACAATCTTAACATAATAGCTATTTCTTCTGTTTCAATGCCAAAGATTTTAAAAGATGGCAATCCAAGATGTTGTTCTTATTGAGTTTTCACATGCTTGATGAATTAGTTCTGATATCCTTTGATGAGAGTTTAAATGATGCGGAAAATGAAAGAGAGTTAGAAAGTTGGAGTAGACAGAACTATATGGCCAAAAACCATATTCAGAATTGTTTAGAAGATGCACTTTATGATTTCTATAACGCAAAAGAAAACTTTTCTGCGTTTGACTTATGGGCTGCCTTAGAAGCAAAATATGAAGCAGAAACTGCTGGTAGTAAGAAGTTTTTGGTAGCCAGGTTCTTGGAATACAAAATCACAAATGACAAATTTTGTTGAGCAATTCCTTGAACTTCAGCACATTATCAATGAAATTATTGCTGAAGGTATGGTAAGAGATGAAACGTTTCAAGTGTCTGCAGTGATTGAGAAATTACCTTCTTCCTGGTCTATTCCTGAATAATCTCATTTTTCAATCATTCAACTGAATACAAACGAAGATTGAGACATGAAACTGGTGAAGTCAGTATGGTTGAATTGGGTAAGAAGATACAAGTGGAAGAATTGTTGTGCTCCAAAGACAAGAACATATCTTCCGCAAGGCACATGTCCAACAAGGCTCATGTGATTGAACACAAGACTAAAAAGGGTGACCGCAGCAACCGCAAGCCTGGTCCGCACAAGAAAGGTACATTTCCGAAACCCAAATCTGGCATTGGTAAAATTAAAGGTGCGTGTTATGTTTGTGGAATTCCTGGCCATATGAAAATGCATTGTAGAAAACGTAAGGACTTTAATAACAAGAAAAACAATGCTAATTTGGTTGAAAGCAACAAGAACGAGTTTTCTGGCACGGTGTCTGAAGTCAATTTGGTAACCAATGTGAGAGACTGGTGGGTAGACTCTGGTGCTACCAAACATGTCTGTGGAAACAAATATATGTTCACCTCCTATCAGAAGGTAGGGGAAGGGGAGAAACTCTACATGGGTAACCCGTCCGCAGCATAGGTTGCGGAAAAAGGCAAAGTTGGGCTAAAGCTCACTTTTGGAAAAACTCTCACATTGAATGAAGTTCTTCATGTTCCAGACATCTGCAAAAATCTTGTATCTTATGGTGTTTTAGATGATTAGGGTTTTAAACTTGTTTTTGAATCTGGGAAAGTTATTGTCACTAAGGGTAAGGAATATGTAGGAAAAGGTTATAAGACTGAGGGTCTTTACAAACTGAATGTACCCTTTGTTGAAATTAATAAAATTGATTCTTCTTATGTTTGTGTGTCATTGAATGTTTGGCATGGTAGACTTGGTCATGTAAACTATAAATCAATGAATAAAATGGCTAGCATAGGCTGCATACCCAAATTTAGTTTGGAAAATGAACACAAATGTGAAATATGCATAAAATCAAAATATGCTAAAAAATATTATAGGAAAAATATTCAGTTAAATTCTAAACCCTTAAAATTAATTCATTCATACCTAATTGACATGAAACCAGTTCAAACTAGAGGTGATAAGAAATGGTTTGTTACTTTTATAGATGATTGTACGAGGTACTGTCACATATATTTACTTAAAGGTAAGGATGATGCCTTAGAATCCTTTAAGATATATAAACTAGAAGTTGAAAACCAAATGAGTGCTACCATTAAAACTGTTAGGTCTGACCGTGGTGGTGAATATGTAATTCCTATATGATATTTTTGCATAGAACACGACATTATACATGAAGTAACCCCTCCTTATTCACCACAATCAAATGGTGTGGCTGAACGGAAAAACAGAACCCTTAAGGAGATGATGAATGCCATGTTAATTAGTTCAGGACTACCTGCAAACTTGTGGGGGGTGGTCGTCCTCTCAGCTTGCTATGTCTTGAACAAAGTACCCTTTAAAGGATCAGATAAAACTCCATATGAGTTATGGAAAGGTAGACAACCTTCTTATGCATACTTTAAAGTGTGGGGGTGTTTGGCTAAGGTTTCCATTCCTCCACCTAAGAGAACCAAGATAGGATCCAAAACTGTTGACTGTGTCTTCATAGGGTATTCTGAACATACTACTGCATATATATTTATGGTTGTGAATTCTGAAATATCTGAAATTGGTGTGAATACTATTATGGAATCTAGGGATGCTGTGTTCTTTGAAAATGTGTTTCCATTGAAATCTGAATCTCGCATGATTTGTGTTGATCCCCTAGATTTCCCTTTCACTAGTCAGACATTACCTTTAGAGGAAAATGTAGATGAATTTGAGCCTAGAAGAGGTAAAAGACTTAGAACTGAAAAATCTTTTGGGCCAGACTTCATAACATGCTTAGCTGAGACTGATCCACAGACTTATAGAGAATCCATGACTTCTTCTGAAGCTCCATGGTGGAAAGAAGCTACCATTAGTGAAATGGATTCCATTATACAGAATGATACTTGGGAGATTGTAGATTTACCTCTAGGGTGTAAACCCATAGGTTGTAAATGGATCTTCAAAAGGAAATGTAAGGTAGATGGAACTGTGGAAAAATACAAAGCTAGATTAGTAGCTAAAGGCTATAAACAAGTAGAAGGTGTAGATTTCTTTGATACTTATTCACCTGTTACGAGAATTACTTCCATTAGGATGTTAATTGCTATTGCTGCCATTCATAACTTAGAGATACATCAAATGGATGTAAAAACAGCTTTTCTAAATGGTGAATTAGATGAAGAAATTTATATGGACCAACCTAAGGGATTTATAGTGAAAGGTTGTGAGTATGGTTTGAAACAAGCACCTAAACAGTGGCATGAAAAATTTGATCGTGTAATGATTTCTATTGGTTTTAAAACCAATGAATCTGACAAGTGTTTTTATACTAAACTTGTGAATGATGCATGTGTGATTGTATGCTTGTATGTTGATGATATGCTTATACTTGGTACAAACATGGATGTAATTAATTCCACTAAGAGCATGCTAAATGAGAACTTTGACATGAAAGACTTAGGCCCTGCAGATGTGATCTTAGGGATGAAGATTAGAAGAAATTCTAATGGATATAGTCTTAGTCAATCTCATTATGTTGAATCTGTGCTTAAGAAATATAACCAGTTTGATAGTAAACCTGCTTGTACTCCTTATGATCCTTGTTGTAGACTCAAAAAGAATAAGGGTAACGGAGTTTCACAACTTGAATATTCATGTGTCATAGGAAGTCTGATGTATTTGATGAATTGCACGAGACCATACATTGCTTATGCTGTGAGTAGGTTGAGTAGGTATACCTGTAATCCAGGGCAGGAGCATTGGGATGCACTTTTTAGAGTGTTAAGGTACTTAAAGTACACTTTAAACTTTTGTTTAAGTTATGAGAGATACCCTGCGGTCCTTGAACGATTTTGTGATGCAAACTGGATATCAGACTCTGAGGAGTCTAAGACTACGAGTGGTTATGTTTTCACTCTAGCATGCGGGTCTGTATCTTGGAAGAGTTCCAAACAGACATGTATAGCTCGATCCAGTATGGAATCAGAGTTTATTGCATTAGATAAAGCATGAGAGGAAGCCGCTTGGATAAGATGCTTTTTAGAAGACATTCCTCTTTGGCATAGGCCTGTGCCAGCT
Organism: Papaver californicum; assembly: GCA_023531435.1. NCBI lineage: Eukaryota > Viridiplantae > Streptophyta > Magnoliopsida > Ranunculales > Papaveraceae > Papaver > Papaver californicum. The sequence continues at coordinate 438,808 of JAJJMC010001794.1, read as the reverse complement.
ATATCTATACATTGTGATAGTCAATCTGCAATAGCTAACGCTAAAAACAACAACTATAATGGGAAGTTTATACACATTCGTAGAAGACACAATTCCCTAAAACAACTAATCTCAAATGGCATTATTTCTGTTGACTTTGTGAGGTCTAACGAGAATATCGCGGACCCTTTGACGAATGGTTTGTCCAAGGAGATAGTTAGTAATGCATCGAGGGGGATGGGGCTTAAGCTCATCAAATAAACTTGCCATGAAGGATACTCAACCTTGATGACTGGAGATCCCAAGATCAAGGTTTCGAATGAGATAACTAATTTATGGTGGGTTAAAGGAAACACTATCAGATAATTTCATTATTTGTCCCTTCCTTATGGTGTAGATGTGATAGTTTGACTGCATTTGAGGATGACTTTTTATTAAGTCTTAATGAGTTCTATAATTCCAATTTAAGATTGAAGTGGGGTGTAGTAGTAAACACTCTTGATAGAACTCACCTATCTGAATGAGGAAGTGGGCCGCTTCCTATTAGAACTGAGCTGATTCTCTAGATCATTCTGAGAAACGAGATACGTCCATGGCCAAAATGGACACAACGGCACGAACTTGGCATCACCTAGAGAGATATCACGCGTGGAAGTTATTGATGAACTATACCAAACGATGGCAGTTCAAGACATCGCGTTCACTGTCCATCAAGTAGTTCGGGTAATTTCGCACTAAGCAAAGGTTCAAGACCTTATGGACACCTATTGCCTAAGTGCTATTTCTCGCTTTCTGATTTTCATCGGGTTTTCATTCATGTGGGGGATTGTTGGAGAAAATGAACTTAAAATAATTTATTGGTCTTGGTAGGAATGGATCTTAGGACCAATGGGTCACTAAGGAACACTAGCTCATTTTCACTTTTGTGAATGAACCTTTAGTCCCACATTGGAGAGACTAAAGATGAATCCTCTCTTTATTACCACAAAAATTGCATCTAAGGGAGGGCCCTTAGGGTTTAGAAGCTTTTGTGGTTGGGGGAGGACTAAAGCAATGGGCTAGTTAGAGCAAACATACTTTTCACACATGTGCGGTGCTTCGCACCGAAGCACGCAAGCTTGCGGTTGCGGCTTGCGTGCTTGCGAGCTGTGGTTGTGGTTGCGGGTGTGATGGCTAATGCTGCGGGAATGAGTATGCTTGCGGGTGCGGGCGTAGCTAAGGCTGCGGGCCAACCAAGACTTAACTTTTTTTTCCTGAACAAAATATATTTCATTAAATTCTGTTTTGAATGTGGGGGCGTCTGACCCATCGAGTATAAATCTTGTCATAATGAAAAATAAATTTTGACCGTTTTATTACCGTTTCAAAATTAAATTTCGCACATAATTTTTTATTAAATATAAAATTTATTTTCATTTATTACTTAACTGATTTTACTCCATCTTTACCTATAAAAGAAAACAGAATTCTTCATTTCAAAGTACTCCAGAGCAGGCTACTATCCCTAGATCTTTTCCCTTCTTCTTGCTTTGTTTTGCGCACATTGCTTGTTTATTTTCCTTCCCTATCAATTGATGTTGAGTTCGTTTGAGGGTGATTAGTATTGTGCTTATACTAGTTATAACGTGCAGTTCTATCCTGGACATATCTCCTCTGTTGGGGTATAGCATCTCTCATTCTTGAGGAGTACCCGAGGACTATTGTGTTAAGGACAATTTGCTGAGCAAGTGGCTCTGTCCTTGTGTGTGCATCAACTTCAGAGATTTCTCTAACGTTAACAATTTTCTCCTGTTTAGTGCTTTTCATTGTTGCAGAACCAACAATCTTAACACAACAGCTATTTCTTCTGTTTCAATGGCAAAGATTTTAAAATATGGCAATCCAAGATGTTGTTCTTTCTGAGTTTTCACATGCTTACCAAGGTTATGAAAAGGGAGTTCTTCTATTTCAATGGAAACATATTGCAGCCATGGTGGTGCCATCGTCTACCCAAGGTTATGAAAAGGGAAACAATTAAGTCGACGTTATTTTCCCAAATCAGCAGATGCGATGGATCCTTATTCTAACACATACAATCCAAGGTGGAGAGATCATCCCAACTTCAGCTATGCAAACAAGCAAGTTGCAGTTCCATGACTGGTTTTCAATCGTCCTAGTGGTTTTCAACAACAAGTACAACAACCACAAGCGCTTCAGAACTCAGAATCATCATAGATGCTTTCCATGATGAATAATATAACGTCAATGATGGAAAAAAATCAACAAACAACTGATAATGCAATCAAAGAACTACAAACGCAAATGGGTACTATGGCAACTGAGATTAATTATCTTAAGGCATAAAATAGTGGGAAAATCCCTTCTCAACCTCTTAATCCGAGAAATTCTATCAATGATGTGACATTGAGAAGTGGTACACGAACTGTACAACCAGAAGATGCTGAGAAGAATAAAGATCCTAAGGGGCCGGTTTTGGAGAAAGAGATTAGTGACTCTTCCCAAACCAATGAGGTACCTAAATAAAACTCCAAACCTCTTGTTTCTACTTATGTTCCTCCTTTAGATTTTCCTTGGAGGTTTGCTAACTCTAAAAAGGTGGAACAAGATAAGGAGATCTTAGATATTTTCAAGAAGATTCACGTGAATATTCTACTTATAGATGCAATAAAACAAGTCCCAAATATGCGAGAATTCTGAAGGACTTGTGCACCAATAAACAAAAATTAACCGATAATGAGGTAATGAGAGCAGGGGAGAATGCTTCGGCTATCTTGCAAAAGAAACTCTCACTCAAATATAAATATCCCTGTAGTTTTGATATTCCGATTAACACAATGTTTAATAAGGCTATGCTTGATTTAGGAGCATAAGTTAATGTTATACCTGCATCTATATATGAATCTCTTAACTTAGGACCTTTGAAAGAAACTGGAATTGTTTTACAATTAGCTGACCGTTCTAATGTGTACCCTAGAGGTATTATTGAAGATGTGCTTGTGCAGGTCAATCAACTCATTTTTCCAGCAGATTCCTGCGTACTGGAGATGACAGATGGATCAACGGATTCGTCTATACCATTGCCACTTGGACGTCCATTCATGCGAACAGCGGGGAAAAAATTGACGTCTATAGTGAGACGTTGACAATGGAATTTGATGGAGAAATAATACGTTTCAACATTTATGAGGTGATGCGATATCCTAGTGATGTCCATTCTTGTTTCTCCATTGATGTTATTGGCTATTTAGCTCAAAAAATGTTTAATTTTGGGAGTAATGATCCATTGGAGACCATTATCACGAGGGGTGTGGGTTCTAAGACCTTACGGATCCAAGAACCGGGCTTAAATTAGGGGATAAATTTGAGGAAGCTATTGGTGAACTCAATTCGTTGTAACAGTACCCACCAACTCATGATATTTCTTTTATATTTTTACCATCCACTAATGAAAAATTGTTGTCATCTATCTTGCAGGATCCTAAACTAGAACTTAAGCCTCTTCCCTAATCACATGAAATACATGTATTTGGGTGATATTGAGGAGTTTCCGGTAATAGTTTCTAAGGATCTAACTGGTTTGTAGGAACAAAGACTTCTTCAGGTGTTGAAATAGTATAAAATGGCTATAGGATGGAAAATTGTTGATATCAAGGGAATAAGCCCTTCTACGTGCAGGCATAAAATACTACTTGAGGAGGGAACAAAGCCGACAAGGGAAGCTTAACGTTGTTGGAATCCTCCAATGATGGAAGTAGTAGAGAAAGAGATACTTAAGTTATTAGATGTGGGAGCTATCCACCCCATTTCTGATAGCAAGTGGGTGAGCCTGGTACAAGTTGTACCAAAGAAGTCGGGCGTTGCAGTGGTGCAGAATGAAGACAATGAACTTGTCCTACTCGAGTGCAAACCGGTTAGGGAGTTTATATTGATTATCGCAAGCTTAATGCAACCACTAGAAAAGATCACTTTCCTTTACCTTTTATGGATAAAATGTTATAAAGATTGTCAGAACACTCTTATTATTGTTTTCTTGATGGTTATTTAGGTTACAATCAGATTTCTTTAGCACCGGAGGATCAAGAGAAGACTACTTTTACTTGTCCTTTCGAAACATTTGCATACAAAAGGATGCCGTTTGGTTTGTGTAATGCACCCGCTACCTTCCAAAGGTGTATGGTAAGTATATTTTCAGATTACGTCGAAAACATTATCGAGGTTTTATGGATGATTACAATGTGTATGTAATGCACTCGGGTCAACCCAGCGAGTCAACCCAGCGGGCTGGATCGGCGAGTCAACTCATTGGACGGAATCGGCTGTACTCAACTGTGAACTTTGATTCATGATAAAACTTGTATATTTTCGTCCCAAATTGATACACAATATACTAGAGGTCTATACAAGATTAAACACACCAAGAAACAGCAATTTTAGCCGGAAAAATAGCCCCAAATCCGAGTTTGGCCGGAAAAAGGGAGTTATACTTTAATTCGGATTTGGGAAGATTTGGATGTGTTTTAAAGAGTTCTATTAGGTTTAGAAGACTCACAAGGATCCCTAGAGCCTATATATACCAAGAGAAGCCAAGAAGAACGTGGAGAATAGCTTAGAATTGAAGTTTCGGAGTCGCCGGAATTGTGGCCGGAACACTCACGATCCGGCCAACTGCTGCTGCACCGGTCACCGCCGATGACCGTGTTCTTCATCCCATCGCTGCCGAAGAAGAAGACACAGCAACACTTTTAAGTGTTGCTGTTCCGTTGCCTTAGCTTTCAAATTTCTTCCTTCCTTTTCTTTGCCTTAGCCTTTTGCAACGGCTGAACCTTGTTCTGTAACACTTATAAACGCGTCTGTTCAGCTGTTGCACTATTATTCAACCTTGTAATTGATATTTTGAGCAATGAAAAGATCTTTTGAGCAAGTTTTCTTCTCCATGGGCTAAGTTTATTTACTGGGATGATGGAGGAGGTTTTTCTCTCAATTTTATGTGGTAAGTCTATTTTTAATTAATTATTTATAATTCTTTTATTATTATTTGCATGGATTTAAATTAGAAAAAAA